>JAKTZZ010000001.1:0-568700 GCA_030579035.1 Gotozyma siamensis
TTTGTTCCCGGTGATTTGAAGGAGAAGAACCGTTTTTCAAATAGTCTAAGGCACGTAGCAGTAACAGTAAAAGGTCAATTGCAGAGAAATAATAGCAATAAATTAGCAATGACAGCACAAAAATTAGTTAAATCAAAGAGATAGAAGCCTCTCAAAGGAAAACAACAACAAATTTCTAAACACAAACCGGAAACCGCGACGAATATTACATTTGAGGTTGGATTAATGATTAAATGGAGGGAAACAAGACTGAAACTGAAATAAATGAACACTTTCAGACTCTGATCCTATCACTCAAATCTGGTAATAGATATCAACCTTGACGCTTCTTCGAATCTTCAGATCTCCCTAAACAACCCCGTTCACCTCAGTTCTATCTGCTTACATAAGACTGATTTCGATTGTCCATTTGATTTCCGATTTGTTTACACTTAAAAGTTCTTTTAATAGAGCAAACATCGATTCGACCACAGGCAATGGCCCCTTTCAAGTTCGGCAAGAAGAAGCACCACCACCACGAGTCTTCGTCTGCTGCTGCATCACCGCAGCCTTCCACAAGAACATTGCGCTCCTCGCTCCCACCAGAGAGCCCCCAGGCCTCCACTGCATCACACTCCTACAGCACCAATGCAACTTCACCAGCGTACAATCCAACCCCAACCCCAAACACACTTGCACCACATCAGAACAGTTCTGTGGCTCTTGGATACGACCACAATAATAACCTCTACAATCCTAGATCCCCACAAAAACCTTTACATGGCTCAGGATACGCTCCAAACCAGTATCAGGGTTCTCCTCAACGTCCACCGGAATTTCTTCCATCTCCTCCTCAACAAAAACAACAGCAGCAGCACCATCATCAGCATCCCTACCGTCAAGCTGAACTACAGAAAGGCCAAGAACTAGCCCAGCCTTGGTCCAGATCAAAACTACTAATTAGCCCTTTTCCTCGTTATAGACATGCTGCATCCACCCATGCTAATGAAAAAGGTGAAATTTTTGTTATGGGTGGTCTTCACAATACTTCTGTTTACGGAGACACATGGATCATTAAGGAAGATTCATCTGGGTCTTTCCAAACGTTTCAAGTCGACATCTATGAAAACTCACCAGCCCCAAGAGTTGGCCATGCATCTACTTTATGTGGGAATGCATATGTGATTTTTGGTGGTGATACAGTGACTAATGAAGCTGGTGAAATCGATAATGATCTATATTTGTTCAATATGAACTCTCATACATGGACAATCCCTAACCCAATTGGACGCAAACCACCTGGCCGTTATGGACATTCCATTGGTGTCATTGCCATCACGAATTTTGATTCCAAATTATATCTGTATGGTGGTCAGTTAGATGATGTCCTTTATGATGATTTGGTTGTCTTCAATTTATCTTCATTCCGTCGTCCTGATGTCCAATGGGAAATTGTCACCCCTCGTGATGATGTCAAACCTCCACCTTTGAGTAACCATACCATGGATGTTTACGATAATAAATTATGGGTCTTTGGTGGTTCAAGTGGTCAAAAACTTACGAACGACTTGTGGACATTTGATCCGTTGGAAAACAAATGGGAAAAACAAGAAACCTCTGGAAATAGACCACCACCTCTGGAAGAACATGCATCCGTGATTTACAGAGATTTGTTGATTATTCATGGAGGTAAAACTGTTTCAGGAGACGCATCATCAGCTGTTTACTTTTTGAACTTAATCACTCATGTTTGGTTCAAGTTCCCGACTGGCTTGAAACTTGAGCCTCAAGGTAAATATGGACACAGTATATCTATCTTGAATGATGATAAATTATTGATTCTAGGTGGACATCTACCTGATTTTGCAGGTCTTGGTGATGACTTGGAGCCTTCAACCGAAGACAATGGCCTGGGTACACTGTTAAATTTATTGGATTTGTCAAATATTACCAAGTTTGTCCCTGGTTTATATGAGTATGGAACTCCTAAAAGATCAAATGATCAGAAAAAATTCACAAATCTTATATCATCAAAGGATTCAAACACAAATATATTCACTCCTCCAACAGAAATTCAAACTTCTCCCGTTCAAGAAAGATCCACAGCTAATGTGTCACAGGAAGGAACTTTAGAAGCTTCAACCCCATCAGTTCAACGTTCTGTGTCTATTCGCTCAGGATCTGTTCGTTCCGCATCAATTCGCTCAGCATCAACGTCATCGCATAAGGCTAAACAACAGCCGAAAGGTATTACAGCAGAGGATGTTTTCCAACAAAAGTTCTTCTCACCTGTTAATGAACTAACATCTGCAATTGACCCAACATCCCCAACACTTCCACAGGATCATTCAACTGGATATATTTCACCAAATGAAGCTGAATTGCCTTTAGAGATCCCACCGCCTCTCGACACTCGTTCAAGAGATACCTCACTTGAGGAGCAATCCCTTGCTGCGTCTGCTGAAAGATATGATGCTAACTCAAGTTACATCAATTCAGATGCTAGAGTGTCTGAATTTTTTGATAGTTATGTCAATAATGATTCTTCTGTTAATTTGGATGAAAATGAGAATGATAGATCAGAACCGATTTCTCAACAACACTTGAAGGAACTTACCAAACCATCCGCTTCAGAAGATATATCGAGGATTTCAAATACTAGTGATAGTGGAAATTCTACCGGACTGGGTCTTGTTGCTGGCGCAGTTTCTGGAGCTGCTGTTGCTGCTGCATTGGCTGGCTCTGCTGTTACAAAATCCTTCAAATCGGGCGATAATCCAGCTAATCAATCAAGCAATTTTCAAGGATTTTCCAATTCAGCTACTCGAGATACTCCAGCTACATCTGCCGTTGTTTCCAGAGACTTTGCAGATGTTGCTACTCCAGTTATCTCCCCTTCGATCGGTAAAGACATCGCAACCACAACCACTGATAAAGATAAGGAAGAGTTCAAAGATATTATCAAACTACTATCTACAGAGTTGGAAACTTTGAAATTTCAAACGAAGGAACAAGCTCAAATTGCAAGCGAAAAAGTCAAGCAGTTGGAATTAGAGAATGAAGAATTGAAATCAAAGACTTTGGAACCTGAAGAAATATTACAAGAAGAAGATGACAACAGTTACAAGAGGAAATTCATCAAGTTGAACAAAGATCATGAAATCTTGAATGAAAACCATGATACCTTGAAATATAAATTTGCAGAGATTGAGCCAATTTTTTCATCGAACTTGATTGATTTACAAAGATTGAATGAAATCATTAAATCACAGGAATCTGAGCTTAGTGAAGCTAAAAAGCAGCTGAAAGAAGAAGAATCTTGGAAATTCAAATATGATGAATTGAACCTTCAGTATGAGAAATTGCAGTCTGATCATGATGAATTACAAAAGGCGAGAGATTTACAAACTGGAGATAATGAAGCTCCTGTTTCTGAAATTAAGCAATTAACACAAAAATTAGACAGTATAATATCCAATTACACTATTTTTGATAATGAAACTAATGAAGTCAGGTCAAAGGATTTGAACCCAATTGTTCCAGTTAGTGAACATGGTGTCGTTGAAAAATTGAGTGACCAAATAGATCAGTTATTGAAAGAAAATGAAGAGTTGCAAAGCAATAACACATCATTGATAAAAGAACTAGATGAGTTGAAGTCACAGGTCAAAGAAATCGAACCTTTGAAAGCAAGAGTGGCGGAATTGTCAAAAACAGAAGAAAATTACAAAGAATCCTTATCCTCTGTCAGAAACAGTTCAAGAGCTCTTCAAGTTTCACAGGCTGAAATTTCCAAACAAAAAGAAACCATTAATGTGTTGAAGCAAGAAATTGATGAGCTGAAAATCTTCAGTGCAAGAAAAGTTTCAAGAAATACAACCCCTCAATTGAATGATTTCAATAATCAAAATAAAAATGACAACCTCTCCAACTCGAACAAAGAAGAGGAAGATTATGAAAACGAACATTATAATTTGAAGATAAGAGATCTTCAAGCTGAGTTATTTATCACCAAACAAGACAATGATGATCTAAAACAAGAGATATTAACTCTAAAGAAAAAGCTTTTGGTGGCGCACACTCCGTCAAGTTCAGCATAATAATCGAAAACAAAATTGATCAGTTTGAAAATCATTACCCTTCTGGGTTTTTTAACCTTTTGTATTAGAATAAACAATGAAATGAA
Organism: Gotozyma siamensis; assembly: GCA_030579035.1. Taxonomy (NCBI): domain Eukaryota; kingdom Fungi; phylum Ascomycota; class Saccharomycetes; order Phaffomycetales; family Phaffomycetaceae; genus Gotozyma; species Gotozyma siamensis. The sequence goes on from JAKTZZ010000001.1 coordinate 4,166, forward strand.
TATTTTCTTATGTACAGGGCGCCATTTATCCATCATTTCTTATTCCTCTGGCCACCAATAAGGGATAAATGCTTTAATTCCCACCTTGAAAACATCCACATCGTCTTTTTTCACTTCGATGTAAAATTTGCCATCATTTGCGAAATCTTCGAGTCTTACTAGTGCAAGACCTAGAGTTCCCTTAGATTTCAAGAGAGTTCCTGATGATGACTTTCTTGCTGATTTTTTAGTTGTATTCTTTTCTGTGTTACCAAATGGTGAACTAGCCAGTTTTTTTTGAGTACCTTCCTTACTATCAGAATATATCTCCAAAGTCTCAAAATCTTCTAACTGGCCATCAAATCCATCAGTGAAGTCTAAATATTGAGCATTCTGGTCCTTTTCGAAGGGATACAACTTGACAGGAACAACGCGTTTCCTTAATATTCCGGTATGGTATGTTCTGACGGTCAATTCCTGACCTGTGTAACACCCTTTATCAAAGTTGATACCACCCATGTATTCGAAGCATGACTCTAAAGGAAGGTACTTATTAGGTGTGAGCTCTGTTGGAGATTCAGCTATCCCAGTGATGAACCTTCTCGTATCTATCACTGAAAGCGATAACGGTTCCGAAGGTGGAAGGTAATTGGTGCTTAATAGGTTGCTTATATTTTCAACTGAGGATGAGGTAATTAGTCTCAGGCCAAAATCAGGACATCTATCATCAAATGCGAAGCCTTTAAGATCATTCAAGTTCAAATCAGATTTAAAAAGACGTACATCATTGAGGAATTCTTTTGTTTTTGCCAATGCTGTCAATGGATCTTTTAATGACTGGGATTCCTCATCAAAATAAGTGGTTTGAAGCTCGTAAGACAAATCTTGCTTATCGTCGTTGTAAGCGTACCAGACTTTTAAATCATCCACTTGCTTGAATTCCACTTTTGCTCTCAATTTATGAATTTTAAACAATCCAAGAAGCGTTTTTGTTAAGGCTGAATTGATTTCAATCAAATAGTGAGGATCCTGATTAACGATATCATCTTTAGGGACAAGTTCGTAGGGATAGATAAACACATCTGAAATTATCCTACCTTTTGAGTTAAGGATTGATGTAAAGATCCCATTTCTGACAATAGTCAAATTCTTGGTCTCGGCAGATTCCTTTAATGAACCCCAATTGGTGCTCTTGAGTTCAAAATCTTGTAACAGCAGAGATTCGTTGTTTTCTTTTGTGGATATAGTCATCTCGTTCTTCTTTACAAACGAGGGCAACATCTTATAGGTCACCAAACCGTTCAGAAACTTTGTAGCATCAGGTCCTTTGACTGAGATCAAACTCTTGTTAGTTAGCAGTGACTGGCCATAAGACGGCACGTGATGTGTGTGCTGACACCGTCTGAAGACGATTGATGATATGGTTCTGATGGGCTGGATCATACAACTAGTTATGAGGGGATGGGAATGTTCCCTTAATGATGAGTTCAGAGCTTTGTAATTGACTCCAGGAAGAAAATCAAATTTGAACAAAACATACACCAAAAACAAATGAAAAGGATGGACTGCCCTTTGAAACCGGGGTATCAGTGGGTGATATAATTCGTATAGTTGCTGTGCAGCAACAGAATCCCAAATACAGACTCTAAACCTAAAAACCACAATAATGTTCAATCCAATCGAGATATTCAATGTAAGTTGTTGTTTTTGAAAGGTAATAAGGCTCCAGCAAGGATTTACAGTTCGCATGCTTAATCTTTTTGAATCAAATTCCGAGATTTATGCTGCTCTACTGGATGCAATGAATGCTAAGATCAAATCTGACCACTCAGAACGTGCTGATCTTGAGAAGGCAAAGATTTATTGAATGAAGTCAAAGAACCATGAAAAACTTCAGTGTCATGAAACCTTGAGCGAGAAGTATCAATTTAAATATAACCTTGAAGTTAAATATAACCTTGAAGGAAGTGCACATATATAATGCAAAGTCACAAAAGTCAACTTGCATTCTATAGGTGAAAGTGGGGTCAAGCCATCGAAGATGCTCTTGACCTTGAAAGAGAGGAGATAAATACTATACAAAAGCGACAGGGAACAACGCGTGACAACGGTGAGATTCTCGACAACTAAGTTGAAGATAATGTTGATGATCATGGAGTTATTTTTTGAGAATTTGAAGAAGAAGAAGATTGCGAAGAGCGCACAGAAAGGAATTGTCATTATATGCCGTCGCTAAATCCATTCCAAGAATCAGAACCTATTATGAGTTAGAGGTTGGAGAAGGCTTCGATTAGGAAGCTCCAATAATCCAATTGAACTTGTAAGTTTTAATCTTGTTTTATCTAAGTACAAAATAAATAAATAAATAAATAACACATCTGCTTATTAGCTGCCCCATGATCAACTCATTTATAAAACATAAGACTACTCAATGACATTATAATTATCGTAAATAACATAAACATAGCAAAAATCCAAAACTTGATTAAAGCTCAAAACAATATCGACATAAAATGCACAATAACAGCTAAAAATTAAAATCCATTTAAGATCGGAAGAAACTCATTACACTCTTCTGAAGCCTGAAAAGTAAACCTGACTCCTGCGTGCATCATCAATTCAAAATTCTGCCTAGATGGCTAGACATTTGGGTCACTTGAGCATTCTGGTCAAGTTCCGAGTTAGCTTGCATTACAGTTTTCTCTATGACTTCCAAATTTGTGATATTGGCTTCTGGCGGCTCACTTGTTGAGTTGGATTCCTCTGAGGGGCTCGCAAGCGTTGCATCCACCTTATCCGAATCATTTTTATTTATCATTGTGATTCTCCGCCATCTGAACTGACACCCGTTGGCTGTTCTATTGTTGAAATGCAGAGAAATCTCCCTCCAGCCCATATTTCTCTCTTCCTTTAAATGTTTCAATAAACGATCTTCTTCATGGGTCCAAGCATTCGACTGTCTAATTAGGGGACTCTTGTTTATTTTGTATTGTTTTATTTGGTAGTGGTGTTGATACTGTTTAGGTAATGACGGCGGGTATGGTGATGGATGGTAAAAACAAGGTGGTGATATTAACTGGTCTGCGTAAATTGAAGTTGGAGTTGGATGAGTATGGACCGGCTGTATACTGTTTTGAAATTGTGGAATAGTTTGGCAGTTAGGAACCGGTACTGTGACTAAGATGGGAATCAACCCCTGTTGTGGTACGTTGTAGACTTGCATTGGCTGTGGATGTACCGGGAACATGTCATCAAGGCCTGGAAGCCGGATTCTGGTGGAGTCTGGGGGCATAGAGAGAAAACATCAGTGGCAACAGTCTGGTAAGTGATTGGGAATTTTGCATGGTATATGTAATGGATCAAGAAATAGGGCACAATTCCGTGAGGAACAGGGTTCATCAGAAAAAGTACGAGATATGGACATAATTAATAGTGGCCAAGAATGCTAGTGCGTCATGGGCTATTGTCCACGTCTGAGGTCTCTCATCGAATCGTCCACACCTGGAGTTCATTCAATACGACGATACACGAACCGTCTCGATGATGAGCTTTCTGGTGGCTGTGGTCCCGGGACGTTTATTGGTGTCATAGACTTTTGTGACCCAAGAGACGAATCAACGATTTGTCAAGTTCCAGGGTATTTCGCTTTTGATCCAGGTTCATTTCCCTTGGAGTACTAACTAACTCTTGCAGCTCATTAGAACACTGGATCGAAATGATCAGATAACCACACCTCATACTTCCAGGTAATATCATTAGAATCACGGTGTTCAAACTTTAATGCAGGGGTTGACTTACTTGTAATCTTTATGAAAATTTAGGTTCATTACGCGTAATCCCGGACATGATAATCTCAATGGTGTAACAGAATGCAAATTAAGGAGCGAGCATAAAGTTCACTGAGGCTTAAGGGTGGAACAGATCTAGACTATCAAGGCTTTAAAAGAATGCTGTTGAAAATCTAAAATTGAGTTGCATTGTGGGAATGCAACCAATTCAACCTGAATATACTGTCAATTGTAGGTGACAGCTTGAGCTTATAGAATAATGTTCATACACTGGGCATGCCGCATGAGTAAGTTTCGTGTCCTCATGATCCCTGACATCAATATATTAACAGTTCAGGTATGGTTAGTTGTATTATACGTTCTCATCCCAGGTTCAGGATCTCCAAAAAGACGGTAGACAATCCTTCAGATCATTAGACTTTAGTAGCATAATCATCAATCACTAGTCAAAATTTCTATGTCAAGTTGTCTTACGGAGATTTATAACCATGTCCTTAACTGAATTGTTGACCAGCTTTGATGTTTTATCAGACCATTAGCGATATTGTCATCAGTTCAAGCAAAGGATTACTTTAATCATCATCTCCAAACCCTGTATAGGCAAGAAAGAACGAGCTGAGAAAACCTTAATTTCAGTATCCAACTTTCAGCCAGCATAAACATTTTCAGTTCATGAAATGGGACTAATTAGGCCACTAGATCTAGACGGATCAATCTGAAAATGTCATTGAATGCCATTTTCGTCCAATGGGGCGACTGTAAAGATTGTCATTATTGATGTTGTTTCGAATAGCTTTGTATAAAGTTTATACATAGATGTCTGGATTTGGATTTTCATTGAGCAAAGTTCAAGATGGTAACTGGACCAGAAAGGACGACAACGACTCTTGGACTCTGGTTCCTTCCACCTGGATCCTAGTGCGCATAATTCAATGCATTGTAGCTAGTGCCAGGCCACAGAAACTCGCAGCTCAGATTATTGATTTCTATTGCGGCAGCTGTCTTATAATTAAAACTTGAAACTTAAAACTTGACAGTTGTAAGATAGAGAGAGTATTTTGTGTCACTTTTTACATTTGTTTACCGGTGATACCAATAATTACCCTTAACAGACGTAATTTTCAGCCCACTAAATGACCCACAGAAAATTTGATCCAGAAAAAAAAAAAGGCAGCTGCGAATAAAAGCCAAACGACCAAACAGAATTCTTTCCAGTCACAGAGACAGCCACCTCCGCCATATACACATCAAGAGATATGAATCTTAAATCAAAAGAGAAAAAATTAATGAATTTGTTCTACCTGAATCAAGACACACATAGGGAACCAATAAGTGCCACCTCCTTGATCATTGATCCAAAAAAGTTATCATCTACTGCCATTTACAACTATAACTCTTCCTCGACGAATGCTCGAACGGCCCAGTGGTGGGCCTGATGTGCTTTATGTGAAAACTCCTCAATCTTTGAAGTATAAGAACTTGATTGAGGTATCATTGGACATTATTTTATTGAGTGAGAGTCAGTTGATAATGGAAGATGATTGTCATTCACAACAACTTCAGTATTTGAATAATAACTTTAACAGTAAGAACTTGAAGTATATGGTTATTTTCAACACGGTTTTCAATAAACCTTTGTTTTGCATGTTAACAAAACAATTTGAAATGAAAATTTTCATTACTCAAACATTTAAAGATCATAATGAATTCAACTTGAAGAACTTGCTAATATCGTTACTAGAACTAGCATCCGATGTTGTTTGTGAAACTATCGCTAACGAATTTCCTAACGAAAATAACGAATTACGTTTGATCATTTATTTGAAGAAGGATAAGTTTGAATCTGAATCAAAGCTATTGATTAAAAATTTAGGATGGCTTGGAGGAAAACTAATATTAGATGATTCTGAAAATACCAACAAGTATAACGACTGGTATATTATGGAATTTGAAGTTTGAACAAATTTTTGATTAATACATGAAACAACTACTAATTTTAAATGATCGTGATTGTATCTTACATCCACTCATAAAACCTTTATTTGTCCAAGTCTCTATGCAGACAGTTTCAAAATGTTCTCCTTACCTTCAGAGACACTAATTTCTGGGGAGACTTGAACTCTCTTGATGGCCAATTTGCCTTTTTGGAAAATCCAGTAAGATCTCTTGATACCACTTGGTGATTTTTTAGCACCTAAAGCACCAATCAATTCTTTTTTTGGATCAGACAACAGATCGTATTGGAAATGTTGCTTATCTTTAAATTTCTTTTGGGCAGAAGGTGAATCAGCACTCAAACCAAGAATTAATGCTTTTTCTTTGATAGCATTATAATTGTCTCTGAACCCACATGCTTGTCTAGTACAACCCGGAGTGCTTGCCTTAGGATACGCGAAGATCAAAATGAGATCATGCTCTTTACCTAATTTCTTCAAGTCTAACTCTTCTTCGTCTTGATTTAACAACGTGAGTCCTGGAATATCATCACCAACTTCTAATTCTGACGTTGTTGGAACTGTGTCAGATTCGATCTTTGCCTTAGTTGATTTAGTAACTTTTTTGGCTGGCTCTTTGACTTCAGGTTTGGAAACTTTTGATGGGGTGGCACCTGCCCTTGTAGAGCTTCTAGTGACACGGGACATTGATAACTGGGACTATAATGGATTGTTAAATACTCCCATACTCGAAACCAAATGTTCAATGTGGCTCACTTCCTCTTTTTGATTCTGACATAATCATTTGTGAAATGCTGACATAATCTCCAGATATTTTTTTTTTATACCTTTCTTTTTTGGAAGCGCATCTCATCGTCTATAAACTTTTGTATAATCAAGTGATAAATATATTTAAGATGGCTAAAAAGAGTAAGTGTTCTCTCAGTATGAATAATAATAACAGCAAATCACTAACAGTCTATCAGTTTCAAAACATTCAAGAGCTGCTAGAAGAAACGAGATCGATGTGTCGGACACTAAAGACTTACAAAATCTTCCTAGAGTAGAAAAGACAGATGTTTCCAGTGCCATCATCAGAGCTACGGCTAAGAAGAACGAAGACCTCCTTCGTAACAAGATCACAAAGAAAGAAAACACTAAAATCACAAAGATATCAAAGACTCCAAATCTTAACTTGAGCAAAGATAAGTTGGAAAAGGCCATAAGTTTAAGTGATAGACTAGAGATCAAAATTTTAAAGAGCAAACAAAAGGCTAAGATGGTGCAGACGGCGAGAAAGGCAAACTGGGATACCATCAACACTCTTGCTAAGAAAGACCTTGATGATACCACCACCAGCACCGCAGCCAAAGAAGAAGAGCAACAACAATCAGAAGACGTTAATGCTATCGAAGAAGACGTCGAGCTTTTCGGTGACGACGATGAAGAAGAAGAGAAGGCTCCTGCAAAGAAGAACATGTTCGCCCTTCTGGAGGAAGTTGAGGCCTAATTAACACACTCGTGACCCATCACACAATAAACAGATTCGCGAATTTGGCACACGTTCAAAATTACCACGTAGCTAAATTGAATCATCTTCTTGTTTAATTTGTATTTCGACTTATCATCGCCGTCTCAATGAAACTAGCCTCTTTCTCCGTGCCTGCTGCAATTGCTATTCTCTCTGGAGCTGTCAGTGCCTCCGATGCCACTTTCAAACCTTTTGATAAATCTCAATTGGCCTCCACCTCATTTTTCGAACAGTTCGATTCAGAAGATTGGGCTCAATTATGGAAGATCTCAAAGAGTAAAAGAGACAACGAGTTCACTTATAATGGTCAATGGGCTGTTGAAGAGCCAGTTAAGAATGCTGGTTTCGAAAATGACAAAGGTTTGGTCTTGAAGACTGCGGCTGCTCATCATGCCATCCATGCAAAATTGCCCGAACCATTTATCAATACTGATAACACTTTAGTTTTACAGTATGAAGTTAGATTGCAAGAAGGTTTGAACTGTGGTGGTGCATATATCAAGCTATTATCCTCAGAAGGCATCCCTGACGAGAATACTGAATTTAACAACGACACCCCATACCAAGTCATGTTTGGTCCTGATAAGTGTGGTATCACTGATAAAGTCCACCTCATTATCAGAAGAAAGAACCAAAACACTGGGGAATACCAAGAAAAACATTTAACTGTTCCACCTACTTCAAGAGGTGTCAAATCCACCACATTGTACACTTTGATCATTGAACCAAATCAAAATTTCCAAATTAGAATCAATGGTGATGTTGTCACAGCTGGTAATTTATTAGATGCTGGAGTTTTATCCCCTGGGTTGAACCCACCTAAGGAAATTTATGACAAAGACGATAAAAAACCTGAAGATTGGGAAGATGATGCTGTTATCTTTGATCCAGAACAGACTGCAAAACCTGAAGATTGGGATGAAGATGCACCAAAATTTATTCCTGATCCAAAACAAACCGACCCGCCAGTTTCTTGGGATGAAGATGCTGCTGAGTATATTAATGATCCAGATGCTGAAAAACCAGAAGAATGGGATGATGAAGAAGATGGTGAATGGGTTGCCCCATTGATTCCTAACCCAGAGTGTGAAAAACATGGATGTGGTAAGTGGGAACCTGAATTAGTTCCAAACCCAGACTACAAAGGTAAATGGAGCCAACCTAAAATCAAAAACCCAAATTACAAAGGTGAATGGGAACCAAGATTGGTCCCAAATCCTGACTATTATGAGGATATCAAACCATCAGACCTGGAAGCCATTGGTGGTATTGGATTCGAATTGTGGTCCATGCAAAATGATATTTTGTTTGACAATATCTACTTAGGTCACTCTATCAAGGAAGCTGAGCTTATCGGTAACAAAACCTATACAGTCAAGGCACAACTTGAACAAAGATCTATCTTGGCTGAGTTAGAGTCAAGATCTTCAGATGAGGAAGAACAATCAGAAAAGCGTCTTCAAGAAAAACTTAAAACAGCTGCTGAAGAGACTGACTTTGTTGCTTCATTGGTTAACAATGCAAAGTCTTTGGCTGTTGGGGGTCAAGAGTACTTCAAGGACTTTTTGCAAGAGCCACTCATCACTCTGAGTGAAAGACCTGTTGAAGGTGGTTTGTACGCCGCCGTTTTAGTAGCTGTCACTTCGATTGTGTTGTCGATTTTTTCTTTGTTCTTAAATCTATTGACCGGGTCTTCAAGACCACATAGTCAAGGTCCAAAAGCTCAGAAGGTCGAAGAAAAAATCACTGAAATTAAAGCGAAATCAAAATCATCTACGTCTGGTGCTGAAGCTAGAGAATCATTTGCTAAAAAGGTTACTGAATCCAAATAAGTCCAAGGATGCTTGCGCCATTTCGAATTCTTCGATCATCCCTTCCGTTTTGCTAATTATTATATAATGAGTTTTTGTGGAATTTCTGGTACATTTGATCGAAGAAATTACTGAAGTGTTTTGTTACAGATACCACATAATACATGTAAATTTCGGAAATCTGTAATATGGTCAGAATGATGAACCTGAGATACAATTGGAAGACTGTGTCACCTCTAGTGTTGTGCTAAAAATATACACTTACATGTTGAAATTTCATATAGACTATGAGGTATTTTAATCCTCTGTACATATTTAGATTCTAACGTCTTTTGCACAGGGTACCGTGCTAGCTACTAGCAGCTAAATGCTCTTGAAATTGCCGTGCCTCACGACGTTCAAACTTCAAAGCATCCAAAAGATATATAGGCTTGAAAGAATCTGATATCATTTGAAGTACCATAGTCCATAATATCCTCACATAATGTCCTCACATAATTTCCTCACCTTTTATTCGGCCCTAACTTTCATAAACCCCTGAGGTATGGTTCATAGATTTTATATAAACAATTTTTCTTTGTTTCGGTAACTCGGTCAACGTCCCTTACATGAAAAAGAGAATATTTCTATGCGCTGAAAAGTGCGCTAAATTAGAATTTAGGTTTAGTACCAACATAGCGTACAATTGAACTCAATTGAGGGATAAGACATCAACACAACAGTAATATATATGGGAGATTAAAGCGAGCAAAGACTGACTTCTTTTGTCCGATTTCTAAATCAAAAATGTTTTTAATTCTAGAAAAAAATTGTAGTAAAAGTTTCTCTTTTGCCTTTTGCATAATTTAATGCAAGGTCTGAAACTACTGCCTGTCAAAAAAAAATTTTTTGAACCAAAAGCAATAAGAGCCGAAAAAACTAGTCTTGAAATTAAGTGAAAACGATGGAATCTGAAATTTGAATAACCCAATCCATGTAAAGTTAAACAAACAACCGAGCTTTATACTATGAGTGGCATTGAAAAGTTGGAACTTGAAATGCCACTATATTTTTTTTTGTTCCGGTATGTACAACACGAGTCACGACCGTATTTGCACTTTAGAGATGAAATCAGACCAAAGGAATGGGTTCTTTGAACAACCGAGAACTGTAGCAGTCCAATAAAAGTGAATAATTAAAGTTAAACCAAGCTACAAGCATGAAGAATCAGCTCAGTTTTCATCATATATATATATAGATGCTTAGATTCAGCTACATTTTAAGATTTTCGGAGGCCAGAGGCCAATGAGTAATAGACTGTTTAGACTTTTTGAATACGTCAAAATCGTTCGTTTATTTGTAGCAAATTGTTTCTACTAAATATGCTTCATCTAAGAGAGAAAGAATGATAAAAATTTCCAATTTGAGCTCATCAATATCTAAATAATGATATTTTTCTCCTCTTCCTTCATGTGTTTGCTCTCCTCTGAGAACTAGTGGGAGAAAGTACAAATTTTCTAGTGAATGAGGCGAGAATTGCAAGTTTGGAAAAAAGCAATAAACCTAATCCGATGATCAGCTAGTGCTTAGGCAATTCTGACTTTCTAGCTAATGTTGCTAGTTTTGGATCTAACTGCTCCTTTCATAAGACATACGACGTAAATCATATTCTCAAAACATCAAGCTCAAAAGCTATTCTACATTTTGCTAGACTTTTCAAGGTTTTGAAACTGGACTGGAATTAGTACAGCAAATAATTCTAGCTTTGAAGCAGCCTCATCAGCGTTGGCAAGAACCTCTATGGACCCGAGACAGCATTGGTACCGTTATTCTCAACCGCCGTTCCCAATACTTTACTTTTGTCTCAACATCAGCGATCACCTATATGAACTAAGTTTGTTTACTTTTTGCTTAGTTGGGGTAGCCAGCCAATCAATGCTGCCCATAGAACTTCAAAACAAACTGAAATTTAGAGAAATTTGGTATAGCCCACACCTGGCAGTCAAAAAAAAACTTTCTTATGCGGACTAATTTCCCTAAACGGTTCAAATAAAGATGTTTAGATGTTCACATGCGTTGTGGTGCAGCAAGAGACAGGCCTCAAAGAATGGCCTTTTGCTAGAATCTCAGGTATAAATAGTAAGGAGTTTTCACTCCAATCCACCCACTTCGTACTCTAATCTCTATATCATATACTCATTCACTATGACTGCTGAATCTCCTGCTACTAACGACATTGAAGCTCAATCAGATGTCGACTACATCCCACCATACCAACCAAAATCTGGTTTAGGCGATACATTAAGAAACCATCTTGTTGCCGTCATCGGTGAATTTGTTGGTACATTTTTATTCTTGTGGTCTGCCTTTGTCATTGCTCAAATTGCTAACCAAGATGTTGCTGTTTCCGGACCAGGCTCTCATCCACCACAATTGATCATGATTGCTTTAGGTTTCGGTGTTTCTGTTGGTGTTGCTGTCGCCATTTTCTACAGGGTCTCTGGTGGTAACCTGAACCCTGCTGTCACTTTAACTTTAGTTTTAGCAAGAGCTATTCCTCCATTCAGAGGTGGTTTGATGTTTTTGGCTCAAATGGTTGCCGGTATGGCTGCTGCTGGTGCCGCTTCTGCTATGACTCCAGGTGAAATCGCTTTCACCAACGCTTTAGGTGGTGATGCATCTAGAACTAGAGGTCTTTTCCTTGAAGCTTTTGGTACTGCTATTTTATGTACCACCGTTTTATTCTTAGCTGTTGAAAAACACAGAGCCACTTACATTGCTCCATTATGGATTGGTTTAGCTTTGTTTATCGGACATTTGATTTGTGTCTACTACACTGGTGCTGGTTTGAACCCTGCTAGATCTTTTGGTCCATGTGTTGCTGCTAGATCTTTCCCAAATTATCACTGGATTTACTGGGTCGGTCCGTTTATTGGTTCCTTGATCTCTTTCGGTATCTGGCAACTCTTGAAATGGTTAGATTATGAAACTACTAACCCAGGTCAAGATGCCGATAACTAAATGAAATAGAGAACAATCCAAACGTCAAAAAAATAATAGCTTCAAATGCCTTATAAGTTATAACTCCACACTACTAATAATTTAATTAATATCTAATGATAACATACTTTGTAACTGAAATGACTTGTATTGTAGTTCTTTGAAATTTGGTGGTTTTTGTCGCGTATGACGTAAAAAATTATGATGGCAATGAAAATGAATCAAGGCACAGTAAGATTTTTCACCTTCAAACTTCTACCACACTAAGCAGACCCAAAGGCTCCCCCCTCCTCCTTCCGCTAGAAAACACTGAAAATGAGTAGAAATAACCGAGAAGCACAAGAATTTGATCTGGCAGATGTATTTCTGTACATTCTTGCCTTTATTTTTCCTCCAATCCCTGTTTTGATCAGATATGGAGTTGTTACCAACCAATTTCTACTCAATGTCCTATTAACACTTTTGTTCGGTTTACCAGGAACACTTCATGCTGTATATTTGATTTATAAATCTAGTAAATGCTACAGACCATCCAACGTCGAGCCAGATTATGAAAGATTGAGCGAATCTGACCCAGCTTTTGATTCGAATCATGTCACGCAGACAACAAATGAGGTGTTTCCCGACTTTATTGCTCAACAAGGTGGTGAAGGTCTTGCTTCCTCAAGTTCTGATTCTAGACTCCCAACTTATGAAGAATCTGAGTCTGTGTCCTTGTCTTCTCCAGCTCAACATCCAACAGATAACAAAGTACAGAAATGAGATTTCCGGTGACCTTGGGATTCTGAACACTAAATACAATACTGAACTGATTAACCAACTGTAAAGTCTAAATGATAACTGAAACTTTGAAAAACAGTGATCTGCAACTATTTTTATCATTTCAAACACTGCTGGGCCGTATGCTCGTTTTGATATTTGAGCAAACCTGTACCATTAGTAACTTCACTTGGTCCGTTGTTGTGGTTACAATTCCATACATCTATCCAGGTATTGAATTTGATGATGCGGCTCTCACAAAATTTGGCTCAGGTGAAACCATTCTAAGAGATTGATCAGATAAAAAATCACAAAAGAACTACCGACTATGTCCAGATTAATAATAAGTCAACCATATAAATCTGTCTATTATCTAACAAGGATCTTAAATTTTCAAATATTGGACAATAGAAACTGTTCCAGAGATATCACTTTAACAGCGGTATCTAATAAAATACAATCTTCCTACAAAACTAGTATGATGGTGAGCATATATATATATATATTCATAAAACTAATGACATAAGTGATGGACGGTGGTCCAAGCTTGGAAATTGAACAGCGAACTTTCAACCTTAGTCTTTATAAATTATGCATGTGAATTTTGACCTTTTCCCGTAGAATAAAGCGCCCCTCACCTCCAATATATTGTTCTGCCTGATTCAAATAGTTCAGGGTCTTATTATTGTCACGTATTATAATTTTTTCGCGCATGAGTAAAATAAATTTATTCTCAAATCACAGCGAGAAGAAAGCTGACAATTATCCGTTCGAATAGAATGTGAGATAAGACATCTCTTTGATCTATTTCCTCAAACATTCTTAAGCTGCAAACAATAGGATATGACAGACAGGAAAACTTCAACCAATAATGGTAAATATTCTGTTTCTATTGGATCGTGTCTTTTTTATGTATCAATACTAACAGCAACAGAGCCAAAGAAAAAATCAAGCAGGTTTGCCTGGGTCCGCAAGTTAGTTCAGTCTAAAACCACAATAAAATCATCTAAGGAGATCGAAACTACCACAACAGCTCAAGAGACTTTTGTTCCGCCAGCTTCCAGCTCTAATCATCAGGAACCAGTATTTACCCTAGCGAACTTGGCAATTAGCGATGAGACTAGTGCAGCCTCTATCACAAGATCATTGAACTCGTCTATGAAGCCATCTTCACTGGCGAGAGAATCCATCGCCACTAAAACAGACAACACCAGCACGCGTCCTATCAGATCACTTTCAACAATGTCTGTCAAATCGTCTACATTCTCCGTGAGCTCTCATCAGTCAACCTCTGCCACCATGGCTTCTGATCATCCTACATTGTTTACGAATGCCAGTACGATGGGAATTGCACCGGCCAGTATTTTCGACAGATTCGAGAGAAGAAGTCAGAGAACACGTAGCGCTGCCAACAGTCATCTCTACATCACCAGCAACAATACCAGTAACCATTCACTGAACTCAACTGTTTCAGATGCATCAATTGTTCCGTTTGATGTCAAACAAACAACAGCTGAAACGGCGGCGCCTGCTGACTAACACCTATACATTCAGATCATTGTTTTTGCTTTGTTTTGTTTTTTTTGTTTTTGCCATATAAATAGAAAGTTATCCCAGTTTTTTTTCCTCTTTTTTGTGAACGCTTCAGCATTGAGCATAACAACTGCCAAAGAGATGATGAAGGCACACTTACCGATAATGTACTCAGTTTTTTTATGGCTCGTCTTGTGTCTTGCACAGGCTTTGTGCTCAGTGGAACCGCTGGACAGATCACATGCTGAGCAGTTACCGCTAAACAAAAGGTCTCCAGATTTTCAAAACAAACAGATGTACATCAACCCAAATCAAGAAGAAGAGGACTATGATGACACCCATGATATCAACTACTTCTCCCCAGGGTTCTACCCTTCTCGTTAGTTTTTTTTTAATACTCACAATCATCTCGTTTTAACGTCGGCGCTTAAATTCACTGACCATATTTACACAGCTGCTGGAGGTAGATTGCAGAAGGTTTGGCAAGGCGCTTATGCCAAAGCAAGAGATATTGTTAGTGAGATGACTGTTTTGGAGAAGGTTAACTTGACTACTGGAACTGGTTGGGGTTCAGGCCCATGTATTGGCAACACTGGTAGTGTTCCGAGATTGAACATCCCTTCCTTGTGTCTTCAGGACGGTCCTAATGGTATAAGATTCACTGATTTTATCACAAGCTTCCCCTCTGGACTTGCTACTGGATCCACATTCAATAGGGACTTGATGTACAGAAGAGGAAAAGCCATCGGAAAGGAAGCTAAACAAAAATCTGTTGACATCTTATTGGGCCCTGTTGTTGGCCCAATCGGTCTCAAAGCTCAAGGTGGCAGAAACTGGGAGAGCTTTGGTGCAGATCCTTACTTACAAGGCAGCGCTGGTGCTCTAACTGTTCAAGGTATTCAGGAAGAAGGTGTTGTTGCCTGTGCTAGACATTTTATTGGGAATGAACAAGAAAGATTCCGTCAAGAAAATGAATGGACTGGGGGTGACTGGGATAGATTGACTGACTCCCTTAACTCTGAAATCAAAGATAAAATCATGCATGAAGTCTATTTATGGCCTTTTGCTGATGTTGTTCATGCTGGAGTTGGTGGTATTATGTGCTCTTACAATCGTGTCAATAGTACTTATGCCTGTGAGAACTCATACTTGTTGAATTACTTGTTGAAAGAAGAACTTGGATTTCAAGGGTTTGTTGTGAGTGACTGGGGTGCACAACATTCTGGTGTTGATTCAGCATTGGCAGGTTTGGATATGACTATGCCAGGTGAGATATTTGGAGATTGGTGCAGCGGTAAATCCTATTGGGGTCCGCTTTTGACAAGAGCTGTCTACAATGATACCATCCCTCAATCAAGATTGAATGACATGGCAAGTCGTATTCTATCTTCATTTTTCTCTATTGGCGTTAAGCTTCCAAATGATCAACGTGAGGAGGATCTTCCAAATTTCAGTTCATGGACCTTCCATACTTACGACCAAGAGTTCCCTTTTCAAAGTTATGGTCCAATCAAGCAAACAAACTATCACATTGATGCAAGAGATGGCTTTACTGAGAAAACTGCATTAGAAGTTGCAAGGGAAGCGGTTGTTTTATTGAAAAATGATGGACACCATTTACCAATAGCCACTACCGATGGTGTCAGAAGATTGTTGATTGCAGGTCAAGCTTCAACGGCTAGTCCTCAAGGTTTCAACACCAAAGATCAACAGGCCGTTAATGGTGCTTTATTTAGTGGCTGGGGCTCGGCCAGCGTCAATGCGCCTTATGGGTTCACTCCTTATGAGGTCATCTCTAAGAAAGCAAGAGACCGCGATATGGTTATTGACTTTACAACAGACCAGTACGATCTAGATCATGTTGATGATGTTGCAGAGTATGCGGATTTGGCTATTGTTTTTGCCACTGCTTCCTCTGGTGAAGGTTATATTGAAGTTGATGGAAATTATGGTGATAGGAAGAATATCTCATTATGGAATAATGCAGAGGAGTTGATTTTACATGTTGCTAATAGATGCCGTAAAACTGTTGTGGTCATTACTTCCACTGGGCCTGTTGATCTTGAACCATTCATTGATAACGAAAATATTGTAGCTGTTTTGTGGTCTGCTCCTATGGGCCAATTTCTTGGAACTGCCATTGCTGAGATCATTTTTGGTGAGATCAATCCTAGTGGAAGATTGCCATTCACTATTGCAAGAAAAGAAGAGCACTATGTTGATATTGTTGACAAGATACCTATCAAAGGTAAACCATCGGATGATTTGAATCGTCTTTTAGATTACAGATACTTCGATGAAAATGGAATTAGACCACGTTATGAATTCGGTTACGGTTTATCATTCACGAAATTCACATTATCTGATCTTTCCATCAAAGAGATTATACCCCCTTCGGAAGACTTGCCTTACCCACCACCTTATTTGGATGAGTATGTCTTTGCAGAACAAAAATTAAGAGATGTTGATGATGCTTTATTTCCATTTAAAGAGTTTTCACCAGTTCCTGGATTCATCTATCCTTATTTGTTCAATGAAAAGATCTACAGTGTCAATGAATACGAATATCCAGAAGGTTACACTGAAGATGACTACTACAATGAACCTACCTCAGGTGGTGGTTTGGGTGGAAATGATGCTTTGTGGAACGTGTTGTACTCAGTGAAGGTTGAAATCACCAATATTGGAGATATGGAAGGTTTATACGTTGCTCAATTGTACATTGACTTCCCAATTGATTCATCAGGTACAAGAACTCCTAGACAGTTGAGGGGTTACGATAAAGCATTTGTTAAAGCAGGAGGCACGGCCAAAATTCATTTCGAAGTTCTAAGAAGGGATATTAGTACTTGGGACACTGAAGATCAAAGCTGGATCATTTCTCCGGGAACATATAAATTCTTTGTTGGATCAAGTAGTAGAAGGTTAGAACTTGCGGGTGAAGTTGAGATACTTTAAGCTATCTTCTAAACCGAATATTCCGGATTCTTTCAATTATGAAAGACATTATGGCTTTATGGATATTCTATATTTACATCATTTTTCCGGTCACCTACTCTTTTAGGTAGTTGACCCGCATCGAAAAAGCTACAATAAATTGTACTTGTTCTCTCCAACAATTGCTCTAACTTAAATCTTTATCTATAGACAATAAATCATACTAAGAACAATGGCATCTAAGACTTTGTTAGACTACACCGTTGAATTGAATGACGGACACAAGATTCCGGCCCTAGGTCTGGGCACTGTTCCCCCTGATGATGCCTCCAAAATCGTGGACATTGTTAAAGTTGCTGTCAGATCTGGTATTCGTCACATTGACACTGCTTGGTTCTACCAAAGTGAAAAGTACATTGGACAAGCTTTGAAGGATCTTTTTGAAGCTGGTGATGTGAAGAGGGAAGATCTATTCATCACCACCAAAGTTTGGCCATCTTTATGGAACAGAGTTGAATATTCTGTTAAAGAATCTTTGAAGGATTTGGGAATTGAGTATGCGGATCTTGTCTTGCAACATTGGCCAACAGCTTTCAAAGGAGCTGATGATACTGGACATCCTGCAATTCCTTACGTCGATGGGGTGTTACAAATTGATGAAGAAGCTGATTTTTTGGACACTTACAAAGATTTGATTAAGTTAAGAGATGCTGGACTTTTCAAGAGTGTTGGTGTGTCAAACTACACTGAGGAGCAACTTGACAGAGCAATTGCGGAAACTGGTGTTATTCCAGTTGTTAATCAAATTGAACTTCACCCTCAACTCCCACAGACTAAACTCGTCAAGTATTTTGAAAGTAAAGGGGTTAAATTGATTGCTTACTCTCCATTAGGTAGCACTGGTGCTCCCTTGTTGAAGAAGGATATTGTCCAAGAACTTGCTAAGAAGTACAATGTTGGTGCGGGTGCCGTTTTGTTATCTTATCATGTCTTAAGTGGTAGAATCGTTGTTAGTAGAACTTCCAGTTTGGAAAGGGCTAAGAACTTGAACGAGTTGGCTCCTTTAACTGCAGAAGATATCGCCAAGTTGGATGATTTGGGAGTCACTGATCCAAAAAGATACATTCCAGCTAGTTGGGGTTGAGCTATAAACACTGGCGGTCCCCTAATTTTTATGGGAGAAGGGGGAATTGAGCCTCTTGACCTGCTGCGTAAAAGGTAGTTGTTTAGTTCAAAAGTTTGTAATGCCGCTGCAAACACAGAAATGGATTCAAATGCTTTTTGAACGCCCGATTCGTAGACGCTTCTACCCTTGGTATCTCTCTTATTCCTATTGTGAACCTCATCGACCTAACCCTTCAAAAAAAAATTCTTCGAAAAAAAAAGCTTCATCAACAAAAATTTTCTTGTTGACATTTGTTACTGGTTCTTCAGTCTCAACCGAAGATGGTGATCCAAACTGTTCAGAAGTCACAGAACCCGGAGTCTTCTGTCTACACTGAGATTATCCTTTCGTTTCTTGGAAAAAGAGCTCAGCTGGTTATTTCCACCCTGATCAGTTATGGAAGATTGGATATTAAGACGCTAAGTACAAAGTCAGGAATCCCAGTGCTGCTTGTGAAGAGAGCATTAGTCAGTCTGATACAATTAGGATGTGTGTCTGTGTGGGTGGAGACTAACTTGAAGGGCGAAACTACTTACTTCTCATTCAGAGAGGAAGGAGTTTTGTTGATGTTATACTCTGGAGAAATCATCTCATATATTGAACAAATTTACAAAGAAGAGAAATTGGTTCAGATTGTTCAAAACTTCCTTGCATTAGGACATCTGTCAATCAACGAATACATTAATTCATTTAGTGCGAATGATGCTAAAGAAACGGCACATATCGAGAAGCAGTTTCTCAGATTAACAGAAGATGAGTTTTTGATTCCCATTCAAACAACTCATTTTGCTCCGATCAAAGATGTTTGGATCCAAACTTACAATAAAGCATATAACAAGATTCCCAAAACCTCCACATTGTCGGAGCTTAAACGTTCAGCTGAAGCGAAAGCAGCTGCGAAACTGGAGTTCTACAACATCTTGGATTACAGACCATCCACATTGTACATAAAAGACAAACAAACATCTATTACTAAAGTCAACCCAGTGATCACATTAGCTTTTGACTTCAAAAGGTTCCTCAAAGCTAAAAGAAGTCAACAACTAGCTCAGTTCTGTTCTCATAGAGTGGGCAAATTATCATCAATTGTCTATAAACATGCATTGTTGGCAACTGAAAAGAACTCACCCCCTGTCGTCAACCCAATCCTGAAAATAGGTTTGACTAATGAGGAAATCCACAACATTGGAGCCTATGAACCTAAACCATCAGTAATGTTCAGTGCGAAAGACGTCTTGAAAACTTTACAGTCAGAAGTTGATCTAGGTGGCTCTATCATCAATGGACCTACCAAGAAGAGAAATGGCTATCAGTCAAGCCAACCAAGTAAACGTGTCAAAAGAGAAGACGGTACTTTTGAAATACCCGAGGGTGAAGAAGGAGCTGAAGAAGAGCATGACGATGAAAGCGATTTTGATGGAGATATGTTCAGCATGAAAGGAAACAATTTGACAATTATTGATCAGCATCTGAGAGTGTTGGCCGCTGCTAACGTCCCATTTGTGAAAAGATCAACGAACGGGTTATACTACATTCCATTTCCAGAAGTTTTGTCTCATTTGAAGCAAAACGTATGTGATTCTGTCATAACAGGGACTTTGGGTTCTGCATCAGCCAGAATATTAAGATCTGTTAGAGATAAGAGATTGGTCTCAGAGAAACTGATAAACTCCGTTGCTCTACTCAAAGAAAAAGAAGCAAGAGCACTCACATCCAACTTGGTGAAGTACAATTTCCTAGAGATCACAGAAATACCTAAATCGGCAGATAGAGCTGCATCCAAAACGGTTTTCTTATTCAGGGCCAATGAAGATCATAGCAACGATTTCGTGAGACAAAATATCAGTTGGAATATGAGTAAAGTGCTGGAATGTATCAAAGAGTTAAAAGAAAGCAATGCCTTGTTAATTATCAAGATCAATAGAGATGATGTTAAGGGCAAAGAAGCTGATTACTTGCTACCAAGTGAGTTAAACCAGTTAAAAAGAATGAGAGAGAAAGAATTAGATTTCTCTATAAAACTAAACAGATTGATCTCCATTTGGGAGGTTTTTAAGTTCTTCTAATTCGATAAAATTTGCATAGATTAACATTTCTGTAAATCTTCATTTATTTTTTTTTGTTTGTTTGGGTTTTGCCATTTTCGTAAAAAACGAAAACACAGATGTGAAAACAAAAATTCACTAAAGGCCTTGAGGAGTTCTGATCCGCATATTTTGAACACCAGTCAACGATCTGAAGTATAGTCATAAAGGCAAATATAGTATACTGTCATGGTCTCTTCAAAGTCACGGCAGTCTGATGCAACACAACACAAAGTCATCACACTTTCTCAGGAACTGATGAACAAACTGCGGGATGCCTTCCAGCTCATCGATCAAGATAACGATGGTTCCATATCGAAAGATGACCTTAGAAAAATGTTTGACTCCATAGGAACGGATAAGAGCAAAGAAGAAGTAGATAATATATTTATAGAAGCGAAAGTTAAAGATGGTGAATTATCATTTACAAAATATGTTTCATTAATATCACAGGAGCTGTCAAAAGTTCCTAAACAGAGTGAGATAGCCAAAGCAATGAAAGTTTTTAGTGAGGATATGGAGATTGATATTATTGAGTTGAGACGTGATCTGATGAATAGTGGAATGAAAACAGAAGAGATGGATCATATTCTTAAAAGATTTCAAACTGAGAAAATGAATGGAGATAATGTGTTCACGGGAAAAGACTTTCTGACTTACTTAACATGAGTTATTATCAATAACTATGATCATGCAGCAAGATATGTGTGTAGATCTACAAGGTTGGGACTGATTTCAAACTATGATAACCAAAAATATTACATTAAACATCTATATCAACAATTAATTCATCACATCCCCAGTCTTCGTAACTTCCATCTGGCAGGTATCTTCTAATAACCAATGGAATCTTTTTCTGTGCTAACTCTTTGATTGCAATCTGTAGTGGATCGGTCTCACCTTCTAAATCGACAAGAACTGGTGCGTTCATGGATATTTGTAATGCTCTAGTCCCCAAGATTCTGGCCCTTTCGTACTTGGTCATGTATGGTGTCGTCGATCTCTTGTCCTTTGGAATGGCAAGCTCCTTATCTGTCTTTCTTCTTAGTTGTTCTTGGGCTGCAAAGTCGCTTGGACCAGCACCACCGTTGACGATCACTCTTCCATCTTCGGCCACCTGCTCGACTGGAGCAGCTCCTTCCTCAAAGTCGGAGTTGTATTCCTGGTCAAAGTCAGCATAGTTCTCGTTACCGTCGTTAAATGCGTCTTCTTCGTAGTCGGACATTGATTTCACACAGCTGTTGGTGCTAGAAAGCTCTTTCAAACTATACCGTGAAAAATTTGTGTTTTATGTTTTATTTTTGATAACATAAGCATCTTGAAAAGAAACAAAATTTTTGGTGGTGAGGAACAAAACCTAATGATAAATATAAGGAACGATGATTTGAATCTAGTTTACAAAATGAGTCAGTAAAATACATAGGGGTACGCCATTTCTTATAATGCACTATGAATCCAGAAAAAATAAACATTTAAATAACGAATTAGATAGATCAACAACGTCAACACGAAACTCTAAAAATTACACACAGCTTCTAATCTCGATCACTTCAGGAGAACCATTTTTGAATGATTTGTTGAGATTCAACAGGATATTTCTGCAACAAAGCAATCGCATCACTTTGTGGGATTTGACCTAACAATTTCTTGGTTGAGTTAACAACAGTCTCAGCTGTTTTACCAGCCAATGAAAAGGACAATAATGGTTGAATGACAGCATCAACAATCTCCGGGACATGAGCACTCACAGAAGGATGACCAGCCTCAATCACTTCAGACAAAAATCTGTAAGCATATGGTGCAGCTTCGACATCTTGAGTGATTGGAAGTGTTTTGATCCAGTTTTCAATCAATGAATCAGAGTTCGGAATTTTACCACCAAATGCATGTAAAATTTTTGCAATTGATGATGAAGCATTCTCAGTAGCATTGATGTTTTCTTCGGATCTGGCGTCTGGGATCTGTGTGAGTTTGAACAATGGTTCCAATGCAGCAAGTACAAAATCATGGTATGCGTTAGGACCATGTTGAGCGGCAGCACCAACGGTGTAAGCTGCAGCCTGTCTAATGGTGGCATATGGTGAGGATAAGGATTCTCCAACAACGTTTAAAAATAATTCTTGGAAAATTGCAGAGCTTTCACCAGTGTATTCTATCAAATCAGAAATAACACATAAACCAAATAGTTTAGCAGTGACATTTTCATCATTGATAAAAGTTGCCAAGTTAGGAACCAAAGAGTGAAATATTGGTAGGAAACTTTCCCTTAAAGATTTCAAAACACTAGATAACGCTTTATTGATCTCATCGCTCAATTCTTCATCGGTGTAATCACCTTCTTCTTCATCGACATCTTCAACATAATCATCATCTTGACCTTCACGTTCTTTCAAACGTTCGTATAATTCACTCAAGTTATTGTCAACGTTCTTCACGAAAGCTTCTGCTTGATCTCTTGAAAATGCATTTTCACCAATGAGTCCAATACAATCGGATAATGAAGAGTAATAGATGTATAACAAATCGACAACTGGTTCAGTCCCTAGAGCTTCAATCAACTTATTAGCAATCAACCCCCATAATTCTAAGGTTTCAGGGGATTTAGGGCCAGTTGCTTCTTGAACAGTCAATAAAAGGGATTGCATTGAACTTGCAGCAGCTCTTCTAACTTGATCATGTAAGTAGAAATCAATAGCTGGTAATACAATCTCTATCAAGATTTCTCTGGTATATGGATAGAAATCACCTTTCAGGATATCTGCATAACTGGAAATTAGATCAATAGCGGCAGCTTTGTCATCTAATAATGCGGTATGGACAGCAATGTGTTTACCTGACAGGTTGATGACATCCCAATCTTCATTTTGGTTATACTCTTCAGCTTCATCTTCTTCCAACAAACTGATATCTTGTGAAGCTTTAGCCGATTCCAATAAAGTTGGTAAAACAGATGGTAAGAATGGCAAAAAGTCTTTACCAACAATTCTTGCAATTCTGCTCCAACCTTGTTCCAAGTATGGTTTAACTGGGTCATCATCTTTCAAATCTGAATTCTGAATAGCACCAAACAATTGAACAAGTTCTTGAGAATGCACTTGAAATTTTTCAGGACCAACTGCCAATGCAATCAAAGTTGAACATTCGATACATTTAGCTTTCAATAATCTATTTTCATCACCCATGTCCGTTTTCAAAACGTTGATTAACAAAGGCATCAAAGTGTCATAATATTTGATGAATTTTTGTTCGGCAGCGTCAGCAACAATGGCAATTGTGGTCAAGACTTGTTCTTGAACGTAACGTTTTGGACTTTGTAACAATGTTAATAAGTTACTCAACAAATCATCCAAGTATGGTTCTAAGACTTCCTTAGTTGCGTTTTCAGAGAAGTTAACCAATGCAGCAGCAGCATGAGCTTGAACTCTTGGGACTGATTGATTAGTCAATTTGGAGACTAGTGCAGGAATGATCCTATCACCTGCAGTTTTTTGGATAACATCAGCAAAATCAGTTGAAATTTGACCTAAAGCATTACAAGTAGCATATTGAACTCTTGGGTGCTGATCATTCAACAATGGTAAGATCATGTCCAGTAACTTTGGAATTTCAGTGATTAAAACGTCTCTACAACCTTCTGCAGCAGAAGACAATGCCATCAAAGCAGCTTGACGTTCCCTCCAGTCATTTGAGTTTAACATTGGTGGGATCAACTGGAACAATGGAGCAGCTAATGAATCACCTCCTAATCTTAAAGCAACACGATCTAAAGCTTGACGACCGGAGTCATGTTCTTCCTCTTCCTCGTCTTCAGAGTTGTCAGCATTGTTCCATTCGGCAGCATCATCATCATCAATACAGACTTCAGTCATCAAACTTAATGTTATGACAACAATAGCAGTAGTGTACTCAACATGTTGTTTACACATTTTTGGAGATGATTCAGCAAATGTGGTCAAAAGTTCTAATGCTGATAATCTGGCTGAAGAATCCAAATCTTTGTTCTTAGCAACAGCTGTACAAAATTGAATGATTGTTTGGAACATATCTTTGAACAACTTTGGTGCAACATCAACCAAATCAATCAAGGACTCCAAGACAGCAGCCAAGGATTGATCATTACCATTTTGTAAAAGTCTTGGTAAACTATTCATCAAACTTGGTAATAATGATTGAACGCTTGGCCACGCTTTCTTTGGAAGGATTTGGAAGAATCCAACAAATGCAGTACAAGCGGCAATCAAAACGTCATCACTTTGATCTTCAAATCCATAATGATAAATAGGTAAGACATCATCAATATATTTCAAGTTAATCAAAGCTGGATCGGCAGCAAAGATTCTGAATGCAGATTCTCTAAAACTTGAGTCTGGATTTTTAGCAGCTTCAAACAAGGTAGGCAACAACTCAGTCCATGGAGTTTCGATATCAGACTTAGCCAATTCAGCAATTGCATCTGCTAATTTATGTCTGACACCATTGGATTGTTGACCAATGAACCCCTGTAGAAAATATTGGCGGATTTGTTGTAAAGCACCATCAGAGACAGTAGAAATGGTTCTTTCAGTGACAGACTTGATTTTCTGTGGGGATCTGATGGCAATACGTCTGAAAAGAACAGCGGCAAATGATTTCGCTTGGTCTGATTGACCATTGTTGGCTTGTTCGGCTAAAAACACCAACAAGACGTCAACACTGTCAGGAGCTGTCCATGTTGAGTATAACTCCTTCTCAGCAGCTGAACGAATGGTGTTATCTGATGAAGATAAGCCTTCTAGAAGCTGCAGGAGTCTGCCTTGGATTTCTGGGCTCAAAGACATGTTGGCTTGGGGATGAATATGTGATTATCAGAGCAGACAAATTAAAACTTCAAGTGAATTACTATTGAAAAAATATAGCTGAAAAAAAAGAAACTTATCAGTGTTGAAAAGTTGAGCGTGAGATGACCAGCGTTAAGAATAATCTGTAATAACGCGTAGACTGTTGTGAGTTTCAGCACTCCCTAAACAGTTCAATGTTCTGCCGGAAAACTTTCTGATGTTTGATTTGTTTTTCCTCCTACTGACAATTTTTTTTTCTTTCGAAATTTTTCCCAGACACAGAAAAAAAATCATGAAAACTACTATATTAGGAAATTACTAAATTGGGGCGTTATTAATAATAAAACCATTCATTAAAAGTGCGATGACCTGAGTTGATTTGATATTGATCCGTTAGCCCACTTTTCATCATTTCCCCTTCTCCCATGTTTTGTTCTTTCTTGTTTCCTTGTTTTCCGTAACTTAATTTGAATCTAAATCTTGAATAACTTTTTGTTTGAATAACTAAACCCCAAAATAATCCCAATGGACAAGACAAAAAAAGTCCCAGTGAAAATCGATGCTGATGATTCAATTGATGGTGAGAAGTACTCCAAGAATTTCATACGACAGTTGTGAAAGAAGTAATAGATTGATGAAAAGATACTCCTAGATTTAGATTTGATGACAATTTCAACATTAGTCAAATTCTGTTTTCGCACCGAATTGATTGCTTCAATTAAATCACATTCATCACTGATCGAGATCAAATCACGATCTTCATCAATGAAAAACAAATCGTTCAAAGTTAGATCAACATTAAGTTTTGTCTCGATTTCTCTCTTTAGCAATTCCAACAATTTTATATCATCATATATGGACGCGCCTTCATTAATTGTCATGCTGATCTTGTGAACCTCATTGTAGTTATATCTTATCTTGAAATTGATGGTTTTAGCTTGAATGTAGAAACTTGATCTAGACAGATATTCAGAAGAATGAACTCTTAGTAGAGTTCCCTTAGAATTTGGAGCTTCAACTTCAGAAATTGATTCTCTGTTATTTGCATGACCAATCCGTCTGGAATTAAACGATGATCGTCTTGAAATTGACATTCCTAGTTGATTCAATGAGCTCCGACGACTTCCGATGCTAGGAGTGTGTGATCTTGAACCGGTTGGTGATTTAGCCACATTTGATTCCAAAGTATGAATATCATCAGTAGACTTCTCCAATGAATTCCAGAATCTATCCCAAGTGATTGAATCATCGCCTAATCTAGACTTAACCTCTTTTGAAATCACGCCAAAAGAATCAGCTTCTAGTAATTCGTCACTTCTGGAGAGTTGTTTCAACGCAGCATATGTTAATTCCAAAACATTCACGATACCAATAACCTCTTGATTGTTTGAATCAACAACTGGCAAATTTAGGAAATTTCCTTGAAACATCAATCTTAAAGCATTACTGATATTCATATTATCTTTAGCGAATTCCGGACTTCTTGTCAAAAATCGTGCAACAGTACTATTGGAAGGGTCATGCTCTTTTGCTAGAACTCTGAAACAAATGTCTTTACTTGTAAATATCCCTATAATTTTTCTTGAAGAACTAGTTGGATCTCTAACCAACAATGCAGTCGTTTCATTCTCTTGCATCAACTTAGCAGCTTCCCGAACAGTTGCAGATGAGTCAATATATACTGGTTGTGTTGATTTTGATACGATTGAAGATAAAGTTGTAATTCTGATCATTTCACTCAAACTCTCAATCTCCTTCATTATACGAGAAGACTCCCTTGTGTGTACATCTTCATAGTTTTCAGCGACATCTGTTAATATAGAATTCAACTGGTTTGCATTCTTTGTTATTCTTTCCAACTTCAACATTGCCTGTTGGAAACATCTAGTAATATCCAAAACACCTTTAATCTTAGTATTATCGTCATTTAAAGGTAAATGCCTAATTCCCCTCTCTACCATAATCTTCAAAGCAATTGTTGTAGGCGTGTTCATATGAAGACAAGTTGGAGTATCAGTCATTATGTCTTTGACTTTGGTGGCTTTGGGGTCCAGCGCATTGGCCACTACTCTGAGAGCAAGATCTTTAGCAGTGAATAACCCCAATAAGTTGCTACTGCCGTCCTTCACCAACACACAGTGAGTGCGGTTGTTGGTCATGAGATTGGCCCCAAACAATACATCATCATCCGGCGAGCATTCGGTCGCGAGGTCCGGCTTCAACTGGAGAATGGTGGTAATTTTCCTGTCCGTCATTTGCCCTCCTGATTGGTGCCTTTGTTTAAACACGATTCGGATATTTTTTTTGTGGCAAAATTTAAAGGTCGAAGGGAGACAGACTATTGTCGATTAATGAAGCGACAGCTGTTTGAGACTGAACGTGACTGAACAGCAACAGACTGCTCCATTATGTCACAAATATCAGATACTATGCTTCTGCTGCTGCTGCTCTCTAGCCCTCTTGTGACCTTTAATTGGTCAATCTCATCATTTCAATAGTTCATCGCTAAGAGTGTTCCTACCAGTCTTTTTTGACACATTTTTATACCCGATTCAATAAAAAAATCTATTAAAAACGTCTAAATAAAATATTTCAAAGCTCCAGCTGGAATTTTACCAGCATCGGCTAACTGTTTGGCAGCTTCTGAAAGAGCAGATTTGATTCCGGTAGCATCTGAGGCTTTGGCAGCAATGTCGGAGATTTGAACATCGTCGAAAGATTCAATCAACAAGGCAACATCAGCGTCAATGTCATCAGCTTTAGCAGAATCACCAAAGTATTCGACCTCTTTTGGAGC
Organism: Gotozyma siamensis; assembly: GCA_030579035.1. Classification (NCBI taxonomy): domain Eukaryota; kingdom Fungi; phylum Ascomycota; class Saccharomycetes; order Phaffomycetales; family Phaffomycetaceae; genus Gotozyma; species Gotozyma siamensis. The sequence goes on from JAKTZZ010000001.1 coordinate 32,280, forward strand.
GTTTCTGATAGCTCTTTTGTTCTTCTTCTTAGCAGATTTGGCAGCTTCTTTGGCTTTCTTGGAGTTGGCTTTAAGGGCAGCAGCTTCTTCTTCAGCAGCTTTTTTAGCAGCAGCTTCTTCAGCTTCCTTTTTGGCTTTAGCTTCAGCTTCAGCTCTGGCACCAGCTTCTCTTTCCCATTTCTTTTGTTCTTTTTCCTTCTTTTCGGCGTCTTTGAAAGCTTTGATACGTGGATCTTCAGATAAAGCTCTGCTAACCAAATCGTTCAATCTAGCATTATCTTCAGACTTCTTCTTCTTTCTTGCAGCCAAGTTCTTACGTTCAGTGTAACGTTTTTGATCTCTGTTTGAAGAGTCATCAGGAACATCTTCATCCAAAAATTCGAAAGATCTCCATGAATCGAATTTGATCCAAAAGTTGTAGAAGGCCTCAACTTCAGCTTTGGTGCTGTTGTTGTCACCTAATTGAGGAACTGGAGTTTTCTTAGAGAATCTCGATTCAGATTCAAAGAATGGACCCCATGCTTCGATGAAATCATATTCAGTACCTTTAACTGGAGGAGCAACATCGGCACCTTCATCAACGGAATCGAATTGTTGACGTTTGGTTGGATTCATCAAAGTTTCATTGGCTTTTTGAATGATCTTAAAGAAACCATCCTTGTCCAAACCACCTTTCTCACCTTTCTTATCTGGGTGATGTTTCAAAACTTGCTTTCTGTGGGCTCTTCTGATTTGATCTTCAGTAGCTCTCCATCTTAAATGAGAAATACCTAAAACAGCGTATAAATCAGCAGTTTTCCAATCTTTTGGATCATGTTCCAACAATTCGTCGTCTTGTTCCTCGTTACCCAAATCAGCATCTTCATCTTTGGTTTCGACTTGTTTAACGTTCTTAGCAGCTTCTTCCTTTTCGTATTCGGACCAGGTGTGGCCTCTCAAGGTTCTGGCAGCATGGGCCAAGAAGAAACGACCAACAGGTTCGATGGCTCTTTTGACAGCTGGGGTGTATTTAGCCTCGGCTTTGAAGTTCTCAGAGCCGAAGTTGGCTGGTAAAGAAGGTAAAGACATTTTTGAAGTTGATGTTCTATTGAAAGAAAATTTTTCTAGTTATTTTTTTTCAACAGAGATTGTTTGTAGTACCCAAAAAAAAAAAAGATTTTGTTAGAAAGCGTTTGTTGATTTTGTTGATTAGTGAAAGAATTATCAGTATAGATCGGATGCAATGACCACACAGAGACAAGACCTAGCATTTTTCAGCGATAACAACATTCTACCACATACCTCATTGGCAAAGGAGCATCTTTTTGGGGTCGTCACACACACGCAGGGAACATCACCTAGCTGGTTTGCGAACCTGTTAATAGAGAATGGGTTGTTTGGGACATGTGCAATTAACCATGACAAATCACAGAGTAAGATTCCAAAAGCTGATGTTGTGTTGATATCTTTCCTGCAAGATTTTAAGTTTTATGAAAGAGATTTAAAGAGAAATGGAGTGGAAGTTCAAGATTTAAGACAATTTCATTTCATTGATTGTTTCACCGATTTGTTTGCGAAGATTGACGAGAATATTGCTTCCATAGACAGATTGTTTCAAAATATCATATCCCAAATAGAAAAAATCAGGTCACATCAAAGAATAGTAATTGTTGAAGGTATCGAATTTTTACTATCAGCAACAAACTTGCCATCGATTAAACTGTTGAACTACATCAACAAACTTCATAAATTATCATCATCATTATTCATAATAGCAGCAGCAGATAAGGAGTTGATAGATACACAAGGTCACCTTGACAAGAGCACGCCTGAGTTCAAAACGTTGGATTTCCTAATAAGATTGATTCATCGCGCACAATTAAACATAGCATTGAGACCCTTGGAGACAGGAAGAGCTGATGATATCACTGGCACATTGACAATATCTCGAGGCACCATTCCTTACAAGTCTCAAACCATATTGGAAAAAGAATACTTGTTCCATGTCAAAGATCAACAAACAAAACTGTTCTTTAGATAAAAAATTTAATGAGAAACTTCTGATCGTCTCCTTCTTCTGTTATGTAAATCATCAACTGTGAACTCAACTGCACACCTTGTCCATAAGATAGGCAATGTTGGCCAAACACTTCTTTCACCAACTAAAATCCAATATGGAATGTTCTCCATTGTTCTATGAACATCAAACACTCTACCAAAATCTTTGACTAAAGCCCTCAGTTCAGGAACAATAGTGACTTCTGTTGAATTCTTTGGGGTTTTCTCATCAACAGCTAATCTCTTCACAAATGGAAGTAATAACCCTGCCTTATCCAAGACATCAACTCGATGTTGTAATTCCATACCCACTAATCTATGAATAATTCTCTTTAATTTCCATCCATTCTTATGTTTGACATCACTGATTATCAGTGGGGCAAGGTATGGTCTGGCCAAGGACACGACAAAGTTATTAACATTAAACAACTCAGTGACTCTAGTGTACGGACTCTCCAAATCAAATATTTCATTTGCCTTTTGTGGTGTAAGAAAACTATACTGATTTCTGGTGTTGAAATGGTATGGAACAATCTTTGAGTTAAGATCCTTAACGTGTAAATGGACATCTTTCTTCAAAACATTAGATCCAATGGATGCATAGACTGCAGACCAGATTAGAACATTTGGCGCAGTCACATGGTTTAATAAGTTTGGAATGGCCTTATCAGTAGGATGAACTATAATGTTAAGAATCTTTTCAGTTTTAGAGTATGCTTCTTCAAAAGTCATATCACCAACAATTCCTTGGACATACTTCATATATACCAGGATGTCTTGTGAGTAACCTTTGGTTATCACATTCTCAATAATAGAACCATACCTCTCATCAACATCTGTGTTCAATCTATCAATCTTGGAGATATCTTCCGTGATGGACGACAACTTGGAAGCTAGTTCCTCACTAGTCAAACAGCATACCATTGAGGCCACAGCAGCCCCCATAGCAGTTCCTGAGATTATTCTAGGTAATAATCCCTTGAAATAAAGCGCCTTGACAACTCCAAGATGGCACAATCCAAACAAGGAACCACCTTGTAAAATCAACGCGGTGCTTCCTAATGACTGTTTCGCATCGTGAAAAAAGTTCAATTTCAACTGGTTGGAAGTCAATGAGTGGTCATGGAGGTCAACCTTGTCTAAGAAATGTAAACAATGCAACATCTCACATATATAGTCTTCAATTAAGGTCTTTGTTCCAGCATACGCGCGGTTGAACAACTCTCTGTTAGCTATTCCTCCGAAGTTTCTCAAGAAACCACCGCTTCTGAACAATTTCAACAGAAGAAACACGTCACCATTATCTCTGGCCTCTCTAAGTGAGTCCAATCGGTCTGAAATAAGCCTGTAGTCGTACTTCTTGCTGGTAAAGTTGTGTCTCCACAAATCTGATCCAATCAGCCTGTCCATCCTCACTGCCTCGTCCTGCCATTCCTCGTACGTTTCGGCCTTGAGCAAGTTCTGCTTGGACACGTTCACCGGGTTCTGACGTCTCCACAATTCCACTGACTTGCGTATCCAGAAAGTGCTTATATCAAACACAACATCAATAATAGTCCACACCACAGGAGGCAGGTTGTTCTAATCAATTGTTAATAAAGCTGTATGTAGAGCATAAAGCACATTAACACTCACCAAGACCGCAGATAGCAGCGAGAGAAGCAGCAGTTTAGGCGCCAGTAACATCCTCAGTGCTCGCCCTTTCAGTAGATCCTTCTCTTTATCAAGCAAGAGAGTAGACTGTATTTCCCCCCCGGTTCCCCGATTTACGCTCCCGGTTCTCAGGATTTCGCTGTCTTGTTTCTCTGTTCGCGAACTACAAAAGTGTTTGGAATCGAGAGATCAATAACAGGATAAACATTAGCATTTTCTGAACCAGCAATGAAACCTTTCGCTACCAACCACGAGGAGCTCATCCACGACGTTTCATATGACTTCTATGGAAAGCACCTTGCGAGCTGCTCGTCCGACCAACATATCAAAGTCTTTGATCTTGACCCAACAACAAACGAATGGCTCCTCAACGACTCATGGAAAGCTCATAATTCCTCCATAGTGAAGATCGACTGGGCCTCGCCTGAGTATGGTAAGATCATTGCATCGGCATCGTATGACAAAACTGTCAAAATATGGGAGGAAGACACCGAGGAACCGATTGGATCTGGGCGTCGTTGGAAGAAATTGGCTACCTTGAACGATGCCAGAGGCCCAATATATGATGTTTCATTTGCACCAAGTCATTTGGGTTTAAGACTCGCTGTCATTGGAAGCGATGGAACTTTGAGAATATACGATGCTTTGGAGCCTGCCGATTTAAGATCTTGGACTTTGACTTCAGAAGTACCTATCCTGAATGTTCCTTCTGCATCTAATTTACAATCAGATTTCGCTCTTGCTTGGTGTTCCTCGAGGTATTCACCGGAAAAACTTGTGGTTTGCGCATTAGATCAAGGTTTCATCTACCATCGTGATGGCAATGGTAAACTAGTCCAAGCTGCAACACTACCCGACCATGGTGGTTTAATAAGATCAGTTTCATGGGCCCCTTCAATGGGAAGATACTATCAACTGATAGCAACTGGATGTAAAGATGGAAAAGTCCGTATCTTCAAACTGACAGAAAGACTAGCTTCAAAAGCGGATAAACAGAACCAATGGGCAGAAGATGCAGACCTGAATGCATTCGGAAAAGCCAATCAACCAAGCGTGTCCATCGATGTTGAGCTCTTAAGTGATCATGACGATCATAAAGGTGAAGTGTGGTCTGTTTCATGGAACTTAACAGGTACTATTCTCAGTAGTTCTGGGGATGATGGTAAAGTGAGGTTGTGGAAGGCTGTCTACAATAGTGATTTCCATTGTTTGTCAGTTATAACTGCTGAGCAGAAACAGGAACTAGCCTAGAAGAAAAAAAACAGAAAACAGTCGTGAGCTCTCTAAATTCTAATAGATGTATTTTTATCATAATCGTGCTCCATCGTCTATGTCTGCTTAGACATGATCCAAAATGTAATGTTTTACCTACCTTCTAGCTCATCGCACCATCGCTTCAAATTTTCATTTCCAAAATTTTTTTTTCTGACTTTGCAAGAAAGGTCCTTTTAAACTCGAGATCTCAACTTTTACTGATCCAAAAGACTCATAATGAAACTGATAGCCGCAGCAGATGACAACGGTAGTCTCAAAGAGATCACTTGTAACAGAGGTACCGATACTTCCACTCAAACAGCCCCACAGCCTGAGAAGATAGAGACTTTCCATCCAGAAGGTATTAGAAAAAGAATACAGAAATTAATTCTCATCAAACCGGTTGATGCAGAGGAAAGATTCATCATTGCTGCAAGAGCAAGTGGTGATATCTCGATATATAGGGAAAATCCCACTTATGACTTAGTGCATACCATCTCTGACAACTTGTTGAAAGATGATGATAAGTTTGTTGCATTGGTCGAAAGTTTTGGTATTATTATTGCAGTGTCTGAACAAGCTAAGCTCACTTTGATTGATTTAGCGAGTATAATTGGCGAAAGATTGAAAACCAACTCTGTTGTTTTGAAAGCTCCTGTCTCTGCATTCACTCCACATCTTGATCAAAAGGGAATTTACGCATATGGTGGTAAAGAAAACGATGTTAAGATCATTAGATTGTTCAAAACTGATGAGAAGCTCGATAAGATCTTTAAGTCTGAACTGAAACCAGACCAACTCTTTTTGGCCAAGAATGTCAAGAATGATAGATTAGATCTAAGGGTTCCTGTCTGGGTCACTAAAATCCTATTCGTTGAACTTTCTGAACATACTGAAAACTCATGGAAGTTTATAACCACGACAAGATACGGACAAGTCAGAAAATACGATACCTCACATGGTAGAAAGCCACTGTTCAGCAACAAAATATCTGAAAAGCCACTACAGAATGTTACTATCACATCTAATGAATCAGAAATAATATGCTCAGACACACATGCCACAACAGCTCTTTTCAATGCTGACCAAGGTACTCTTGTTGCCAAATATAAAGGTTCCGTTGGTGCTGTTCAAGATATGTACACATATTTGAATGATGATGAAAGCTTGCTAATAACTGGTGCATTGGATAGATATGTTAGAGTGTTTGATGTTGATTCTAGAGAGCAAGTGGCTAAAGTTTTCGTTGGCTCAAAAATTAGTGCTGTTTGTCTATTAGACACTCTTGACAATATAGTGGAAGAACCTAAAGTTGAGGAGGGTAAAAGAAAACCAAAGAAACCAGTTAAAAGAATCAGTGATGAAGAAGAAGAAATATTATGGAAAAAATTAGGAACTAATGATGAGCCTGCTAAAAGAAGAAAATTTTGAAAAGTATAGATAGATTTTTACAACGTAATTCTTTAAATCTCATTTTTAAACAAATAGATTTATATTGATAGTAGCAGCGTTAGAATCCCTTCGCCATCTTCTTATCGTGACCTGCTTTCCTATTATGGTTCGCCTTTGAAGCCTTCTTCTTTTCATTCCTAGCTTGCATCCGCTTGGTATCAGGCGTTGGCTTCACACCCTCCTTCTGATTACCTTTTGAACCTTCTTGTTGTTTATTTGGTTTATCACTCGATCCACTGTTCAATCCTGAATACTTAATATCATCCTTGGATTCATTCTTTCCATTTTCTGGGTTTTCTATATCACCTTTATAAAAACTAGATTTCCATGGCTTGTTACCTTTGAACATATATTTCTCTTCCAGTAACTTTGCTCTTTTAGGGCTTCTTTGTAACATTTTAGCCCACCCTTCCATCTGTTCATCTGACCAAGAAGTTTCCTTCTTCATTGTTTTACGCGTACTTGAGTTTCTGGAACTTTTATCAAAAAATTTTTGATCTTTCTTAAATAACTCCCATAAGAACATTTCAACCTTGTCGGTTTTCGTAACTTCACCAGAAGCTCCCGTATTAGCAGCTTCGGCTTCGTCATATGTATCATCATGTTCATCCTCATCTGACTCATAAATTAGTCTCAAAGCTGCTGTCAATGTTTTGTTTTTGTGTTCATCAGGAACATGTTCTGAAGGTTTTTGAACGTTGACTTTCTTGCATATGAAGACCTCATTTTTATTATCAGTTTGATAAACATGACGAGATTGAGTGGCTTCTTTAGGAATGGCAAGTTCTGGATTTTCTAGGAGCATATTCGTGACAGTTTCGACATTCAATCCGTTATTCCTCAATAGTTTCTCAGATTGACTGATTGTTAACTTTGGAAATAATTCTATCAGCATATTCACATCCGCTTGATTAACAGGCTCTTTCTTACTACCTTGAGTTTTCAGAAATGGAAGTTTTTGGGTCAAATCAGGGAACAATTTTTTAAACTTCTCGCTCGTTATTATACCTCCAAGTAAGGGATACAATTCTAATGTTCTAAATGATGAAATATTCAATGCACTTATCAAAGATGCAATCTTCCCCACTGATGACGCCAAAAGTGAAACCACCATGATATCCCTTGATTGTTTAGCAAATCTACCTTTACCACCAGAGTACAAACTCTCTAGCATTTCAATCCATTCAACAGTTATAAAATTTTCCGTGAATGATGTTTGTTTCTTGTTTCCGGTTACTGTCTTGATTTTAACTCCTTCATTTGACTGTTTAGCATATCCGTTCTTAGATAATGTGTTTTTCTCATTCAGTAATATAGCCGATATCTTGAGATCCAAATCATCAAACTTTCCATTTGTTACCAAATGTTCGATATGTTTTTGAACTAATGATATGGAACTTATAGCTTGCCTAGATTTTGGTTTGAACCCACCATCAATGATACCCCTTACAAGTTTTGAGTTTTTTGGGGTATATATCCTTGCAAAATCCCACAAGCTACTCCCATTAAGTTTCAATGCAATGACACCATATTGTTTTATGAGTTCTAAAATCCACATTTTTAAGATATCTAAATTTTGCACAATTTGAACATTGATTAAACCTAATGAGAGCAACTGACCTTGTTCATTCCCGACTTCACGTAGGTAACTTCTAACAAAGAGGCAGAGTTGTTCTTCGGAACGCTCGTTGATCGGTTGTTGGATTTGAAGAAGGGTTTGCACGTATTGAATGTATACTTCGATCAAATGGACCCAGATGACAGGATCTTTGTCAACCATTGAGGATCGAAGCTTGAAAGGTGGAAAAACAGCCACCGGGAGATTCAAAGCCTCTTGGAAGTCAATTTCTAAAACTTTCTTAGATGCCATTGTTAATTGGTTTAATGGAGTTTACTCTTACATGCCAATTAAGATTGAAGCATTGTTTTTTTCCACTACGGCTTTTTTTTAGAAGTGAAAGAACTAAGAACAATCTACAATATTCAAACTACAATATTTGAAGATTCCAAATTGTAAACGTTTATTTCCAGAAGTATGAGTATAGCTGCAAAGCTTCAACACATTACACAAAAGTTTCATAAAAGTCATTGACTGTGTTAAACATTAAAATATAAAAAGATAAGAAAATAATAAAAAAAAAGAACCGAAACCTGTAAAAAAACACCAAAATCGATTGAAACTCATGAGAATTCAATCAAATAAACCCACCCAAATACAAGTCAAAATTAATATGCCAGTAAGTATATCTAGTAGAGATAAATTCAGATGTTTTGAGCAATCATTTGTTTAACATCTTCTAATAAGTGTTCAGCCTTAGCTTCAATGTCTTCAAAGACAGCATCAACTTGAGCTTTGATGGAGTCCTTTTCATTGGATGCAATTTCTTCGGATTCTTCCTTACCCCAAAATTTTTCCAAATCTTGACCAGCACCATTGTAAATCAAAAAGTTTGGAGTGTCTTCTGGAATATCAGTTAATTTGTCCTTGGTTGAATATTCAATGATTTTCTTCTTCAATTGAGCAGGAGTTAAACCACCTTTACCGGAAGCGAAATCAGATTTGGAGTCTGGGTATAAGGACAAGTAGTAAGTTAACAACCCAGCAACGTGTGGCGAAGCCATGGAAGTACCAGATAAAGTGGCGGTGGCAGTTTCAGAACCAATGTAAGTGGACAAGATGTTCAAACCAGGACCGAAAATGTCAACACATTTACCGTAGTTAGAGAAGTAAGCCCTGGAGTCAGATAAAGTGGAGGCACCAACAGTGACGGCTTTTTCAGCAGCAGCTGGGGAATAGTTACAAGCATCAGCGTTGTCATTACCAGCAGCAACGGCAAAGTGGATACCAGCCTGAACGGCAGCATTGACAGCCAAATCTAAAGCTGGGGATTTACCACCACCTAAGGACATGTTGGCAGTGGAACCTTTGAATCCCTTCTTGTTTTCTTTAACAGCTTTAGCATGAGCATTGGCAGCGTATTCGACACCTTTGACAACGTCAGACATAGTACCAGAACCATTGGATCTCAACACTTTGACAGCAACAATGTCGGCTTTCTTAGCAACACCATAGTTTTTTGAACCAATGGTACCAGCACAGTGAGTACCGTGACCATTACCATCAAGGTCTTCATCACCTTGTGGAATGGTAGAACCCCATTTAGCACGACCGCCAAATTCAACATGGTTGACATTAACACCAGTGTCAATGACGTATGAAGTGACACCTTCACCAGCTTCAGTGTCATAGAGATATTTGTTGAAAGAACCTAAGTTCAAAGGTTCACGGTGAGAGATTCTAGATAAACCCCATGGAGCACCATTTTGAGTATCAAATTCAGATGCAAAGACTCTTGAATCTTTTTCAACGAATGCAACTAATGGATTACGACGGATTAAGTCAATGGTGTCGTCCAAGAAATAACCAAAGTAACCAGATAATAAACCGTCAATGTGGAATTGGTCCAAGATACCACCAAGATCATTGGCAGATTCATTGGAGACTTCTTTAAAGAAAGCATGAGTTGGATCTGATTCGAGCAAGTTAGCAGCAGCTTGGACGTGCTCTTGAGCAACCCAGGATTGATGGAATTCAGCTTCCTCAGCCACGACACCTTTCTTGAAAACGACAATGTAACGGTGTGGGATAACGTTACGGCCTGCAGTTTCAGTTGAGATCAAAGCAGCGGCATCTTCTTCCTTTAGGAGGGAATTGTTCAAGCCAGCAGTGTCGATTTCAGCTTTCGCCTCCTGGGAAATGTCCTTGACATCCCCAGACACAGCAAAGATGGACTGTTGGGTGCCAATGTTTGGGATGACCAAAGCGTTGGCGACGGCAGCAAGAACTGCGAGTGGCAAGATTGTGGAGTGTTTCATTGTTGTGAGCGTTTGTAAGTAAGTTTTAGTGAATTCAAAGGAAGACTAAAACTTGAGGCTTTCAGAGTTGATAAGGGAAAGGAGTGGCGATTGAGTCAATTTATAGCAAAACTTCAGGGGATGACGATTTCGCGATAGACAGAATTCCGGTCTTAGAAGTCGGAACTGGGAAGGACCCAATCTGTGGTTTGTTGGAGAGAGAGTGGTGTGGGTGACAGTGACAGGCGTTGGGAAGAGTGGAAATCCACTAGTGGACTACTACTTACAAGGAACTGATGCGTGAGCATAGCTCACCTTTCCCCCAAGCTGTCACTTGTGGAATATGACGCATAGATAAGGTCACATGACGATAGAGAAGGGGAGGTAGGGGCAACAGTCCACATTAATCTGTGGCGTTAGGAGCCATTAGCTATTTGTAGATTTGGCTACTGAGGCTGGTTACTGAAGCTGACTACTGAAGGCGAATGCTGGCTGATGGCTGACGGGCACTCTCTGGTGATTGACGAGGCCACGGGGCTTCTAGCCCACGAGGGAGAGCAGTATCACGCGACAAGTGTAGTTGATGCACAGGAAGAGCCCATTAACTCTTCGCTGAAGAAGCTCATAAAGAGCAAACTGTACGTCTCTCATTTCCTCTATGTATGGAATGCTAGGATTTATGAGTTCGGTATCGTGTTATTTATTGTGAACCTCTATCCTAAGAATTTATTCCCTCCGTCATTGTTCGCTTTGGTGTCAACTGGTTCTGCAATTGTGCTAACAAGTACCTTGACAAAATTTATCAACAAAGGAGAGAGGCTGTCCATTATCAAGTCAACAATATTCATCCAAAGAACAGCTGCCATACTCTCCTCTTTTGCGCTGCTAATCACATTCAGGTTCTTCAAAAAGGAATCGGTATTCAAACACATTGCATTGGGTATTGTGATTATATGTGGTGTTGTAGAAAGATTATCAACAATTGCAAACAAGATGTCTATTTCAAGAGACTGGATTGTCAAGATCTGTGATAAAGATCAGGATTTCCTTTTTGAACTAAACACAAAGTTAAGATCGATTGATCTTTTCTGTAAACTGATTGGTCCGTTTTTCATCTCCACCTTTTTAACATTGACAAACCATGAAATTACAGCAATATTTTTAATACTTTCGTTCTTGATTTCTAACCAGGTTGAATTCTCAGCCATTTTGAACATCTACAATAACGTTCCTGTTTTGAGTTTAAAGAGTTCTGATTCGTTGAACGATCTTAATCAACCACAAAAGATCAATCATGAGGGTTCAGATTGGGAAAACGCAAAACTTTTCTTCAAAAATCCACTGTCTACTTCAATATTAGCGATGTCTATGGCTTATTTCACCGTCTTATCCTTTGGTAACTCTACCGTGGCATACCTGCTCTCCTTTGATGATATAACAAATTTTACAATTGGTTACCTAAAAGCGATCTCAACTGTTTTTGAATTGTTTGGCACATTAGTTGTCTTTCCCTTTCTCAATAAAAAAACAGGACTGATTGCCACGAGCGTCATATCAATAACATATGAGTTTTTAACGCTCATTCCAATTGCAGTTGGGTTTTTCTTGAAACTCGATGAAACTAGATGGTTGATGTGTTTATGTATTCCTTTTTCGAGAATAGGATTATGGTGTTTTGATCTGGCATTACAGAATTCGATTCAGTTATTCATAAATGATGATTTTGAACGTTTTAATGCCACTTTATTCGAAGAAATGTTCAATAATCTGTTCGAACTTCTTGGATACCTTTCGACCTTAATCTTCCATAAACCGGAACAGTTTGAGATCCCAGCAATAGCTACAGTGACTGTTATTGGACTGAGTGCTGTGCTAAGTTATATCTGGTTGTTCAGAATCAAAGGTTCCAAAAACTAAACTCAGACCCTCGACACGTTGCACTAAGAGATCATTGCGTGAAACTTCAGCTTTGCTTTTAATAAATAGACAAGGACGTCTACATGAATCTCTCTTGTTCTCGTTCCCAAAAAAAATTATTAAATTAATATAAGTAACCGGATCTTTAAAGTCTAGGTATTAAAGTAAACCCAATTTCAATCACAGTATAATACAGCGTTGTTTTCTATAATCAGTCTCGTATGTCCCATATTCATCATTAAAACTAACTACCTCTCTATGAGAATCAATGTTAAATTTTTTCCTAAATCTATCTTTTAACGCTTTCTTCCCTTCTCCTCCATTACCTCTTGAACTTTCAGATCGACTACCAGGTTCTAATCCAACAGTAACAGCAAGGTTGAAGACCTGATTTATATTTTCTGTCGTTTTAGCAGAACATCTCACATGATGTTTTGCACCAATAGCAATCGACACTTCTTCAGCCATTTGGAATTCAACCGACTCAGTATTGTTGGATAACTGAAATTTTCTATCTTGTAACAAGTCAGATTTAGTTCCGACCAACACCGTTGCTACTCCAGGACAAAAATGTTCAATCTCAGGTGCCCACTTTTCCCTAACATTGTTCAAACTGATAACACTTCCCACCGAATAACAAATCAGTATCACATTCACGTTTTGATAGGACAATGGTCTCAATCTATCATATTCTTCTTGTCCAGCAGTGTCCCATAACGCCAACTCCACAACTGAATTCCCATCTTTACTCTCCACATAAGTAATATAATTCTCAAAAATCGTAGGTATGTACTCTGTTGGGAACTCACCTCTCGAGTAAGATATTAATAAACACGTCTTACCACAACCACCATCCCCAACAACAACCAACTTCACATGTTGATCGCTCTTCTTTTTCTTTCTAGATTCAGAATTCTTGTCTACTTGGTATTGTGTCGTGCTATTGAGATCTCTATTCGATGCATGGGATCTCAGATTTTGCTTCTTTGGACTCTGGTGTATTTGAGACTGATGTTTTTTAGCTGTGTCATATGGCGTTTCTAACGATGTGCTGATGACTTTAAAAGTTGAATGTGAAGATTCTCGATATTGACCTTCGCCCGTGAGATCCACTATCGAGCCATTTCCATAGTATGGTTGTGAAAGTCTGTTTGACATTCTGAGGCTTGCTGAGTACCTGGATGAGACCCTTGGTCAGTTTTTAAGGTTCAGGTCTGACATTTTTTTATTTTGTAGTTGTTTGTTTTGTTTACTTTTCGGAGATCCGGGTTTGTTGCCTCGGTTTTTGATGTCTTACTTTCGCAGTTAACTACAATGTATTTCTCTTCCTGAATAACTGGAGTTTGTTTATCCTCTATTTAAAATATTGAGAAAGTGGGAAACACTTGAGCCTTTTATATATCTCGGCATATCCAGGTTCAATACATCATTCTTGATTGGCTGGAGCTGAGGGGCAGTGGTTACTTGTCTCCTATTGACTGTACTCCAGTCAGAGATTATTTAGATCATGTGATCAGTCACATGATTGATCACATGACTTTGGTCATATGACACAGTGTTCGGTCTTTTGCCAAAACTAATATTGCAATGAAGATATTTGCACAATATTGATGTTGGGACTAGTACCTTTGCCATCTTTGAACAGAACTGTATCCATTGGAGCTCAAAAATTCGACGAGTTTTTTAAAGAATACTATTAATTATGAGCGGAAAGTGATTTTCAAGATTCGCAAGAGGAAGTTTTGATTGAATTAGTCTTACAGAGTATTGAGAATATTGAAAAGGGGCGTAGGGCTATGCAGCAGCTTTCACTTAAATTATATTATATATTAATATTTATATTATAATTAGCAGCTACAGGTTTATAAAAATATTAATTTAATTATTAAAATATATATATATTATAGGTGCTGGGTTGGTAATTGGTAATTGGTAATTGGTAATACACAGCATAAGATAGACGTACTTGAGTTGAAACCAACTAATTAGTTAATATTAATGGAATTACAGTATAGTAGGCGCTTCAGCTTGTTATTTTTCACATCTAATTTAGAACATTATAGGATATGAAATTAGTCTTTCTACGCGCAATTTAATAACTTCATTAATATATTAAATCCCCTAATTATAAATAATACAAGATATAGCCTTTTTTTTTTGGCTAAGCAAAGAAATCCCCATTATCAGCCTATTCTTCTCAATTCATTTGCATTATTATTCTCCTATCCTCGATATACCTCTCCAAGAAATCCAACGACGCAGATTGATAATTAATTGTCTCATTGAAGACTGGATCTATGAATCTTGGATCATAGTCCTGTTCCAATAAACCAGTCTGGTTATTTATATCATTGACAAAATCCAAAGAATCTGAGTTTGAATCATCATTTGAATTTGATACTTCATCTTTGGCCAGACCAATGTTTTCGATTAGAAGATTGCTCAAATCTTCGTCTTCATTTTTGTTTTGATCCTCTTCAAATTTGAAATAATTTGGAGAAAAAGCTTCATCATTTCCATGCTTTTCTAGATTCTTGGAAACGAACGATTCTGATGGATAATTCCATTTTTTCAATACTGTATTTCCAAACTCTGAGACACATTTCTCATGAATATCCAGAGCTCTTGTTTTCAGACGATCTTTCAAAGCCATGAAACTTGGAATTGGATCATTGAGAACGGTGTTTCTCAAAAGATAGGCATGACGCCTTATCAAAAATGCCTGGATGCGACATGAATAGTTGAAATAATAAACCAATTTTTCATCAAAGTCATCTCCTTTCTTCAAATCTTTCAAAATACTCGCCCTGTCAAATGGGAACATGATATAGAACCCATTAAGTGCAAAAGTAAAAATATAGTTACAATCAATCAACACAAACTTCAACAAATCAACGTATCCATGAATGAAAACGTAAAAAACTTTTTCAATGTTGGTATAATGACTACCAATTGTATGCATCTCCGAAGGAACAACAGCTAGTCCATGTTTCATAAATTCCATTAATTTATCAATTGGGAACTTGACAACATTTTCAGGCATGATTTCATTCTGTAATAAATCAAATGTTGACTCCATAAATTCCACCATCTCAACATATTGATGTTTTAACAATTCACTGACATTATTAGTTTCATGATTCTTTAAAATATATTCATTTCCAAACTCGGTGAAGAGATCAACGTATTCATAAAGTGCCTCAGATTTATATGGTGGGAACCAAACGTACTTCGTTGTAAAAATATAAGAGTCAGCATATGATTGCAATATGGGAAAAGTCATCGGGAAATTATCTCGATTTTCCATAGCTAGTTTCAAAATGATACCTGGACCAGCTGCCAATGCAAAGAAGTCCTTATATGTAGAATCTCTAAAATAACAAGCAGTTGTAGCCAAATAACTGGCTACCTTTAAAATTGATAATACATTTTCATCACTTAAATTGGAGATATTGTTTCTGATTCTGTTTATGCACTCGACACGATATTTCAAAAATATGTTTTTCAAATGGCCGAGACGGGGTAATAATACAGCTGCACCTCGCATTAACGCGCAATAGTATTGATTTGAATCGAAAAACCCAGAAAGCATATTATCATGAAGGTCAGTGAATATGTAAACTCTTGAAAACAAAGTAGAAATAGTCTCATCCATAAACTCTGGATACTTTTGAGGGTCATATATGGGTTTAGCCAACCGATGAGGGACGAGTTGAACTTGATACTTCCCAGTTTGATGATTATAAGATGGAGGTCTAATAGTGGCAACTGAGTCATTTGAGGATGGTTGATCTTCTAAAGAGGGCATCCCTTCATGATGGGCATACTGTCTCGCTAGACCTTCAATAGGATGGATGTACAAGTCCACCAGCGACTTTCCAGTTCTTGGGGAAGATCCCGAGGTGATTGAAGACGCGTTGGTATTTGAGTTTGTTGTATCTGTAGGACTCTCACTATCTTTCCAGTCCTGTAAATCTTGTTGAGTGGTCTCAGGAGCGGGAACTGGACTGAGACTAGGCCTGTAGTTGATGACAGGTTGAAGGGATGGCTGAAACGGGAGAAAATGCTCTGGTGGCGGTGGTCCTGAATAGAAAGCTGCCAGTGGAGGGACTCCAGCGTAGTAGCTCTGAGGGAAGTTATTCAAATGCATTGGTTGCTGGAGCTGTTGGTAGGCCGGCTGTTGATTGGGATGGTAGTAGTAGTGCTGCTGGTTCTGCTTTTGGTTCTGCTGGATGGGTCCCTGGTGCTGGTTGTCAATTATGGCCTGTTTCTGCTCCTCTGTGAAGTCCAGATACCCACAGCGGACCTTGCGATAGACACACCGACCACACGAGGGCAGCGACTCGTCACACTTGATTCTCCTTTGACGGCATTGCGGGCACCCTAGCCGGGAGTTCTTGTGCTTCCGGCGGTGTACCTTCTGCTTTTCCTTCGAGTCGGGCGACATGGGGGGTGGCGGATTGCTGGTATTGTACTGTAAAGGTCCGCTAAATTTGACATTTTAATAATTTTCGATACTAAAAAGTTCTACACAGTGACTTGCCCAAAATATTATTTAAACACCCAACACGCTCTTCAACTCGTATGAAATCCACAAGATTATGCTCAGTTTCAGCAGTAATTTCTGTCCTGGGCCCAATGACTCGCTCTGGTCGATCCTTTGAAACAGTGGGGACAAAAACGGCACTTTTATCGTTTCTAAATCGGTACTCTCAGATCTCTCAATTTCCGCAACTGGGACTTCGTTTTCCTCTTCCTCCTGTAGAAAAATCTCCATTACAGGTTCTGGAACGGGTACGGGCACCATGTTCTTTCCATGGAAAGACTCCACCATCGACTCGGTACTGGAGATTTCTCCGCTTAGGATCCTTTGGTCTTTATCTTTGTTTTTGTCTTTTTTCTCCTTATCATTTCTTCTTCGAAAGAGCCTCTTGAAACCTCTTTTCTCTTTAGTCTCTCGTACGTCAACGTCTTGATTAATCTCCGCCTGTTGCAGCAAGACTTCCTCTTCTGATGAAGGAATCTCGATCGGTGGTACCACCTGCAGGACTGGCTCTTGCGGTTCTTCCTTCATATAGTATCCATCCCCTGTGATCCTCAGCTCTCTGTTGGTACTCGCCAGTCTTCTATCTATTGAGTTCTCGTATCCCATTGCTAGCGTAGGCATCAGCTCAAACATCTCATCACTGTTATTGGACCGGGTATAAAACCCAGACTTCACTTCTTCCTCATCTCCTCCTCCTTGGGATACATGGCGACTGGATGAACTTTGAGATTTGCTGTTTGACACGGCATCAGCAAATCCAACATCTATATTCTTTGGATTTCCTTTACTCGTGCTTCTGAAAGGGTTTATCTTGTTCAATTTGGAACTAGTTGCTTGTTCATCTTCTTTTTCAAACACGAATGATGATCTCCTCTGTTGAGATATCACTCTTGGTCCATGAACTTTAGGTGCGTTCATCAGGTAAGTATACGATGTAATCCGTGGTGGTGTTGATGATGATGGTTGTTGTTGTTGTTGTTGTTGCTGTTGTTGATGCTGCTGCTGCTGCTGAATTGTATGTGGGTCACGGGGTTCCCTGGAGAGGTCTTCCATCATGGGGTCAAAGGTCACTCCTTGTCTTGGATGGAGAGCCGAGTGCTGGAGAATCACCATCAGGGGATCGTGGTTGCGTGTGCTCATTTCTGCAGTCTATTATAAGTTCTAAATGTAAAGTGAGTGGACAGAAGCAGCGTACACGTCTAGTATAACTACAAACAAACAAAACAGTAACCAATTTTTTACGTTGTATTTTTACTCATGTGCTGGATGGCTGGCTGATAAAATTATGCACAAAATTGTGCCAAAAAATAAAAATCCGGTCAAGTGTCAAATAGATAAATTTTCTATAAAAGAAATTCTGACATAATCAGAGCCTCATTATCGGTAGGTGCCACATGGAATAAATCAAGATCTATATTATCAAAATTCATTTCATTGTAGAAAGGTTCTATATTACGTCACTCTGTCTTCCAATAACTTTGAGTCCATCTCTGACAACTGCAGCTGATGTGCATCTGTTATTTCCATAACTGTCAATGACTTTCAAATTCGGACAATTTGCACCGATGAGCTCAATGACAACATCATCAACTGGTCTAACAAAACCTATATCTAAATAGGTCAAATTCGGACATTTTAACAACTGGAATGCATTGATTGTGAGATCCTTGATTGAATTTAATGAAAGTTCAACGATTGACGTTCCTGAATGAAGCAAGAATTCGATTATACCTTCGTCCCCAAGTGAGAAGCATTTAGTTAAAAACACTGCATTGAGCCCGAGATTTAACTTCCATTCATTGAACAGAGCAACGAAACCTTCATTTGTGATTTGATCTAGTTTCTGAATTGAGAGGTTTCTAAGAGCAATACAGAAAGGTTTGATTCCATTAATCAAAAATTCATCAGTAAGACCAGAACAACCATCTAGGTTAAGAGTGCTTAGATTTTCACCATTTATGCTCAAAAGATTAATCAACAAAGAATCAGATACAAGATCTTCATGATGCGGGTATGAGATTTCTAGCTGTTCCAGTTTAGTTAAAAAAATCGGCATTAAGTCATAGCTTTCTTTTTCATTAATACCATCAAGTCTGGAAAGTTTTAAAATCTCTAAATTTTCACCACATTTTTCCATGAAATGTTTGAAAGTATCATTTGAGAATCTATGAGTATTTGAAATTTTGAATGTTTTCAACCTTTTCCCAATTTGAGTGAAAAAAGTCTGCCATTGATCATTGCTTATTAAAAATGGACCATCTAATTCAAGACTTGTTAACTTTGTTAAATTGGTTCCGAAGTATTTTAAATTATCATTATGTAGCCTACCACACATCAATAATGTTAGCCTTTCAACGTTTGGACAATAACTGACCATTGTATCATATGATTTTTTACCCAGTTTGGAACAATCCCAAAACTCAATACTAGTTAACAATGGATCTAAAAATAGTTTAACGGTGGTATCATTCAACGATCTGTTACGACATAAAATCTTGATAATTTTAATTAGATTGATAGATCCAATATCACCAAACTCTTCAACAAACTCAATCTTTTCAGTGATTTTCTTGATTGACAAATCTTGTAAAGATGGTAGTTTAACATCTTGACGATCTAGCAATGCTGCTGCAAGTCTTTGTCTTTTCTTTCTGGAGATCAACTGTTGCTGCTTTATCAATTTATCATTCTCTTCATGGATTTTAGTGCAATTGGGACAGTAATATCCAAATCCATGAGCAGTTGTCTTTGAATTCACAGTTATTGTAAAGTTATTCCCACAATCTTGACACTCAGTATCTTCACCAACAACTTTTTTTTTTGCCAATACTTTTTTGGCAGCGGCTTCATCTTCATCCTCACTAGAATCGGTGTACTCGTCATCATCTTTTTTGCCTCTTGCTGCTCTTCTCTTTCTTCTTGCTGCTATTCTTATCTCCAGTTCCTCTTGCCCCATGGCATTTCCCCCGTCTTCTTCAATAGCATCTTTAGCTTCGCCATCAGCTTGGGCAGCCACTGCACTATCTATGACACGCTCCTCCTCTTCATCGCTCTCTGTGAGTTCAGGAAGGCCTGCCATCCGTCTCTCGTGTCTCCGTCTAATCGCTTCTGCACTGATGCCCTGCTGCCTGAGAAACTCGGTCAAAGCACTGTTTGGTCCGCGGATTCCACGGCCTCCTTCCGAGTTCGCAGCCTCAGACACGTCGTTGCCCCCAATTCTGTACTTCAACTGTCTTCTGCTCATTTTTGGGCTCTTTCTATTGCTCTAATGACTAGCAAGTTCTATACTATCTAGATCAGCTCTTGTTTTTATTTTTCAGTGGCAATATTGAAAGAAAAAAAAAAGTCAACACACAAAACAATTAGTTGACGGTACTGCTATTCAAAGACCCATTTGTTTCCAAGATGCAGATCATCCTCAAAGATTTCAAAAAGGAGAGAATCCCGATCGATGTCGAACCAACAGACACAGTGAGTCACATCAATCACACTCCATTCTACACCGTGGGTTTAATATGACCTGTACTAACAGATGTGTTCTCAGGTGTTGCAAGTCAAGGAGAAATTGGCAGAAATCAAACAAATCGAACCAAAACAATTAAAGTTTGTGTATTCTGGTGAGTATAACATACCCTAGTTTCATTTTTATGTTCTGATGCGTCGGGAATTGATTTCATTCCATGAGAGGTACTTTTGGTTTTGTCCTGCGTGGAGATGCTCTCATTAGAGCCCATGCGAAACATCTAGTTGAGCAAATCACTGGAGAAAATGTTTTCAGTTGAATCCCTATCTTTCAATCAAAACCTTTCGATCGAACTAGCCACGCAATAATCATCAAGTTTACTAACGTTATTAAATCCCAGGTAAAGTCCTCCAAGATGACAAAACTATTGAAAGCACCACCATCAAAGCCGATGATCAAGTCATCTTTATGATTTCCAAAATTCCAGTGAAAAAACCAGCAACCTCAGTCACACCAAGTCCAGCAGCTGTATCGAGTTCAAATCCAGTGGCCCCATCCACTCAACCTACAGACACTACTCCTCCTGTCACTACTTCAACTGCAGCAGCTGAACCAGCTGCTGCAACCGAACCAGAAAACCCAGAAACTACATTCGATG
The DNA here is from genome assembly GCA_030579035.1 of Gotozyma siamensis. Lineage (NCBI taxonomy): Eukaryota > Fungi > Ascomycota > Saccharomycetes > Phaffomycetales > Phaffomycetaceae > Gotozyma > Gotozyma siamensis. The sequence goes on from JAKTZZ010000001.1 coordinate 53,115, forward strand.
CGTCAACTTTCGCAACTGGCTCTGAACGTGACTCAGTCATTGCAAGAATCATGGAGATGGGTTATGAACGTGCACAAGTTGAACAAGCATTGAGAACCGCTTTCAACAACCCAGATAGAGCCGTTGAATACTTGCTCACTGGTTTACCAGCTGCCCCAGCTCCAGCTCCAGCCGCAGCTTCTACTCCAACTGCCGAATCAGGTGAAGGACCTTCAGTTCCAGTCTCATCAGTTGAAGACGATTATGATGATGAAGAACAGGGTACTGACTTATTCGCTCAAGCTGCTAACGGTGGATCCAACGCTTCTGCGTCTGCTTTAGGAGACCTTTCAGGTGAAGTTTCATCAAGACGTTCTGATGTTTTGAACGAAATTAGATCAGTGCTACAACAAAATCCAGAAATGTTAGAAACACTTTTACAACAACTTGCAAGTGAAAATCCTGAACTTGCACCATTGATTCAATCTGATCCTGAAGAGTTCATCAGAATAATGATCGACCAAGGTGTTTTTGATGACGCCAGTCTTGATCTTGCCGAAGGTGCTAGAGGTGAACTTGCTGAAGGTGAAGTCGTTGGTGGTTCCCAAGGTGAGGAAGGTACTGTTCAAATTCCTGTCACTCCTGAAGATCAAGAAGCTATCAACAGATTAACAGAGTTGGGATTTGACAGAAACTTGGTGATACAAGTTTATTTTGCTTGTGAAAAGAATGAAGAATATGCTGCTAATATTTTATACGATCAAGCCGATTAAATTACTTTTACTCTGTTTCTAATTCTAATACTTACAATCGCCGCAACTAATTAATTCTTGATACATCATGTAGAAAAACCTCATAAACCCTTCTTATATGTTGACTAACTCATCAAAACTATGAATCGAAGGGTAACCTTTATAAACTGGGGCATTACCTGGTCTAATTACCACAATTGCTTGTAATCCAGCCTTTAACGCAGCTTCAACCTCAGTTTCATTATCACTCAAGAACAGGCACTCTTGAGCCTCCATTGATATATTTTTCACGATTAATTCATAGCTTCTTGCTTCTTGTTTATAACCAGCAGTGGTGATATCAAAATATCCGCTTAAATAGTCATTTAAATTCAAACTTTCTCCATTCTCAGCACCTGAATCAACGTATTCAAACAGTAATTTTTGTGCTTTTATGCTCCCACTGGAGTAAATGAATAGTTTCTTGCCACTGATACTCCACTTTTCAAAAGCAGTAATAACATCTGGATAAACTGGGGCTTTCAATTCACCTAGGGAATAACCAGTTTGCCATAGGTATCCCTGAAGTGCCTTCAATGTGGCATCCTTGACATCACCCGCCACAAGGGATCTGATATATTCCTCGAGTTGAAGAGCATTCCCAGTATGCTCTGATGGAAAGGAAGCTGCGATTTGAGTGATTGGATCTTTGGAATTGATATCTAGTGGAAATTCGAGTTGTGATGTGACGGAAGGAAACTTTTGAAGGAAGTATGGAAAAAGAACATCCTTGACAAAAGAAATTGGAGCAACAGTACCCTCAATATCTAGGATCAGGGCCTTGACTAATGGTGTCATTTCTTTATTTTATTCTCATTCTTTTGACATGTGTAGTCGACTAAACGTAGGAGCAAAAAAAACACACAGTCCAGGTGGTGTGTCGCATACCAATTTTGGTGATAATATTAAGGAACCGATCAAAGAAAAAAGGACATATCAATAAGCGAGTCGTAGCAGTACCAGGAGTGCAGATGGTGAAGTTACTTTTAAATCTTGTGATAGTCACTACGTGGTCTCATATAAGTAATTAATGTATTAGTTTCGAAGCTGAGTATTATAATTAGTTTTTTAAATCTTCAAAATCTTGTTCTGTGATGTTAGATCTCTCACACATTTCGCTAAATATACCACCGTTTTTGAACAAATTGTATGGAGTATCATACTCAGCAACTTCACCTTTATCTAACACTAAAATCAGATCATAATTCAAAATGGTTTTCAATCTATGAGCAATACACAAGATAGTACAGTCATTGAACTCATTCACGATAGTTGATTGAATCTTTGCATCTGTTTCATAATCAACCGAAGATGTTGCTTCATCCAAGACAAGAACCTTTGAGTTACGGACCAATGCTCTAGTCAAGGCCAATAGCTGACGTTCACCCAATGAAAAATTTGAGCCATCGTCTTCAACGATTTGATCCAAGTGAAACTTATGAAAGTTCTTCAAGTTGTCATCACCTTCATGGAACTCATTGAGACCAGTGGCATCTTTCTCGACCAGCCAACTTCTCTTCAACGCATCCCATAACTGCAAATCAGTACACTCGCCAAAAGGATCAAGATTCTGTCTGATTGTGCCTTTGAATAAGACAGGATCTTGTGGAATGATGGAAAGTTTTGATCTTAAATCGTTCAAACCCAAAGTTGAAATATCAATCCCATCAATCTTGATATGGCCAGTTTCTAACTCATTGATTCTGAACAAAGCGTTCATAATTGTACTTTTACCAGCACCCGTTCTACCACAGATACCGACTTTGAATCCACCTTGAACATCGAAACTAACGTTTTTTAGAACCAGAGGTAGCCCTTCTCTATAACTCAATGATACATTATTATAGACGATTGAACCTTGGACAGGCCATTCAGGACCTGGATTAGTCACCTCGTTTTCAAAGGCAGCTTCTTGTGGAAGATCATTAGCGTACTCAAATAATCTCTCTGCTGAATTGAAATCATTCTCCAATTGAGTCATGGTTCTGACAACTAGAGTAATCATAGTTGAGACTTGGATCATGTAAGAAACAAGTAAACCAGAGGCAGCACCACTTAATTGGAAAACTTGACATGCACACATGATACTTAAGAACAACGTGACTGATGCACTAACGGTATCCAATCTCAAGGATAACCATCTTTGATTTGCAATGGTGAGAAAATATACCGAGTTCATGTTATCAATCAACACTTCGTATGTATCCAAAAATCTCTGTTGTGAACCATATGATTTGATGACTTTCATACCGCTTAAACTCTCGTTGAAATGACTGAATACGAATGACCTTTTAGTGGCCTCCAATCTTTTCAAGTCCAATGCAGAGGCTTTATAATAACTAGCGAGGCAAGCATAGACGAAGAAACTGATAGGAACAGAAATGTAAAACCAAGGGATGTAAATACCCGCCAAAATAATAGTAGCACCAACCAGTGATATAGAACTTAAGAATAATCTCAGCTGGTCAATCATATCCGTGTCCAGAACATCAACATCTTTGGTGAATCTGTTTAAAATTCTACCAACTGGGGTAACATCCATGAACCACATTGGAGTTTTCAATAATTTTGCAACACTCTTGTTGAATAATCTTAGACCTGCCTTGTTGTTGACATAGGCTAATATGAAGAAAAGAAACATGTATGATAGCGTTGCAAGAACAATAAGGGCTGCATAAACCCCACTGTAAACAGCGCTTGTGTAATGAAATTTGTCACCTATCCAAAACGTGATCCAAACTGATTGGAAGACTTGTAGGAACCCATTGATAACTAACAACAATATAAATAGGGGAACTGCAATATACTTGGACAAGCCAGCGCCAAGCTCAAGATAGTTTGCATAAACACTCAAAGAAATTGACCCAACACCCCTATCTTCAATAGATTTAGTGTTCTTTTGTTTTTTTTCCTCTTCTTCTTTTTTGGTTCTGATTTTTGAGAGCTCGGTTTTTTGTCTTTCGAGCTCTTTCAACTCTTCGTCAATCTCAGCTTCTTCTTCAGCATCTTTTACTTCATCCTCCTCTTGAGATTCTTTGGAATACTCCATTAATTTAGCAAAAGTTTGATTTCTTGCAATCAATTCAGTTTGTGATCCAATATCGATAGAGCCAGTACCATCTAAAACAATAACCCTATCAGCGAAATCAATCAATGATAACTGATGGGTAGCTAAAACTCTAGTCTTATTAGCAAGGATTCCACAAATACAATGTTCCATAATATGTCTTCCAACTCTTGAGTCAACGGCACTCAAAACATCATCCAATAAGATGATGTCACGATCAGAATAAACAGCCCTCGCCAAGTTGATTCTAGCTTTTTGACCACCAGATAATGTGATACCTCTCTCCCCAACCTCTGTCAAATCACCTTGTGGTAAGATTCCAAAATCGACATCCAGGGCACAACTTTTAACCACATTATTATACTTTACAGAATCATATACTTCTCCGAAAAGGATGTTTTCTCTGATTGTTGCATTTTGAATCCATGGATATGAACAAAAAGTTAAAGAACCATAAATTTTGGAAGTTCCTGATTTTTGTAACATTGAACCTTCAATAGCATTCAACAATGAAGATTTACCTGTTCCAATTGGACCAGTAATAATCACAAGCTCGTTACGTTTGATGGATAAATGAATATTCAGCAATCCTGGAAATCCATATTCAGTGCTTGAGTCACTGTTAGCATCGCCTTTGACTTGGCCTTTTACCTTAGGAACCACATCGGATTCAGGAGTATCCCATTGAAATTCAGCATCTTCCACCTCAATTGAATTTTCAGAATCTTCGACCGGTAATCTGATCACCACGTCTTCAGATTCATCAGCTTGTAAGAAGTCAGCTACTCTTCCAATTGCTAAAAGACCATCAACTGCAAATGAAGTGGCAATAGGCAACAAGTTCAATGGCATTCTCATCATATTGAATAAAGTGATTGCAGAAAAAATATTGTATGGTTGAAAGTTATCAGTTTTATAAAATAGTAACAGAAAAGTACTCAATTGCGAGTAGTAAGTGACTGAAGAAATAGCTGTATTGTTGTATGACTTTAATTCTTGAATTTTACCAACAAACTTTTTCTCACTAGTTCTATACTTCCAGATATTCTCAAGATACGGAGATTCCCAAGAGTACAACTTAATCATTTTCAAATTGTTGATAATCTCAGTGATAGCACCAACCCTCTTGTCGATAAACACAGTTGATTTGATTCTAAACAATTTCAATTTCTTATTAGAATAAAAGACAAAACCAAGAACAATTAGAATAATTGACACACCCAATAACGCAGGTGCACCCAAGGTGACACATAGAATGATCAGTCCTAAGGCGAAAGCAATAGGGAAAGACCAAAGAAAATGCATTGTACCAATACAGAGGTCAATTCTTGAAATATCAGCCATAACCAAACTGTTGACTTTGCCATTTGGGAACTCTCTTTTACCTTTTGCACTCAATGCAAATGATTTTTTGTAAATGATGTTGGTTAAAACACCTTTGACTTCAGCACCTGTAAGCATACCATTGTGAAAGAAATGACAGATAAGACTGGAGTTCAAAGTTAACATGAGAAATATCCCGATACAGTATCCAACAGCTCTGCCAGTGTTGTGTTTGAATTCAGGATCATCAAGTTTTTGAACATATTTCACCAAATGTCTGACCAACAATGGCATTGTAACTTGTGTGATATCACTCAAGACTTTGGGTATAGCTGATTTGATCCAAAACTGATACAAAAAAGTATCATTCAAAGCCAATAGCAAAACCCACTTGGAGTATCTCTCGTCATTTGGATGCTTTTCTCTCCATTTGTTGATTCTTTTTTCTAAGTTCTTCTCAAATTTTGCAGTCAAATCCTTAACAGCCATATCACCTTCCAACCTGTACAAATCTTCATCTTCAACTCTTCTCAAATACCCTTTCTTGATGATTGGAGATATCCACCAGAAGGTGAGTTCTGAAAAGAAGTTCGCTTTTAGCAGGGGATAAACTTGGTCATGCTTGACAATAGGTTGTGGCTTGCCCCCAGCAAGGTATCTAGTGAGAAAGAAACTTTTCTTCTCTTTTATCTTCTCTTGCAATTTGGCATGCTCCTCTTGTTCTTCGGATTCAGACGACGAGGACACGTATTTGCTCACGACCTCTTTATCTGACATGATACAATAGTCAAAGTTCTATAGTGTCCAGTATGTTGAGACGTCTCTATCAAAACTATTGCATTTCCGGCGCATTTTCTCTTTAAATATTCGATCGAGCTTATAAATTTTCTGTCGGTGATGACATTTTCCCTTTTTGGAACTACGGCCGAAACATGCAAATTCCGAAAATACGAGACAAAGATACATCAAATGGATTGACCAATCAGAGTTCGCCACGCCTCGTTTTTGTGTCAAAAGCGATCGCTTGGCTCTGTTCTCTCATCGTGGGGGAAAAGTTTGTTGAGTTTTAAAATTACACTAATATTAAGGAAAATGCTATGTATGCGTGTGTGCAATGATTAGTTATTGTGTACGTGTCTAATGGTCTAATGGTCTAATGGTCTACCACCAAGAGCTTGCAGAAGAACCTTTTCGTGATCTTAATTTTCGCTTTTGTGGGGTTTTCCGCTTTGGGACTTCAACGTCTTCTGATTTGTCAGAGAACGAATCTGAACTGTTCTCATCTTCCTGATCTTCTTCAAGGTCACTCCCGAACCCAACTTGGTACTGCAGGGCGTTGTTGTTCTCAGATCCAAGGTTGAAATCTATGTTAACCGGGAAATTGTGAAGTTCATCCTCAGATTCTACTAGTTTCTTCAACAATTCACCTCTCGACTCTTGCTGTAGTTTCTCTTTGTTGACTTTTTTGAATTTTTCTAAACCTCTAGTAATAGCTCTTTCAATGTTCAATCTGTGTGTGATGAACAAAAGTTTGGGAAATGTGGAAATTTCCCCATTTCTTATCATACTAGCCAATCTCTCTTCAGTCGGATCGCTCAAAATGTATCGAAAATCACTTAATTTGATTTTTGGCCATATGGTGACGGTTCCACTAAATTTTTGAAGCCAAATATTGGACCAATCTTGATCCCAAATATGTGGTAACAAGTCTAAAGATTTGATCAATTTCAACCATTTTTTATTCTCCAACTTGATATAATTCTCCAATCCTGCACCTATGAAACCACCTCTCAAACCAGTTCTGAAACGCGAGACTGGTCTTCCAACAGATCCTTTAGGTGCGAAGAAAAACAATGAAATATGAGGATTCACTTGACTCACAATGGAAAATTTAACATTGAAATAGGTGTTTAGTGCTTCAACTGGGATATCTGTTCTTAAGGATCCATCTTTATATTTGGTTCCTAAACTAAATGGTGATAGTTTTCCTGTTTTAGGATCTTTCATCATCAAAACGACAGGGTTGAGAATTCCCGGAACAGCACTAGATGCTAATAAAGCTGACCAGATCACACAGTTTGGTGAAGTGATATGATTACATAGAATCACTGGAGAGTGAGGATCTGCTGGTACAGTTGAGATGTTCAAGATCTTTCCTGTTCGTTCATAAGCTTCTTTGAAAGTCAATGACCCCATTGTGAACCATAATGATTTGATTGCCCAATCAACAGAATCGAATCTTGCACCAGTTTTGAAAAATCTTTGGACATAAACTGACATGGACTCATTACATGCTGTTATTTTTCTAGCTAATTCTGGCTTGATCAATTCTCTCAGTTCATCATTCGTTCTTGTTGCCATCAATGCAGCGACAATACCACCACCAGAAGTACCACTCACGATCCTAGGCAAACAGTCGTTCTCTAATAATGCCTTGATGACACCAAAATGGTTGTATGCAAAACAAGCACCACCGGACAAACATAATGCAGTTCTTCCAAAATTCTTGTACATGGATTTAAGTAAATGTTTCTTAACTAATGGATCTATTGACTCTTCTGCTATGAGATAGTCTATTGCTTCAACAACTTCATTATTGTATTCTTCTATCAACTTCTTGGTACCGTAATAGGCTCTTGAATACATGATCGGATTCTCAGTACCGGCAAAATTGGCCTTTATGGAGCTTTGTAACAGTAATGACAATTCCTCAGCTTGATTATTGAGTCTGTATCTCTTCAGATTATGGATTGTAAACTTCAAAGTCTTGTAGTCATAGTAATAAAACCCTGTGACTGACTTCCAATAGTCTAAATGTAGGTACTTATCCAAATTTAAGGCATTTTCTATCCACTCCTGGTAATCTTTAGAGTTTCTCAACTTCAACCTCAATTTTTGCCTCTGTCCTCTCCAGGTGTAAACACTCTCGTATAAGGCAATATAGACCCTTAAAAGTAGATATGACACCATCAAGAAAGATATCCATAGCAATATCGGCAGCAGGATGGGGAATCTCATGATCTTGTATGACCAGCTCTGGAAAAACTCATCTTTTCCTTCATCTCTGGCGATTCTCTTCCTTATGGGCGTCCAATCAGTCTGCGACGTTATCTTCTCCACTGGCTGTTCGGGGTTATCAGACAGCGTTAAAGCCTCTTCAAAAGCCCTGATATCTGCACTTCAGTCAGTATACCAGCTCATAAACACCCTTTTACTCTCTTAGTCCTTAGCACTCAAGACACTTACCTTCCTCATTGTAGTAATCGATCTCCATTATTATGTCGCCGGTTGAATGGTTTCTCCAACAACAAATGTTTTTTTTTGCATGTAATCATTTGTCCAAACGTAAATACAACAGTCTCATAACCGTATGCTTCGGAAACGACACAAGACAATTCTCCTTCTGGCGGTTCTGGCCGTCTTTCTGATTTTCAGTCGGTACTCCGCCCAGCGGTGGACCCGTGAGGATGCTTTGTTGCAGATTATTGGCTCGTCACGAGACCCAAGATCTAATTCAGAGGATTCTCCAGATTGGATAAATGAGCATCTACACGACAATGTTCCCGTTTCATTGTTCAATATCCCACACGATTTGGCTTTAGGTGGCGTAATGGGCTGGAAATATGATCCAAGACTTACGAGAGCCGTGTACATGCACCATATAGGTACCCAGCTTGAATCGGTACCGAAGATCGAAGATATCAAAGTTACTTTCAGTTGGTATGACTGGGTGGATATTGGTGCTATTATTGATAAATTCGTGGCGCTGCCCAAAGATGAAAAACTCGACTGTTCATTGATATGTGCAACTGGGATTAATAAATCGACACAGAAGATGGTTAATGACAAATTGGAGAAGTTTGGTGGTGGGCCATTTTTTGATCTTAGTAAAACCAAGAATACCAATGGAAGCCCCAAGAAGTTACAAGATCTTCCTCGAGACCGAAAATGCTCTGAATACTGCACCAATGATAAATCTTTGGGACATCCCGGGTTTAAAGTCCTTGGAAGCACATACAAGTCCAAAAACGCAGCGAAAGCCAAATTACAAGCAGCTTCATACTTATACAGTTCCGCACCAAATCCTCAATCTCTAGTCTTTGCAATGGATAATGGAAACTTACTAATTGATGTGTTGCCGAATGAAAAGATTGAGAACAAACAGACTCAAAATATGAAAAATCAGGGCTTGATTAAAAATTATGTTAAGGATAAAGAATCTTTAACTGTTGATCTATTGAGTGATTATCAAAACTTTGTCACTAAGTTAAGATCTAAAAACCACAATCAGCCAGAGAATACTATGATATCCTTTGTTCCATTGACACATGAAAGATTTATATTTGATGCGCCATCGTATCTCAAATCAAACCCACATCCTCAAACTAAACAGATATTGAATTTTCAAAATTCTTTGAAATCATCACTTTCTAGAAAACACGCCACATTAAGAAAACATTTTGTAGAGGTTTCATCTTTGAGTCTTGCAGGTGCATCTCATTTTGATTGGAGGTTTTATAATGGTCAACAATTTAGCCAAGAGGAAAGAGATTCCATTCTTTCACGCATGTTGAAAACATGGTCACAATTCACCAAGAACGCAGAAATAGTCTCTTGGATCGCTCATGGTCCTTTACTATCCTATAATTTTAATGGTCTTCATTTCCCGTGGGATGACGATCTAGATATCCAATTACCATTCCAAGATTTTATCAAGCTAGCTGAACAATTTAATGGATCGTTGATAGTTGAAGATCAATCTCAAGGTTATGGAAGTTACTACCTTGATATAACTGACTCCATAACGCACAGGACGTATGGTAATGGGCTCAACAACATTGATGGAAGGTTTATCGATACACAAAGTGGCTTGTTTATTGACTTGACTGCACTTTCCGTCAGCGCCAATGATTTGCCAACGAGGTATGAAACAGAGCTAGAGAATTTGAAAAGAGACAATATGATCACAGATGTATTCGATCCAAATGTCATCATTGAAGATATGAACTCTCCACTGACTGAAAAAGATAAGAAGATATTGAAGATACATGATACAGTGACACACCATTCATTGGGACAAATCAACAAACGTAAAAGAAACCCTGGTTTGACCAAAGACTTAACTCCAGAACAGAGATACAGTATTAACTACCATCTAAAAGTCTATAATTGCCGCAATGAGCATTTTTACAAACTTGATGATCTATCACCCTTGAGACTGACTAGATTTGATGGTGTCCCTGTTTATATCCCATCAAAGGTTCAAAAAGTGCTCGATGAAGAGTATATTTCCCAGCCTTTACTATTTAATACGTTCAAAAAAAGCAGTTTTATTCCTCAGTTGAGAATTTGGGTTCCTAATACTGAGTTGAAAAAGATCGGGTTTGAAGAAAATACAGATTTGAATATGTTGAATGAGAGTGATATCTTGAAGTTGGTAGAGAATGAATATATTTTGGAACATTTTCAGAAATCATACGAAGCAACGCTCATGACTGAAAAAGAGCTACTGATCTCGAAAGATTTGGACATTGATAGCAACGCTAAGGAGAAGCTAATTGACGGACTAATTGATGGCGAAGTGATCTCAATTTCAAGTGATTTATTCTCTTTGAGGTTGAAGAAACAAAAACAGGTCCAGCTTGACAAAACTGACCCAGATAACTCGAAACTGTTAAAATCGATGAAAAGACAAATCAGTAATGAATATCAACAGGTTGCAGATTATGGAAATTGGAATGGTATTGATTATAATAAGGTTGGTTGGACATACAAGAAGCTTCTTGATAAATACCAGGAAGGAACCTATGATCCAGATTTAGAGATCAAAATTCGACGGACTAAGAAAATAGCAGAGAGAAGAGACTCTTCTGAACTTGATAGAAAACTGTTGGAGGATTTGATCAATAAACAAAATAAATTGGCACAATTAGACCAGAAAGTTCCACGTTTGGAAACGATGGAATCATTACAAAAATCCACAAATCAAGAAATACAAGACCTTATACCCGAGGAAATCGACGAATCGGAACTCCTTCAGAACGATTGGAACATGAATGTATAAAGACCCAATAACGAACGATTACACATGTCCACAGTATATCCAATCCCCTTCATCTATAGTACGCGAATTTTTTTTAGGCTATTTCTCCAGATCTTTCACCAACAGCATCAAATGAAAACATTCAGAATAGCGACTCTCCAGCTAAACCCTAAGATAGGTGCCATCAATGAGAACATAAGCAGGGCCAACTCTATTCTCACCAAATCTTTAGCGGCGAACAAACATCGAGATGCTAAACTTGACCTTCTTATATTACCCGAATTAGGTCTCACTGGTTACAACTTTAACTCATCATCTCACATCCAGCCATATTTAGAAAGCCCGTTGAATCTTGGGCCAACACTGGAATGGGCCAAAGAAACAAGTCAGAAGTATAAATGTTTCACGGTTTTGGGATACCCTGAACTGACGCCAGATTCCAAGATCTTTAACAGTGCAATTGTATTCAATAAAGAAGGGGAGATCATTCATAATTATCAAAAGTCTTTTCTTTACGAGACGGATGAAAAGTGGGGTGCCGTGGAAGGACCTGGGTTTACCACTTTCCAATTAACAGATGAGATAAAGGCAAGTATTGGAATCTGTATGGACTTGAACCCATATAAATTCACTGCACCATTTCAAAAATTCGAGTTCAGTAAGTTTTGTCAAGATCATGATGCGAATTTGATCATTTGTCCTACTGCTTGGCTACATGCTGATTCGCCCTCTATCTTAGAGGACACTTCAGACAAAAAGAAAGTTGAACTGAAACAACAGTATTTCAACTTGATTGAAGAAAATCAATCATCAAATTTTACAATCGATGACACGAATGAAGAAGTTACAGATTACGAAATTGAGAAACAGTTCAAAGATATGAATAAACCAGACTATAGTACATTAAACTATTGGATCCTAAGGTTTTTTCCATTCGTCCGTCAATTCAAAAAAGTCAACAATATAAAGTCAGATCATAAAACCACCTTGGTCATAAACAACAGATCAGGAATTGAAGATGATGTGATGTATTGTGGGACTAGTTCTATTTATCAGTTTCATGGGGAAGATGAGTCTGAAGGTTTCCCATTTGAATCCACTTTCTTTAATAACGATAACGTAAAAGTTCTTGGTGCTTTGGGTAAAGGTAACGAAGGTATTCTGATACGCGATGTTGAATTATAAAATGAAAATAATAACACATAGAATTAAAATCCCCTATTAAATTCTTTAAAAGTACACAGAAATCCACAAAAGCCAATATCGTTGAATTAATCATCCCGGTAACCAATACAAAAAACCACAACCCATCATCACACACTAACTAATTATACAAAAAACACATAGAACAAAAACAAAACAAAAAAAGTAGTGTCTTTTCATTTCTCTTCAGCTTGGCTAGAGCAAGCTTTCTTCCAATGTTCGACCTCTCTATAGGCTCTTTCCAATTCGGCTTTCAACTTTTCATTAGCCGCAGTCAATTCAGAAAGGTTTTGATCGTTCAATAATTTTTCTAAAGTCCATTTCTCATTGTTGTTATTCTCATTTTCTTTCAATCTTTTAATGTACTCAATACCTCGTTGTAATATTTGAGATTTGTTGGTCTCTGGGGCTGGTAAAAGAGCGGCCAATTCCTTGATACCTGTATTGATATTCTCTCTTCTACGTCTTTCCACTTCTTTATGATTTTCTTTTCTAATTCTGTGCCATTCATCAGTACCAGCCAATGGTTTTTCTGAATTTTGATGCAAGATCTGTTGTGTGGCACGCTGTGGAGCAGACTCAGCAACGCTGTTGGCAGAATTAGAACCGTTTTCATTCTCAATGTAAGAAGAAGCAACGGCGACAGCAGCACTTTCTTCCTCTTGTTGAGCAGCAGCATATTCTTGGGCCTGGATCAACTCAGCATCGATGTTGTTGACCTCGTCGTGAGCCTCTTCGGCCTTGGTCTTCAACTTCTTGTTCTTGTGCTCGTCATCGCCAACAGAATCTCTCTTGTTATTATTCACTTGCATTGTTTTGTTTGTTTACGTTTGGGAATAAACGTGATATCCACGTGAGGAAAAATGGGAATCCAGCTTTTTATAAGGGATTTTTGTATTCAGTGGGCCGACCAGGAAAAAAAAAAAACGTGATCAGAACGAGGCACGTGATTGGACAACGTGATTTGTGTGGCGCATACCATATAATTGGAGTTGCGGGTTTAGGTCACGTGTTGTCGGAATTTCGGAGATAATGAATCTCCATTTTTCAGATCTTGTAGAGCCAGATTAGTGTGGTGGTGTCTGTGTGTCGATAAAGCAAATGAGATGGACCAGATCGAGCCTTAACAGGGTCCCTAACATTAGAGTGTCAGATCGGTACAAACTGGTTGAATACCCTAAAGTTCCTGAGCCGATTGTTGTGTCAAAGGAGACTTTTTGTCAATGTGAATACCCTAAAGACAAACAGATCAACTATGAAACTCCACTATATGGCACCAAGTCATTGAGCTGGAAACATGTTCTTGTGCATTCTGAAGTCAAACCACATGACTGGATATCGAAAGTGGAACTTATGTCTGGTGAGATAATTGCTGAGTTGAGCAGATTGAAGAGAAAAACTCTTGATCCAATGTATCCTGTCATGATTTCTAATATTCAATTAGAAGAACCCGTAACACCCATTGATGATAATCAGAATAGGGTACTAGTATATCCTGACAACAAATATTTCCATATATCGGAGAATCAATCAGAATCGTTCATGAATGAGAAATTGAACCCTAATTCTACAACTAATGACTTCATAGGAATTCCTAATCCAACGAGGAACTTATTGATTTGTGGACATGCTCAAAGAGACGTACGGTGTGGGGTAATTGGACCTGTTCTTAAGAAAGAGTTTGAATTCAATTTGAATGAAAAAGGTCTTTTATTCAATAAGGAAACCAACCCACATGGTGTGAAAGTTGGAATTGTATCACATATTGGAGGTCATGCTTATGCTGGGAATGTTTTGTATTTTGATGAAGATGGAATATCTATTTGGTATGGAAGAGTTGAAAATAGACATGTTGATGCAATTGTGTCAGAGACCATTGTTAATAAAAACATCATTAAGGAGCTATACAGAGGAAGGTATTAGAGTTTTAATTTACCAGAACATTAGAGGAATATAAAGCATGAGTATATTACATTATTTATTTCATTTATTGACCATAGTCAAAAGGTCACGAGTTAATGTGGCCCTAAGTAGATAGAGCTCTAATTTCAAATACCTTCTTTGTGATTTCTTTAGGCAATTTCCCAACCTTTTTCCCAATTCTAACTTTTGCGTCTAATGATAAACTATTGAACAACTCTATCAGATCACCATCAATGACATTCTTGATTGGTTGATAATAACTTCTAAACTTCAAATTATCACGTCCCAACAAATCCTGTAAATTTTCTCTCATTGAAATCTGTAATCTATTAAAAAATCTAATATCGGATTTAGTCAAAATTGGTATCATAACACCAATCGTTCCTTGTAACCCGGTATATGTAATCACATCTTGACCACCAACAGCCAATGGATTTAAGTTGAAAGAAGTGACAATGTCCTCTATATAAAAATTGCATGAATTTTTAAGTTTTTTAGGAGCACCATTTAAAATTCCACCTTTTGAAGTCAAGAAAGTTAAATTTTTATCACTTAAATCACTTATTTCTAGATCACATCTAAGAATTGAAATATTACCGAATTTATCGCCAACAATAACGGTTGAATAATCAAGAACTTGAAACGATGTCACGTGTCGTGATAAAGAATCATCTGCGAATGGAATAAAATCATTCAATTCTGGTTTATAAACCAAAAAAGTCACTGATTCTTTTATATCGGCAACATATGCTCTATATCCTTGGGTTTGAACTTTCACTATTTTGCTGATTGATTCAATCTTTGTTGAAGATTTACTCAAAAGTTGTTTCAAACCTATGTCATAAATTTTTAAATAATTGGAAATACCAATTAAAGCACGACCTTGAAATTCAGTTATTGTTAAAACCAAATCATTGATAGAAGTCTTGTGAATGAAATTCAAACTTAAATCATAGATGTGAATATATGATTTTGCAAAAACACCGGTTTCTGGGATATACTTTTCAACGACGGATACCAATAAAAATGGTTGATTATCTCTTGCTGTAAATTTAACAATTTCAGAAGTGATTACAGATTCATTATCTGACAAGACAACAGAATTTTCAATCTCGCCATTTGTTGAGTTGATCTTTTCAATGATACTTAACCCTTTTCTTCTTTCCAAAACGTATAAAGAGTCATCATAAGCTGTCAATTTTTTAGGATTGGTTTTCAGCTCAACAGAATTGATATTGAATGGTTCTAAGAGATCTTGTATTTGAAAAATCGTTAATTTTTTCTGATGAACACCAACAATTCCATTTTGAATATCCTCACTATTGAAAACAGAACCATATTGTAATCCATCAATCAATAATCTGTTAATATTGAACATATTCTTTAATTCATGAATCACCCAACTGACATTTGAGAATGCTAAAACTATATTGTGTCCTTCATATTTAACTTGATTCAATCTAACAGGTTTAGTACCTAAATATTTTGTTCTTGAATCCTTTAGATATCCTGTTCTTTCATCCAATGACGTTCTTACATAAACCCCACTTTCCAATCCAATGTTTACATAAACACCGCCATTAATCTGGGTGATCAATAAATCACTAGGCACTGCATTCAAAGCTTGTAATGACATTGAATCTAATGTGTTATCAGGGGACGTGTTCAATACTCTGATCGTAGAATCATTACAACCAACAACCAAGAATGGTGACCTTAATTTACCTTCCGGGATATCACCTAACGACATTGCAGTAATTCTCGATTGGAACTCTTTATGTTCACCATACTCTATCAATCTATCTGAATCATCAACTTCAAAATAAACTAATTCGTCATTAGACAATCCGATAGCCACTTGCCTTTGAGTCGAAGTGGCAGTTATGATCTTGATTCCAGCAGGTGGGAACCATTCGTTAACCATTTCATTGTTTTGTATCATCCTTATTCCATCAGAATGAACTTGTAAGATTGATTTAGAACCGATCTGTCTTATGTCTAAAGTATGTTGATTTAATGATATTCCTGAATCAGTGACTTCTTCAACACTTTCACCAATGGAAAGAACAAGAGTAGTATCGACGAATGAGATTACTAAATACTTATCAAATTCATCTGTTTTGGAAGTCCTAGTTGTAAAAACTTTGTTGGAGAATGGTGGTAATTCTGATTCGACTATTTCATTAATGGCAACACCGTATTGTAATACTTTCAAAGAAGAAGATTTATCTGACCCGGCTAATGCGTAAATATTTGTTGAAAACTCATCAATTTTTGAAACTGAATCAACAATTGGATTTAAAGATTCAATGATATCCACTAATAATAAATTTTGTAAGTCATCTGTTCTTATGAATTTCAAATCTTGTGGAATTTCACTAAATTTTGAAACAAACGGAGATTCACTTCCTAAATTTTCGAATTGATAAAGACATTTGGCACCATATTTGGAATCAGCATAAAGGAAACCAGATTTTAAAATAATTAATGATGATGAAATAGGAATAGTATCAAAATAAGAAATAGCCAAACTCAATTCTTCATCTTCATTGATTTCAACTTTGAATAAATCACCCAGATTAGTCTGAACTATAAAGAAGAACTGCTTTTTCATCTTATGAACAACCCCACAGATAACATAAACATCTTGCTCATCTTCATTAAATCTAGGTATTTTGATTTCCAATTTTTCAGAAACATATAGACTTTTATACGATATCAAGCCTTCAGAGCAGACAAGCAATCCTGATGGTCCATCAGATCCACCAGGAACAGGCAGCAGAAAGTTAGATGTGTTTGAAATTTTTTCAGAATTTTTCCTGAGCATGTTATTCAAACCCAAGTCTAATTCATAATAAGTTAACCATTTTTGGAATTCTTCACTTTTTGAATTCTCATGATCTGAATAGTCAATCTCTATGGTCGCAAACAATGGGTTATCATATCCAACATCCAACCCAACACTTTCAAATGTAAGGATTCCTGGTCTATTAGCTTCCAATGGTGAAGATATTGTGATTTTATTATCTAAATCTCTATTCAACACATAACACAATTTGTTTTTTTCCAATGCTGATGCAAGGACTGCTCTTCCCTTTGGATCGACGGCGAGTTCAAAACCTGGTGATAATCTTCGTATCCCACTTTTAGCATAAGGTTCATTAAACAAAGTTTTAAAAGTCAAGGAAGTTGATTCAAACTCCAAAACGGATAAATTACCTGAATCAGAAGTCACTGCGATGTAGTGTTTTCCTGATCCTGCGATCTTGAACGCCGCTATTGATCTAATCACGGCAAATATAGGAACTTGGACCAATTTAATGATTTTACCCTCATTTGAATCCACTTTATACACAATTAGTGAGTTTGAAGTGGCACTGACGATTTCCTGTGATTTTTTCCCAGAGAAGTTCCCCAGGCACGAGCGCATTGTGTTCTGCTGTCTCTTCAGCGTGAGATTGTAGAGACATAACTCCTGGGAGTCCATGACTGTCCTTGTTGTTGTGTTGGTGTTTGAACTAATTTTTCACGTAATACAAAAAATCTCTTTTTCGATTGTTTTGATATCGTCAAACACTCAACATTAAAACATTAAACGTTGGTTTAATATCAGTATCACATTTGATCCGAACAATAACTGACACAATGAGCAATACGCCGCAATACTCGCTGCCGGGGCTCGTGCACTACCTTCAGTCCGAGTGGACGCGCAACGAGAAGGACCGGATCCAGTGGGCCAACGAGCGCGAGGAGATGAAGGCCACGATCTCGCGGCTCCAGAGCGAGAACGCCCGTTTACAAAGACAGCTGCTGGAACAGGGGCAGCAGCAAAAGGGAGAGAGTAGCGCCAAAGAGGTTAATGGGGAGTTCAAGGGGGGCTCGGTGGACGCTCTGGTGAAGGCACGCGAGCATTTGCAGACGCACATGGACGAGGTGCTCTACCTGCTGAGAGGCGCCGGCTCTGGTGAGAGTGCCAGTGGGCTGTTGGGCACGAGGGATTACGTGCCACTGGGGGTGCCGCACGGTGTCGTTAACGAGAGTAAGAAAGGAAAAGAAAATGAGAAAGTTGTCTCGCCCAGCGCGGTGGCGACGTTCGAGATCGACCCGGAGGAGATCGAGAGAGAGTTCCAAAATACTTCTGACTCTGACAACGAGACGGTGTCCGGTGAGCCTCGGGAGGAGTTTCCCACTGGATGAAATTGAATTCCAATCTTAAGTTTATGAAGACTGTTGTAATGTTGTAAGACCGGTTTGTAGCACTGGGAAAAATCAAGAGCTCATCTGAGGTCACTCTGGACATTTCAAAACCCCGAGTTTTGTTTCCCCATAAACTTTTCAGCGATTCAGCGATTCACCACCACCAAGCAAAACTTCAACAAAAACCGGTTTAGAATGTCCTTTGAGAGCAACGACCCAGCAGACGTCATCGACGCACAGGATGCCCGCTTCGAGGTGTACATCCGTATGAACAACGACAACGAGAAGGACTACTGCTTCAGCGTTGGAATCAATGATACTTTTGAGTCTTTACTCAACGTTTTCGACACCCTCAAGCTAAGTCTTAGACCTTCAATCTTTTATCATCAAAAACCCTCAGGTTTCCGTGTCTCAACCCACCCGGGTCTCTTGACCGATAATGGTGGTCTTCTTTTCGACTATGAAGCCTCCAAGCAAACTGCTGATGTCGAACTGACCGACAAGATCTCTGATCATGCATGGCCAGGACAATTAATCCTTCCGGTTTGGGAACAAGACAACACGGTCTTTTACTCATTTGTTGGTTTCTTAGCCGCTTGGTTATACACCGATCTTCCAGATTATTACAGTCCAACTCCAGGTATTTGTCTAACTAATCAAATTTCACATGCTATTGCCTTCATCTTGAGAAAATTCGAAATTAATGAATTAGCAGATGATTTAATTAAAGATGCTGTTCCAAACTCTACAGCATATGGTGCTCAGATCGTCTTTTTTGTATTACATATCATAAAAGTCACCTTCTTATTTTTGGCTCTTTATTCCGGTTTATTTAATCCATACAGTTTAAATCCATTTACTGTTCACAAATTAAACAAGTCTGAAAAAAACGATGACATCAAAAGAGAACAATTGATGGCTATTGGATGGACTGGTTCAAAAAGAGCAACTCTTGAAGAATACAGAGAATTCTATAAAGATTATCAAATTAAGAAAGTTGGTGGTCTTGTTAAAGCCTCAAGATTAGGTTTATTTGAAACTTTTAGACAACCTGCTATCAAATTAGGTAAAGGTGAAGGTTTTGATTCAGATGTCAAGAACACAAATACTTTGAAAGATTTAATTGAAAATCCAGAAAAATTTGTACTTAATTATGAATTTTTTGGTCAAATTGGGATCTCTTTTGAAAATTTTTTGGAACATGAATCAACTAATGTTAATCAAGATATCAAAAATTTCAGAAAATATGGTCCAATAACCTCCAATGAAACAATTAAAAACTTAATCGCTGCAAGAAAAGCTGCAGTTGTTCCTGAAACTGATGTGAAATCCACTGATGAAAAGAAAACAGAATGATTCGTTCATTTCCACCAGGACTATCTTTCTCCCTCACACCTTTTTTATGAACAGTGTACACTACATTCATTTGAATACCACCAGGTCGTAATATTAATACAATAAAAATTAGTCAAGTGATCAATCATTTCAAGTAGGAGCCAATATCCAGTAGTAAAATACCAACCATGACCAGTAAATTATGAAAGCATAGGACAAACTTCTCCTTCATTAATACTTGAATATGATGTACAATGCATGAAGTATACCAGGAATATAACCAAAGATAGTCAACACAATATTAAGCAATAATGGGAAGCCAATACCAACTTCTAGGAAAACACCCAATGGTGGTAGAATGACAGCTGTAAGCCTCAAATTAGTAAAACTAGTTCAATTGCGTGGATAGAATAGGGAAAATACACATACCGAAGATGATTTTAAAGATATCTGTACCAGTTAATGCCATGTTTTGTTTTTTAAAATAATCCTTTCAGATCTTTTGTAGTTTGAGGGGTTTATTCGAAATTTATAGGAGCAACTTTACTAGTTTATATAGCTGAAAATGATTGACACAAAAAAAAAATAAAAATAAAATTGCTATCCACTCTTGACGCACGTCATACATTTTTTTTTGCTAATGTTACTTTATTAATAGATTTGGTGTATCTGAAATTTCTAAATAATTCTTCACATTTCTAAATCTGCATTGCTGTAGAGTCATTAAAATAAATATGTAGCCTCATTTCGATGACTTTTATTTACGCGTAACATTGGTGGTACGACAAGAAAGGGTGCTAGATCCTACTTTTTACCTTCATCGGAATCCCCGGAGGTTGTGCACAGCACGAACCCACCAATTAATATATCCTATCACTCACTTGTTTGGGTTTATACCTTTGGAATGTTTAAACATCTTCAATGCAGTCCAAGAGATGTAACTCCATATCCAATATCCTACAGGAACAAGCAATATCCCGATTCCATAATAATTCTTGATAGGAAAATCATCCCATGCATCACCGTACTCATCCAATTCATCCTCTTTAACATTCTGGAAGATTGTGTTGGGTATCGTCCACAGATTCAATGCTAGTGTTATTGACAATAGAAAGATTAGCCATGTCCCTATGAGGATCAGTATGCCTGATTTGAAGTCTTTGGAGGCATCTGTCTTATACAGGTGGCTTGTGTCACGCGGCTTGATTAACGGAAGAGGCTTTATTGTCTTCATTGTGCGTGTCAAATGTCTGTTGTATCGCTTGTTTTTCAAGTATTAGTTAATTAGTCTGAGTATTTTTTTTGGTTTTTTGGGGAAGTCTTGAGACTGCTCAAGAAAAACTCCATGTACGAATGTTCAAAAAAAGAAAAAAGCGATGTGTGTATCTTTGTGAAGGATGCTACTTTAAGTGGAAGAAGAACTATAGACTATATACCAGAGATTTTTGTTAGTGCAATCATTGCTGCATCTTCAATTTTTGTTCCTGAGGGTATTTCAATTTCACCATCAAAAAATTCTTTAGCAGATTCAACACCTTCTAAATTCTTCTTATCTTGATCGAAACTGTATTCAATATCCAACCATTTAGCGACAACAAGCAACAAATTTGAATCTTTTCCGTTTTTCAAAAGTTTGAATTTATTCAATTTAACATCAGAATTATGAAAATAATCAGAACTATTAATCCATACACTTTGTGTATAACCTTCAGCATAACTTGATTCTGTGAAAACAGTTGAGAATGATTTTGCAATTCTAACATGGTATCCATATGATGATTTAGCACCCACTTGATCTTTATATGCTTCCAATGGTGACACCACCTTTTTTGTTTCAGTATCAACTGTGACCCTAACATTGGTAGGAACTTGTTGACCAGTCAATTCCAAATATTTATCATAACCAATATTGACGTATTTTGTGTTTTTTAAAGGTTGTGCTTTCTTTTTAGCTATTCCTTGTGGTTTATGGATTTTCCCCATCTGAACAGTTAGCCCTTCACGGTATTTAGAGCTAATATCTTCTCTCATGAACGGAAGTGAAGTTAATTTGGGGAAATTCTTTGCATATTGAAAATTCTTGAAGAACTTATGTTTGAAAATTGTTTTTGTTAAATATGGTGGTGTGACAAAATATTGTAAAATTGTAGCTATCACCATTGCAACTTCAGTAACTTCATTTTGTGTTTGTTCTTTTTGATTTTCTTTAGCTTCAACATCATCAAATTTGATCTTTTTTTTACCAGTACTTGAATCAACTTCACTTATATCAAGTGGTTCTTCAACTTCTTTCAACGTGTCCATCACGACAATCTCACCAACATTGTATATACTCGCGACCTTGGCAACTTGGTACAGTATTGCAGTGGCCTGTTGTAAGTTCTTTGCATTTGATGGACTTATGATACTGGTAGGTATGCATAACGTACAATTAACTTTTGATGTTTCCAATGGTTTGGATTGGGACTTGACAAACGAAAGTTAGTGACATTGGTCAAAATGAAACAAAGCAGGATAGAATGACTTACTTTTTCAGACATTTTGTTTGAAATGGGGTATGGAATTGATCAATTATTTCAATTGTTAAGTAAAATCAGATTAGAAAATTTTTTTGTGAGTAGACATAAAAAATTTCCGAAAATCGAAAGGTTAGGAAGCACTGGGCGATGAGCTATGGAGTTTTAACATTACGATTCAGAGTAAAGCCAGTAATCATCGTCTATTTTAAATGTGGTGCATCACTAACGGCTTGCGTCTCCGTTATTTGTCCGTAACCACGTAATCTGTTTTTCCAAAGAAGAATTTCTCCTTGTCTTGTAGTTGGATGAATTGCATGCATTGGATCATCATCTTCATCATCTTGATCTTTGGGTTCTTGAAGTTTAACAACAATGTTATCGCGTTCATTCTTAATCTTGTAACTTGAACCCATCACGAGATCTTTAGCAACAAGTTCCCTCGTTCTTCCCAATGACTCAATCTCTGCGACACGGTCTAATGTGTCATCCAATAATTCGTTGAAATCAGGTTGTTCTGCAATCTCTAAAAATCCTCTCATCATAGGAACTGAATCTGCCCTAACGAATGAATTTGAGGAATCAATTGTAAAAATATTAAGATTGTCATACACTTGAATATAATCATTTCTCGTCATGATCTGTCTTGCTCTCCATAATGGTAATTCAGGTAATTTATGATCCTTTTGACCATATGATGAATGATCGTATTCATTCTCTTTATACATCTTGGTGAATTCTTTCATCAGTAGCATTGCAGAAGTAGAGAACTTACCACTCTCATTAACATCATCGTCCATTGTGGAGCCCAATAACCCACATTGATTCAAAAACCACGTTTTTTCACGATCAATCAACTTATGACATGCTTCCAATGGATTTGAATGTTTGGAAACCTCGGCCAGATGTTGAGGTCTACCACCAATCAGATCATATACCTGATTTGCTGTCACATCATCCATATCATCATTGTAAAATCTTGCTCTTGAAACTTTCAAAGCTTTAATTGCCTGTTGTCTATTAAAATCACGAACGTTAAGAACCTCCAGTCTTGTTCCTAGCTGTTTCAATCTTTCATACAACCAATAATCATCAGAATTGAAGATCATGGTGACTAATCCAGCGCCACTCAAAACTTCTGCCTTTTGTTGTAACAATTCAATTAATTTGGCATCTTCTTCACCATCTTTGATCAACTGAGCATTGTTAATGATTAACACTAGAGGCTTACCATACTTTTTCACTCTTTCAACTGCGACTTTCTCCAATTCATTAAAAGCACGCTCAATGTCCAATAAGGCAATGGTATCCCTCGGTCCCCTAATTGAAAACAATGAACCAATATAATCTTCATGAAATTCAAAGTTCAAAGCTTTACCTAATCTGATTCTGAAAATCTCTGGATCTGAATGAGCATCAATTAATGAACAGTTGAAACTATCATATTTCTTTAATGAATTCAATATCATTGAGGATTTCCCGCATCCTTTTTCACCTGTGATTAAAAAATACCTTCCTGTAATCTCACCACTGATAATAGCATCCAATATCTCCTGTTGAGGTCTCTCGACCCAATCACCTTCACGTGATGTCGTTCTTTTATGCATCGTCAATTCAAAGGCATCATCACCTTTATCAAAAGCATTACTCATCTTGGATAATACATGAGCTTGGTAAAATTTATGATATGATACACCAGCACCAGCGAGAACAATCAATGATGCTAAAGTGACACTGGATATCTCGAAACATTTATACATCAACGACCTGATTTTTTCCCATGCCGTTTCTGAATGTGCATTTTGCCCATCACCATTGTTCTGCCTCTTCTTATCATCTTCAATGTCTTGAACAATTCCATCTATCAGTGGATTCACCTGTAATGTTTGTGATGTCCTGAGCTGTCTTTGAAAACTGAAAGCCGGCCTAGCACATCTACCAACAGCTCGCCTTAGCCCACTTCTAATAGCCCAAAGATGCATCAACTACTCAATCAGAATCAGAATGAAATTGGCTTCTACGATTTCATGTTTTCGGAGTTCCAGATTGTCTGATCACGTGATGAGTGTGCATTTGAGTTTTATTATGGCTAGGGGGATTCTATCTGTTATTGAATGATTCATGGAGTTTCTGTAACAACTGACTGAAGACCAATCTCTTCAACTTTGATCTGCTGCTCCTCCATTTCAAAGCCCTTTTTGTAATCAATTAACTCTCACTATAAAATCCCACTCCGCGAACTCATATACACTAAATTGTAGACACTCTAGATCAAGCTGCTTCCTGGCTTACCATCCACAATGTTCAGAAAGCTCAAAACCGCAGCCAAGTTGCCATCGGGGATCCCTAGCAGTTCTTTTGGCCTCGATGAGCTCAGTCGCTACGGACTCTCCGGGGGCCCGGTTGCAATGGCTTATGACTCCGTCCAAGGTCTGCTGGCACTATCCACCTCAAGGAATGAAATCCACGTCTACGGACAACAACAGGTCCAAATCGTATTCACTTTGCAACCAGACTCACATGTGACCCACTTACGCTTTGTCAAGGGTGTATACCTTGTTGCGTTGGACCAAAGAGGTACGATCATGGTGTTTTCATTGTTTCAAAAGAAACTGTTATATTCTGTGCTTGCACCAGTTAAACCAACAAGTTTGGCCACAGATCCGACATTGGACTGGCTATTGTTAGGGATGCCTAATGGAACTACTCTATGCTTCGACGTTGATAGGGGTATCATGACGAGCTTCGGGATTGAGAATCTACAAAGACAAAGTCTTCCTAAAGAAAGACTATCTGCAGTGTTATCTATTCAATACAATCCTCGTGATATAGGTACAGTTTTGATCAGTTATTCCCAATGTGCTGTTGTTTATTCCATTGCAACAGGTGAAATCAGGGCCACTTTAGTGTACCCTAAAAAGTTCACAAATGCTTTATATCATCCTAACTCGTTGAATCTAGTCACAACCCATGAGGACGGAACATTAGTGTTCTGGGATGCCCTAAATGGGAAATTGATATCAGAACAGAATCTCAGTACAAGGATAGATCAAGTCAATTGGCTCGCAAAGAAGAATCATGATGATACTGACTTGTTGATCCTTTCAACTGATAAATTGATTCGTTTAGATTTCGGTGTTGCTCCAAAATATTCAATCACATCATATGAGAAAATGGATAAGTTTTATTCAAATGCTATAAAGACTGTTTTTAATTTGGGTCATAATTGTGACCAATTTATTTCATTGGGTACTTCGTCTTGCTTTTTCCATGGAAATGATAATCCTAAGTATATTCTATTGATCACCAAGGAAGGAGAAATTGATATCTTGAACTATCCAGACGGGACCAAGAACTATCAATCGTCGCTATTCCCACATAGTCTAAGTTGGATTCATCCCAGAACAACAGTCTCAAGAGCATTCCCGGTTCCACGTAAACAATGGCTAGGTATCATTTCTAAAACAGTGAAGACACAAACTGTCTTGACAGGTGGATTCCCAGCCAAAAAGCCATTAAGATCCAATGAATCAAGATCAGCACTAGTGACTGGTCATTCTAATGGATACGTCAGATTATGGGATGCCTCGCATGGTGAACTTGAAGACTCTTCTGTAATTGAAATCGATGTCATGGCTGCTTTAGGCTTAGATCATGAGGTGCCAATAAGTGACGTGTCCTTGGCTGGTGAAAATGCCGAATTAGCAGTAAGTTTGGCCAATGGTGATGTTGTACTTTATAAGTTTGATATCAATAGAAGGTATAATCCAGGAAGGGATCAGTTGTCTTCCATGATGGACGGACTGAAATTACAATCGGGAAAACTAGTGGATCTATCGAGAAGAGCAGCTAATATTAAAGAAGGATTTCTACCGATATGTGGATATATAAATGGAGGTAAAAGGGGAAAAGTCTCATCAATTAAGAACAGTGATATTGGGTTTGTTGCAATAGGTTACGAGAATGGTGATTTGATCATCATTGATAGAAGAGGACCTGCTATTATCTTTAACGAAAATATGATCAATTTCTCAAACTCTGGGAGATCTTCGAAACTAACCAATTTGGAATTTTGTATCAGTGTTTATGGTGACGATGGTTATTCTAGTATATTGCTGTTTGGTGGTTCTGATAAAGGTGAGTTATACATTTTGAAAATATTACCCGAAGCAAGTGGAAGATTCACTGCCCAAGTGGTTGATGTGGTTCAAACTAATGAATATGGAATCAGTAACATCATTCCATACAAGACAGAGAATGGTACTCCATTATTGGCAAACATGGAAAACTTCAACAAACTAGCAGATGGTGTGTTGGTCAATTGTGCATTAATTGTTAGTTCTAACAGGGATTTAAGGATTATGATTCCTGGTGGAAAGAATAGAACCATAAATTCAAGAAAATTGAACCAAGAGATTTTATCTATTGGCTTATCAGTGATCCCAACCAAATCTAGCGACGGATCAATCACATATCACTCCATCATCACGATGATTTTGACTAGCAATTCAGTCAAGATTGTGAATAACCCAGATTTAAGAGATGTCACTAGTTTACAACTACCGGTTCAAATTACAGATCCATATTGGGGTAAATTAAGTTCCGTCCTCCCATCAGGTGACTTAATTGTCCGAACTAATCAAGCAGAAGCTGAGCTACTCACCATCCTAGGTTCTGGAAAACTACTTCATAATTTGACAACAGATAGAATATTCAACGAAAGATTATTCATCCCATACAGACCTTCTATTGGCACTGCACAATGGATCAAAGGTACTACATTGATTTCATATGCAGACTTGGATTTGTTGGTGGGTGGTGAGAAGAGACCAGCTTCTAAAAACCCAGAAGAATCAGCGTTTTCTCAAAGTAACATCACTTTGTTCCCGGTGGCAGGGTCTCCTCATGTCCAGCAACACGACGAGTTTGCTTACAAGAAACCTGTCAGGGGAAGACAAGCTGGTGGTTATGATCCTACGAGATCCGTTGTGCATTCTGTTCAGAATGGATTCGACTCAATTGAAGAAACTTTTAACGATTATGCCTCGTCAGCTCAGCAGAACATCAACGAGACCATTGGGGACGCCAAAAAGGGATTGTTGGAGTCCTTTGTGCGGTCGAAATTCGGTATATAGTCAAAAATGTATTATGAGGAGCAATCCAGTTATTTTAGTCTTGTAAATTTCATGTCATTGTCTCTCATTATTCAGTGGTTTTAATAGTTAGTAGTGATGATTTGTACTGGAACTGAGACAGGAATTATTTTTTCTGCTCTATCGGGGGAATTTTAATTGTACCCATAGAGGAACAATAGAAAGAAACGTTCATTCAATTCCCACCCAAAGAATCGACTCAACTCCTCCTCTTCGAACACACACATGAGAGACCTGCTGAAGAACCCCCAGATCGTTACCCGAATAGCGTCCCAATTGGGAATCAGAGATTATCTCAACTTCTCACAGATCAACGACCTTGTCGCTGAAATACTGAAGGCCTCGAGTGAGCTAGGCTATTTCGAAGACAGAGTGACCAAGGTTCTCATCAAATATGACGCCGGATACACTGCTGACTTGCTCCTGGATGACGATTCACTGCTGACTGCGTTTAATGTGAAGAGAACGAACGATCCAAAGAGTACAGTGCTGAGAATATATAGTTATTTGAAACCGTACCTGGACAAATTAGATAAACTGTCGAGTTCAGAAGATTTAACTACAGACTTTGACTTTGATGGGTTCTTTGATGCTGGTTTGATGTCCTCGCAGGACAAGGCTACGATTTTAATGAATCTGAAGAAGTTTATCGTCATGGATGACGCAGATGTTGAGTCTCAACAGGTATCGATGTCTAAAATAAGTCAAGTACTTAAATTGTTCATAGATCGAACATTTGAAGACTTGAAGTCTAATTTTGAAAGAGAAGAGTACACAATTGTCAACTTATTAGTGGAGACACTGAATCTATTGGATCAGGAAGATTTGTTGGTTGGATTCTTTATCGAGAATAATTCATTCCCGAATGATTTCTTCCCGGAGACTATCCTTGATGCAGCTGATAACCTTTTGAAAGATTCATTGGATGATGTGATTAACGATTTGGTGAAGTTTTTCAATGAAAAATCTGTTATAATTGACCAATGTTTCACTGATCAATTGCCAATCATGTTCCTATATTCAGAAAATGTCATTGATAAACAAATAATCAATAAATTTTTTTTGGAACAATCTTCCAGAAACATAGATATTGTCCCATACATTTATTCGGAATTGATGACCACATTTGTTGACTCTTTAAACCAGTCTAAGAATGCAGGCGAAAACTACAAAGAAATCATAAGGAGATTCATAAATCTTTATTCTGAGCCATTGATTCAGAGATTTTCTGAAGAAACAGTCATCAATTTCAAGAATGATTCTATTGCAAAGATCCGTGAATTTGAAAAAGATTTTGATGATCATGCCAAACAAGAACAGGATAATTTATACAAGACAATTTTGACTGAATATTCAACTGATGAAGCTAAAACTAATAAATTTGAGCTGTTATCAAGTTTCACCAAAATTTTCACGAATAAGGCAAACAAAGAAGCAAATGAGATCAAATTTAGAGTTAATGTTGAAATGTTGAATAAAAATTTAAAGAATTTGAAAAGTTTTATCAATTTTGAACTCTCTTTGAACATTCTAGAAGATGCAAAATACAAAATCGAACTATTTATGAAGTTCATAAACGTTCCAAACTCAATAATGTTACAGAATGAAATAAACTCCGACATTGAAGAAATTTTTAAAAGATTGGTTCTCATTATCAGCCAAGAACATATTAGGCCTGGGTTTGAAAAAGCAATAGATCTGCTTAATAAGTATGATCCGAATGAATTTAAAACTTTGGAAGCATTAGAAGCATTCAATACAGTTGAGCCATTGGTTAAGTTCACAGAGCTGATTAATGTGGGTGATTTAATCCAACAAATGATTGAAATTTTCTACAACAATGAACTAGTTGCCAAAAAAATCGTTGATAAGAATGAATTTTTGAACAATACAAATCAAGTCAAGAAGAAGTTTGAAAGTCATTTGGATAATTATGTGGCTAATGGTTTGAATATAGGAATTGATAAGCTAATGGATGAAATTGAGTTCCTGTTTAACACTATGCAACTCATCAATGATTTTAATCCAAAGTTGAAAGATAAGGAAAATCCAGAAATAATTATGCCTGGGCCTACGAAATGTGCTATTAAAGTTGTCGAAGTGTTGTCAAATCATATCAACCTATTAAATGGCTCAACCGAAAAAGGTATCATTGATGTTTTCCAGCAAGAAATTGGAGAAAGGTTCTTTCAAATCATATGTAAGAATATTAAGAAGAGACAAATATCAAGCACAGGTGCTATTATCTTGATTAGTGATTTGAATTATTATTATGATTTCATAGTTAACGTTCTTAAGCAGAAAAACATAACACCTTTGTTTGTTGGGCTGAAAGAATTGGCACAATTATATTTGATTCAAACAAAAGATTCAAAAGAATTAGGAAAATTGATCAGTGATTTGAATAAATTTAATGGAATTTTCAAACAGGAAGAAATTTATGAGTTTGTGCAGAAGAGATCTGATTGGTTTAAAATCAAAAAAGATGTTGAGAAGGCCATGTATGGATTAGGTCTGATAGATTGTACGATTATGTGAAATATAGAGCATCAAAAAATACATGGTAAAATTATCTAAAAAATCTATATTGATCCATCAATTCAATGTATCGATCAATCCCGATTTTCATCAAGATCAGCGGAATACACAAGTTCATTAATAAACAGGGGGTTATAAAACAAGGTGGTACACTCAAAATGGCCACCAAAGCAAGCACAACAAAAACGCATAAATCCAAGAAAATTAAAAAAAAAAACAATTACATAAATCAATCTAAACTTCGATCTGGAACAAAACGCATGTAGATAACAAAAAAAGCTTTTACTGTCCTTCGGTATCAATATCAAGAGGAGGAATCACAGAGGACACTTCAGTTCCTAGGATTTTCTCATAATTTACCCAAACTTCACCAAGGTAGTCAAACCATGTCACTTGGTCTTCATCATACTCTACCAATAGACCCTTATGCTCAGGTTTATCACTACCACCAACACTATCATAAGCACAGTATAGATAACCACCACATCCGAACATGACTTCCCATCCGGCGCTAGGTTCAGCAAAATCATTATTAACGATTTTTTCTTGTGCTGGAGGAACAACAATTGCATTGATTTTCAATGGACCAGTGTATGTCTGTCTTAATTGATGTTCATCCTCAAAAACGTTTTTGTACAAGTCCATCTTGATATCTTTAGGTGCTTCATCTGGTCTCTTACATGTAATGAATCCGGAATTCATCCATAATAGTGTCCGATCATCCAAACCTGATAAATGCGCAGGGTGAGTTGAACAAACCATGTTGGATTTTAATCTTGATCTTCTGTGATCATCATTGTCACCCAACAGTCTATTACTCTTCGGATTGATAGTACCTACAGCACCAACACCATGTTTATTGAAATAATAGTCCTCGTCGCCTGCAATAGAGAATCCTAACCAAAAAAGTTCTTTGTCCCCGTGCACTCTGGTTGTGGCAGCATGCCATTGTTGTAAAGTGTTGATGGTTAGAACACTTCTAAAATGTCTCTTTTTATTGATGGCAACCATCCCTGACTCTTGGATATGTTTAAAATGATCTCCAAAGAATCGATTACCATAAGTAAACTGTGTCAGTTCAGGAATATCGAAAAATGCAGTATCTAATCTGGTTGGTAATAATTTTCTGAAGTAGGTAAGTTCAGGACCTGTCATCCTATCGTATAATTCACGATCTTTGAAGAAAAAAGCACCAAGGTCCTGATACACTGAAGATTGTAATATATATTGGTCAATATCGACAAATGGCACCGTATCTGTATCAATCAACACGGTATCTTCGAAAGAACTGAACAATAGACTCAACAATTTGTTACCATAAGTGACAAATCTGTCATCTTTAGGATCCACTGAGGCTTTCGCATTGACATACCAGATCTCTTGGGGAGGGAAGATTAGATCCATTGATAGATCATTAGTATTCTCAAACTTTGTCTTGATCAAGTTTCTAAAATTACTGATCTCATCTAAATTTAACTCTTGGGATCTTGACACTCTCGTAAGTTTGGCCTGGGACTCTACACTCAAGTCACCTCTATGTGTGATTTGGATAGGTAGGTTGTTTCTCAATGCACGAAGAACTAAGATCAAACTGGACAGTTCATCAACATGCTTGTCAGCTGCTGAAATCACAATGCCTTTTCCATTATAAGTGGATTTCAAATCCTTGATAAAGCATCCAGTAAGTTTATGCATGTCTGAAGTGGTGCTATAGTCAACATCGTTGAGGTAGTCCTTCATAATTGGTGGAAATGTCAACACCTCTCTGTTCCATCTTGTATAAGTTGGAAATTCTCTCGTTAAAAATTTGAAAAGCTTCTCCTCTAGGGAATCGCATGTTATAGTTTCATTCCAGGTATCAATCTGTTGTTGTTCCAACTCTTCCACTGAATCATCTAAGTGACACTGGGAAAACACTCTCAGGTTGGTCATTTGATCAGTCATGTATTTTTCAGAATTGTAGGAAACTGCAACTTCATTCTTGTATCGAGCTTCCCATTCATAATTTTTTCCAAACTTCTTCACTAACTCTTTCAGTTCATCCTCAGTTATTGTGTCTTTGTTTGGAAGTGAGTTCTTATAGTCATTAAGCCTATCATCGAGATATCTTCCCTTCGTGTCAAAGATGAAGCCATTGTATCCATGGTTTGTCCTTTCCAAACTATTAAGCTCCCAATCAGGTTCAATTTCATTCAATCTTGAGAAATACAAGCCACATTTTTCAGGCAATGACTTTTTCATGAACTCTTCAGGTTCAATGTCTCTCAAAATATTGGCATACCCTTTTGCTGTTGGATATTTATTGTTCAAGAAAATGAATTTTGGAGTATCTTCTTCTTCCACAGATTCAATTGGTTTGTTCAAAAATCCAGCAGTCCAACTAGAATTCGAAAATTTGTCTGATGTGAAACTCGAGAGATGCTCTAGTCCTTTATCCACCGAAAACGACTGAGTTAGGGTCCAAGACATAAGGCCCATCACCACCAGCACTGCAAAGAGTGCACGACTGGTTCTCAGGAGACTATACGCCTTGAATTGTGACAGGTGCTGGTTCAGTGCACGTAGCCGTATCTGTAGTCTGTTCATCTCGGCTGTGAGAAGGCTTCAAGGACTCTATGTTTTGTTTTATTCGTTAAGTGAAAAGATCTAAATTTCAGTTTATTTTTTTATTTATTTGGGGCCGGAATTTCACTACCGCGTTGAAATATTTACAGTAAGAAAATTTGTATTAGTAGAGTATTAGTATTAAAAATTTGTATGAAGAAAGTTATTATTTGGAGTTGAGGAAGAACTTCTGGTCCTTACAGTCACGTGGTGTTTCTCTAATGACGTCTTCGACGTCCCATCTTGGTGGTTTCCCGTCTAGAGAGCCACCAGCGATACCAGAGCTGAATTTTAAAAAGTAACTGTCACCAACTTCAGACAAATGTCTGAGCAAGTAGTCAATGTCCTCTTTCTTCAAAGCAGCAGATACACAGAGACGCACACGTGCAGATGTTAATGGGGTGGCTGGGTAACCAACAACCACAATAGCGATCTTTCTTTTATACAACTCTCTGGAAAATGCAGGCATTTTGTTTGGAATGAACAATAATAATGGAATGACTGGGGAGTCATCAACACCATACACGATAAATCCAAGTCTTTGTAATGCTAGTCTCAAATATCTAGAGTTGAATGCAATTCTTTCTAATCTTTCTTTTCCTTCACCTGGGTTGACTTCACCCATGATGATTCTAATAGATGTAATGATTTGTGCTAAAACTGGGGTTGGGATTGGCTCAGAGTAGTTTTGGGCATTGATATCTATTCTTA
Source organism: Gotozyma siamensis (assembly GCA_030579035.1). Classification (NCBI taxonomy): domain Eukaryota; kingdom Fungi; phylum Ascomycota; class Saccharomycetes; order Phaffomycetales; family Phaffomycetaceae; genus Gotozyma; species Gotozyma siamensis. The sequence goes on from JAKTZZ010000001.1 coordinate 86,498, forward strand.
GTCTATCAATCACCTGTTGGGAAGCACTAACGTAACCACCAGCTGCCCCGAATGATTTAGTGAAAGTACCCATTAAAATGTCAACATCTTTTGGATTTATACCAAAATAATCACAAACACCACGACCATTTGGACCAATAGCACCAATTGAGTGTGCTTCATCAACAAACAAATAGAATTTGTATTTCTTTTTCAATTCTAATAACTTTGGTAAGTTACACATGGTACCTTCCATAGAATATAAACCTTCAACTGCAATGACGATTTTTTTCCATGGCCTATGAGATCTTGGTTGACCTTGTGAAATCTGTTCTCTTAATAATTTTTCCAATGAATCCATATCATTATGTTTGAAAATCTTGACTGCTGAACCTGAAGATCTAACACCTGTTCTGATGGAAGCATGATTCAATTCGTCCGAAATAACTAAACATTTCTTATCCAAGAATGATGAAAAAACTGAAGCATTTGTAGCATACCCCATAGAGAATAAAATTGCATCATCTTGACCAACAAATTTCGAGATAAGTTTCTCAGCTTGTAAATGCAAGTCAGTAGTACCAATCAAGTTTCTTGGACCACCAGTACCGACACCATATTTATGAACAGCTTCAACAGCAGCATCGGTACATTCACCTTCTGATTGAGCAAAGCCTAAATAGTTGTATGATGACAAATTCAAGCAAGTGGACGTTGTACCTGGATAGGTGAAGTATCTGTTGTAGTCATGTGGGGTTCTATCAATACATGTGATCAATCTACCTGGAACACCACAGGTTGGTCTACCAAAACAATCATCCAACTTTTGCTTCATTCTTCTAACGTAGAAAGACTCGAATCTGGAAAACCATGGAGCAAACCCATCTTTCTCTACTAAGTATGCGTAACGGCTTGGTCTGAAAGTGACTCCGAACCAATCTTTGATATGACCAAAAATAATTAAAATCAAATAATTAAAATAAGTAATCACAAGAACCCAATACGGAGGTTCATCTTCAACTGGGTCTGGTAATGGCTCACCGTTTCTGGAAACAGTACTGTAGCGGTATTCGTCTGAGGTCAATGAGCCGAACTCGTTCTCCTTCTTGTCAGCAACCGACAGACCGGAAAGATCGATCTCTGGCAGTTCTGAGGACATAATAGGGGAAGTAGATCACTCGACTGTATGGACTATGAAGCAGCGGGACAGGCAAGAAAAAGAAACCACAAGTACAGTGATAAACAAAGATGGCAAAACAGCTGGAAACGTCTAAATCAAGCCCAAAATTCACGTTGTCAATACAATGAGACGATTGTACCGAAGAAATCTTAACTTGTTTGAAAACAAAAACAAAAAATCGACATGAGAATCCTAAATTCGCGTTCTGGTCACGTGATTTTACACCCGCACACCAAGATAAACAAACACGTCTATCAACTATCGACCATTGAATCAATCACTAAGAACTCTCACTGGAAGTAGTTGCAAGATGTTGAGAAAGCTGCTGGTTCTGGCTGCTCTGCTGGTGATTTACTACTCCAGCGGGTATTACCGCTCGCTCTGGGCCTCCATTGGCTTCGCAACAATCGGGTACGTGTCCACAGACGTATTGATCCCAAATCTATCACCATTGTTTGTGTCAAAGGGCTTCTTTGGCAAGGATTTATCAAAGAAGGGCAAACCAATCATTCCAGAGTCCATCGGTGCGATCCCTGCAACTGCATACCTATTCATAATGTTCTTCTTCATCCCGTTCTTGTTCTACAAATATCTAATCACTGCTACATCTGGTGGTGGTAACAGAGATCTGGGACAACTTGAAGACATTTCAAATAAAGATCTGTTCCCACATGATAAATTGGCTGGATACTTGAGCGCTATTCTATGTTTGGAAAGTACGATACTGTTAGGGTTAGCAGACGACCTGTTTGATATTAGATGGAGAAACAAGTTTTTTTTACCGGCTATAGCTGCCATTCCATTGTTAATAGTTTACTATGTTGATTTTGGAATAACCCACGTTTTAATTCCTAGTTTTCTGCAAAAATACTTCAATTCAACGACCATTGAACTTGGTGGGCTGTACTATGTGTACATGGCAAGTGTGGCTATCTTTTGTCCAAACTCAATAAACATTTTGGCTGGTGTCAATGGGTTAGAAGTTGGACAATCTGTCACATTGGCGGTTGTTATTTTGCTTAATGATATTTGTTACTTGGTTTCAGGATCAACACCAGCAATTGAATCACATTTATTCTCAGCATGTCTTCTTGTGCCTTTCCTAGGCGTTTCTTTAGCATTGTTGAAATATAACTGGTGGCCTTCAAGAGTTTTCGTTGGTGATACATATTGTTATTTTGCCGGTATGGTTTTCGCAGTAGTTGGTATCTTGGGACATTTCTCAAAAACATTGTTGTTGTTCTTCATTCCACAAATTTTTAATTTCATTTATTCTGTTCCTCAACTAGCTGGAATCATTCCATGTCCAAGACACAGATTACCTAAATACAACGAACAAGACAATCTATTATACCCATCAAGAGCCCTTCTTCAAAAAAAAATACACCCGCTCGTGAAGAAAGTTGTTCTTTTGTTATCCAATCTTCATTTATTAGATGTCACCGTTGATAAAGATGGTGAAGTTACAGAAACAAGTAATTGGACCTTAATCAACTTATTTTTGGTTTGGTTCGGTCCAATGCGTGAAGACAAACTATGTCTCTCTATTCTTGCTGCACAATTCATCCTAGGTGTGGTGGCTATCCTTGGAAGACACACTATAGGTCCATGGATCTTTGGATATGATAACTTATGGGTTGTCCAATAGAGAACTTTATAGAAAGGGTATAAAAGACCAAAAAATGCATGTTTCACTCTCATCGATACATAAAGGCTTTAATAAATAATTCGTATCAACGAAATACAATCTGTTTTAAATAATGAATATTAAGTATATGAATGATGCTATTATTTCTCTAAACTTTTCCAAAATGCCTCTCTCTTGTTCCATAAATCATCAACCCAACTTTTGATCTCATCAGTTTTAACTGCTGATCTAGCACTCCAAAATTGATCTAATTTCTTCTCCCCTTTGAACTCTTTTTCATATTCATAACATTGCAACAACATTTCAAATTTATCAATATCTTTAACATATCTTGCCTCTAAAGTTCTGATATTTTCATAATCTAACCAATATTCAAGAATTTCATGACCTGCTTTTTCATCGTATTTTTTAACAAGATCACTCAAATAAATGATGGTGGTTTCTTCTCTTCTGTGTTTTTCCTCTTTGGTGACTCCCCCGAATGGAGTTATATCACCAACAAGGGATTCTGCAATATCATGAATGATGGCAATCTTCACACATTTGTTTGTGTCCACTTTCGGATCTTTGATAAGCAAAGTGGTGACTCCCATACGATACATATGATCACTGATGGATTCACACTGTTCGATTCCATGATCAACCCATCCGGTTCTTCTTTGTTTCTTCAACAAACTAACGATTTGTAAAAATACAAGGACATAGTTGATTGGAGATGCTGAATTAGATTGTTCTTCGAGTATTTCACGAATGTTGGCAGGTATGGCTGATTCTACTGTCCACTGTTCTTCCATGACGGTCATTAATGCGCGTGATATGGATGTGGTTAGTGGGTATTCGGGTTCACTGGGGGAAATGAAGGGGTTGAGGTGGGAAGTTTGAATGGTCTAGTGGGAAGTGGAAAGTGAAAGTGGAGATTTTTTTGATTTTTTACTCATCTCAGAAAATTTTTGTTTGTTGTGAATTGTCTGAAAAGAGGAAAAACAAAACAAACAAAATGAAAAGTTGAAGAGAGTGAAGTGTTGAGATGGCAGTTGTTGAACTGTTAGTTTGAAGGTTGATTAATATGTGCTTCAGGATTTGAATAGGAACTGAATAACTGAAGTTCCCCATCTGTCTTAATATTCAGACAAAGAGCTAGACATAGTCTAGCGAGACGTGAGAATCAACTCCTCTGAGAATATCTGTAAGATTTGAGCGCACTGTCAATCAATGCTATTGTGTTTAGATAAATTGCGAGTGATGGGGAGAAATTGATGGTGTGAAAGTTTTTGATCCCTTTCTTCATTCATCATCTTAAATTATTAGGAACGATATTCGAGAACCCTCCTACGAAACAAATGTTGATAAACCCCAACAGTGAAGATATGGCAGTTAACTATTCGATCTCATCACACCACAAGAAGTTGGGTATTCTGAGGATGGTATTTTGTTTTTACTTCAACTAACATAACAGGTTTCGAAAAGGTTAAGATTATAGTCATATTTTATAAACGAATAAGATCCAAGAGCCAAAAAGCAGATAAGTCTCTGGAGTGATAAACCATCTACTACTATCTAGGAAAGTCATGAGCCAGCAATTCTGGAAATATCTTACAATTTATTTCATAATTAGTTAACCGATTAATGATATATATTTTTATACATGTGACTCAGTTTAAGCAACTAATTCAACAACACCACCAACTTCTCTGATTTTCTTTTCAGCTAAAGCAGAAACGAATCTAGCTTTAACAATAACTGGAACGTTTGGTAATCTACCTTTACCTAAAACTTTACCGTAACCAGCAGCTAAGGTGTCAATGACTGGAGCTGAGGAAGAAGAAGCGGTTTTCAAGTATTCGTCTTTCTTGTCTTCGTCGACTAAAGTCCACAATTTGTCCAAGTTTAAGACTGGTTTCCAGAAGTGTAATTGTTGTTTGTGGAAGTATCTTTGACCAACTTTACCGAAGTAACCTGGATGGTATTTATCTAAGTTGATTCTGTGGTGATGTTGACCACCAGCCTTACCTCTACCACCCGGATGCTTTCTGTGTTTACCAACACGACCTTTACCGGCTGTAATTATACTGTTAGTAACCTGCTGTTATGTTTCGTAAAAAAAGTAGCTCAAGAAAAAAGAAATCAAACCTAAATGGGTTGGTTGGAGTAGGAACATAAATGTTGTAAATGGTGATGATAATCATATTGCTGTTGCGTTTTGATTATTGCCTCGGCATTCTTGTGATTTATTCTTCGAGGTCCTTGAGGGCTGAGTAATTTCTCTTCTAAATAAAATTTTAGATGCTTTGAATAATCTCTAGGTGTATTTCAAGAGCGCCGTTAATGAGTATAGTAGTATTGTCTAAGTCATTTCAAATGAGTGCCCTTGTCAAAATCTGTTAAATATCCTCCTTCTTATCAAATATTAAGACTTTTCCTCGAGTCAAATTGTATTTAAATTCCAAACCGATATATATCCCACAAGGTCCTAGCACGTTCGATTTCTTTTCTGGCACTTCCCTGTCATTTATCACATACCTGAGACGTTACCTCTGTGTTTTCTGGTTTTTGTTAATCTGGTAGGCATCGTGAAATGTTTCTACTGTTTAAGGTATTGTAGGTTAGAAAAGTAAAGGAAATTCAACTTTTCACTTTTTTTGTTTGATTTCGCGCTCTCAACTTTTCTGGTGTCACTTAAAAAGGGAAAAAAAACATGAAATTCTAGTGTGATGCTGCGCATACCAGAGCACATTTCGCGAAGTTTTGCAACGAGTACTGTAACCGGTGCGCGGACCTGTGGTGCGTACCAATAATGTAAGGGTGTCTATTTTCATCAATAGCCCTGCTGGTGGTCACGTGCCCTAAAATGTTTGCCCTAAATCTCTCACCAGGAAGCTCTAAACATGATACTATTGATTAGATCAACTACGATCACAATATAAGTGTATAAATGTATCAATCATACCATGTATTGATGTTTGCAAATGCCATTAAAACTAGAGTTCTCTAAAGAAGCAATTATTCAACCCTCAGACCCCATACTTCTTCATAAGACTTGGCACCTCTAGTCTCTGGTAAGAATACCTTGAAGAACTGTGTAAAACCTATACAGATAAAGGCAAATATAAAGTAAACGTATCCGCCAACCAAAGAATCCACAATTGGGAATAAATAACCAACCAAGAAGGTGGCTATCCAATTGATTGTGGTTCCGTAGCTTTGTGCAACACCCCTAGCTTCAGTTTGTGTCACCTCTGAAAGCATTAGGAATGGAATTGGACCTAACCCAATTGCAAATGAAGCAACATAACCAAATGTAGCAATGACGGTGAGTATAGGAAGGGTTTTCAAAATACCCACTGAGATTATGGCTGACATAAACGCCATCACAGAAACAGATGTTAATAATGAAGGCTTTCTTCCATGTTGGTCAATTAGAGGGGCCGCTATGAATGTGATTATAGCGTTCCCAAGCGATATGAAACAATTGATCGCAACTGCATAATCAGGAACCAATTTTCTTATTGTAGAAACACCGTAAAAGATGACTGAGTTTATACCACAGAATTGTTGACCTGCCATCAATGCTGTGACTGCAATCAATGAGTTTCTGAATGTTCCATTTGTCAAGTACTGATACATGTTGATACTTTTGATAGTGGATACAACACTTGAAGTTGGTAATAATCGATCAGTCCCGTTGAATCCACTTAGTTCTTCGTCAATATAGAGATAGTCTTTGCCTCTTAAATTTGTCAAGACACGTTTGGCTTGTTGTTTCTTACCTTTATTCATTAACCATTTTGGACTTTCGTCAATGAAGAACACTGCAAAAATGTTAATTGAGCCTAATACAACACCCACAAACATCAACCATCTCCATTGGATATTGTTTGCCCAATTGATGGCCAAGACTTGCGTCAATAGAATCCCCACATTAATGGCGACCTGGTTCATACTTCCTAAAAAACCTTTCAATTCATGAGGACTAATCTCACTGATGAGCAAAGGGGTCACAACAATTGAGCATCCTGCCCCTAACCCAGACACAAATCTTCCAATTGCCATACCAGTTGCATTATTTGCAATCGTCTCAACAAATGAACCGATGACATACACCACACCATTAACAATCATCATTTTCTTTCTTCCTAAAAGATCCACCAATAAACCGGCATACAGAGAGCTGATCAGCCCACCAATGGAGAAAATGGCAGTCACGAAACCAAATCTCTGCTCGCTCATGCTCAAACACTCCATCCTACCCCATTTGTCAAAGAAGGACCCACCATACGCGACACCGTCCAACGGGACACTCGCCTGGCAGCTGAGCACCTCGCCGGGCCCATTGAGCTCGGACATGTGGTAGCCGTACTGCACACTGGCTACGCATGCGACAACAGTGGCCAGCAGGAGCTGTGGTGTAATTGGAGCTGCCATTTCTGTTTGTTGAATTCCTTTTATTGTCTTTTCACGCTCCACAAAATTTTGTCACATTTCAAAGAGACAAAGAAAGAAGGGCTTTACCAAAATGGACTCACACAACGAACGATTCGGGGTTCCCGCAGCTTTCCGTGTGTCAGGGATTGGCGCCGGTGTGGGGTTTGTCGGGCTGGTGAAAGGGGCACGCGAGGGCTACCAGAAGGCTGCTGACCGCTACCTCGTGGAGAACTCGCACCGGTTACCAACGACCAAGGGAGGTTGGTACTTCTACCACAAAAGAAAGAACTGGGTGTGTACTAAAGCAGCAGTCCATAGGGGGGCTGCGTCCGGTCTGCGGTTGGGATGCTTGATTACTTCGTTCTTTGCATTTGAAGCACTTCTCGACTACACCAGAGGCCAGATAGACTTTTTGAATACATTGGCTACCACTGTGCTGTTTGGTGTGGGCTACTCTAAGTGGTACAATCTGAATGGACAGGCAAGCAGACAGGTGTTGAAGAAAGGAATCGTTTTGGGACTAGTGGGAGGAATCACCCAGGACCTGCTCAGAAAGCTGAAGAACGGTGATGTTTGGTACTTACGAAAGATTGATCTCCATGGTTTAGAACCAGTGTAACAGAACTTCATAAATGCATCTTTGTATAATTTTAATTTATTTATTTATTCCTCATCATCGTCTTCATCCAAATCAAAGACAGGATAGTTTAACAGCACAGCAACACCTGTCACTTGATCCAGCTGTTTACCAGACTCGTGAAGACTTGAGAAAATGGTCACATCACCCCCAACGTTCTTCACCATATCTGATAACTCTATGTAATGTTTTCTAACGTTGATATCATCACTTCTGAACAGCGTGTCTGTCAGCAACAAGTGTTTAACAGCACCCATATTGACTGCTTTTTCGGTTTCTTCAGGACCATACCACGCTTTACCATCATCGTTATTCAATGATTTAAAGAACTCATCAAGCAAAATCACATCTTTAGCAAATTTAGTATCTGATAACTGTTTCTGAACTTCTTCATTTTTTAAAACTTCGTCTAAACCTTGCAAGAATCCTGTGGAGCAATGAGTGACTAAAAATCTTGGTTTCAATTGTAGTATCTCTTTATTATTGGTCAAAGTGGCGGATTGCATGATCTTGTCGAATAGACCTTTGGCAACAAAACCTGGAGATGCAATAATGATCGCTTTGAACTTGGGCAAGTTTAAGTCTCTCAACATTGTATCATTAACCAATTGGTAGAATTTATCTAATGATTTATCATGTGCTGAAGAATCGCCTCTTTTCTTCTTTGGAATTGATCTTTCAATCTTTTGTCTAAGAACAGTCATGTTTTCAGTTATCAGACAAATATGTGCAATACCTTCTTGTAAAACAACAGCTGCAATTTCAGCTTTCTCCTCAATATTACACGACTTGTTAATCAAATCAAATGCAATCTCATCCCATTCGTTCTTGTACAATGTGAATGGATATTTGAAATCAATCTGTGCGGTATGGTAAGAACCAGAAGGAACTTCATCATGAGCAGTCACAGTCTTTCCTCGAAGTCTCATCACTTCGTCAGTCGGCGTGAAGTCAACATCTTCAATCTCTATCTTGAGCTTCAGCAGTTTCTTCTCTACTTTCCCTTTTCCACCTTCTTTGGAAGTACCTTTCTTGATGTTACGCATTGTCTTTAATTCAATCTCATCTCTCTTTTGAATCAAATTGTATAAGGTGAAAAGATCCTCTTTGTCTTGTGCAACTAATGTCACAGACCCACTAGAGTCCTTTTCAAAGTGATTAGCAATTAATTTCATAGCAGAGATGTGGTTGTTTAGCAATTAAATAGAATAAATGATGTGTAGTTTGGAAACAGTACTGAGTAGTACGTTGTTTTTTTTCATTTTGATAATTTTCACTTCTCGAGAATCATAATACAGAACTTGAAAAGTTGATACCGACTTCTTTGAACCGCATTGAACTTATGGTAGACACTGTTCAAGAGGCTACAGAACCCAGTCAACTACTTGGCCACTTGGTCAAGGTATCTCTTGATTTATGTTAAAGGCTCAGCCTTATTGTGTTTACCCAGCTCGAAATGTGTCACAATCTACAACTTTCACTCTAAAGAAACTCATAATATTAAAAGAAATGCGGTTCTAACGGACATTAGCATTCTTGATGGATGCAACTTTGAATGATTCACCTTTGGCATTAGTCAATTTGGCATCCGGTTTACCTTCCTGTTTGAAAATGACTTCCAAGTCATCATTAGTTGAGAAACCTGGTTGAACTTGTTCCCAAATTTTCTTCTTTGGATTCAAAACTTTTTCTGGAGTACCATCAAATCCTTCAAAAAAAACTTTGTCACCTGGTTTAGCACCTGCTGGTGGTTCGACAAATTCAACGTGTTCTTCATCAGAACCACATAAAACCATAGCAGTAGATTTAATACCTCTCATGTTGACAGGTTTCAAGTTGGCAACAACAACAACGTTACGACCTTGTAAGGCCTCCAATGGGAAATGTTTAACTAAACCAGAACAAACGGTTCTTGGGCCTTCTTCATCACCACAATGTATGGTGGAAACGTATAATGAATCAGCATCTGGATGTTTGATGGCTTTTTCGATATGACCAACTCTGAAGTCAATAGCAGCTGGAGTTGGAGGAACAGCAGCCTCAGCAGCTTTCTTAGCTTCAGCTTCAGCATTCTTAGCTTTCTTTTCTTTCTTGGCTTTAGCTGCTTCTTCTCTCAATTTTTTCAAAGTTTCTTCATCTGGTTTACCTCCGACTTGTTTCTGTTTCTTTTCTTTCTTACCTTTGCCTTCCTCAGTAGCAGCTGGAGCTAGAGTAGCAGCAGCAGCAGTAGCGTCTGGTTTCTTTTCTTTCTTTTCTTTGATCTCTCTTGGAACTTGGACGTTGAAATCGATCTTGATCTTAGAATCTTCAGGAACTTCAACCAAAGTGTTTTGGATCAAATCAGCCCATCTCAAAACATGACGTTTAGAAGCGTAGTCTTCACTTGTATATTTGGCAACAATTGGTAAAGCTCTGCCAAAGACAACAACATCAGCAGAACTTGGGATGTTACCTAAAATGTAAGTGCTTGATTTTAAATGTTCATTCAATTCAACAATAGATTCTGGAAATCTCTTGGAAAGTGTGAGCCATTGTGATTCAACAGCTTTTTGTTCTTGTGATAATTCAGCAAATTTAGAAGAATCAACCTGATCGATTAGTTAGTAACTTAATCGAAAACCACACATCATGATATCTAATGATAGTAAACTCTGGGGCATAATCAAAGATGAGTTACAATTATTTGAATCAATTAGATTAAAGGATACGTACGGATTCGGCATCAGCTAGTGAAAGCTTTTGAAAAGACGCAGTTAGGTCAGCCATTTCTAAAATAATATGTGTTTCAGAAGGTGTTTTCAATGTGTCGCTTCAACTTTTTTTGTGATTTTTTTTAATAACGACGAAAAATTGGAAAAAAAATTGGGATAAATGAATGTACTTCACAGGATTCGAACTGGTGACCATTTCTACCAATTATCAGAATTACGGGGTCTGATCCACCCCGGAATACGTTTTGGGAATCTAGCCCCAAAATGTAAACAAACAAAGAAAAAAAACCACCAACTAAAATCAGATTTCATCAGTTTCTGAACATCGATAAACATACAATGGTGAGTATCTGAACGTGCATCCACGCGCGTTTCTTTCTCTGGTAATCCGTTGCAACGAATACTAACCCATTTTGCGAACAGTCCTCAAACACAAAGACTTACAAAGACGCATTCTCTTTATTTGACAAGAAAGGCACAGGTAAAGTTTCACCAGATGCACTTGGTGATTTACTAAGAGCTGTGGGACAAAACCCAACATTGGCGGAGATCGCTGACTTACAGACTCAAATCAAAGGAAACGAGCTTGATTTCGACACATATGTTCAAATTATCAACAGACCAGATGGTTTCAAACCATTAGGTGAACCGGAAGATTACATTAAAGGATTTCAGGTCTTTGATAAAGAAGGTTCTGGATTCATCGGTGTTGGTGAATTAAGATATATCTTAACTTCTATCGGTGAGAAATTATCAGATTCTGAAGTTGATGAACTATTGAAGGGTGTTAATGTTACTAAAGATGGTAATGTCGATTATGTTGAATTTGTGAAATCTATCTTGGCTCAATAGATCCAAATTACCGGGAGTTGAATTATATACCCAGTTTAGTCTTATTCTAGTTGTTTATTTTGTTTAACCAAATATTAAGTTGTTACTGTTTTTTGCCTTTTTTTCTATTGATTTATGACTCGTGTAATTAGATCACACGGAGTTATCTGAGTTTCTTTTACAATATTTACCAGATCCTTTTGACGATGCTGTACCTTGAAACCAGAATCGCAATGCTACTACGCGTTTATTCTTGATCATTGAAAATTTGTAGGAAAATACCCAATGGATCATATCTCTGATTAAACAACTATAAAATAGGCAAGAAATTCCCAATAATCATCATAGGAATCCCAAAGACATCTCTTTTCAGCGTCCATATACAAGTCGTCTTTATTGTTGAATTATCAGGTGTCAACAACGTACAAGATCCCATTGTTGCAGCTTTAAAATCACCATATGCAATATGTGAAAACAAATCAAAATACTCAATGACTGAAGAATCATCCATTAATTCCACAATAAAGGTGATTTTATTCAAGAGACTATCCCTGGCCCAGCCAGTCAGTATTGAAAATTCTTCACTAACGTAGGATATCTGACCAGTTCTTCTCCATACTATCGTAGGTGTTCCTGAAATGGAAATGAACTTATCATACTCCAAAAGTGTCCGTTGAAAACATTGTTCCATAAAGATAAGATCTTCTTCTTTCAACGTATTTGTACATGCAATGAACGAAGGTCTATAACTCGCCATACTTTTAGCCATCTTGATCAAATCTTTTGCACTGAACCTCTGTCTTAAATATTGAATCAATGAATGAAACCCGGGTGTATAACTAAATGGTGCATCAATTTTAGCATAAATGTCCTCTGGTTCTTTATATTTCAAACCATTAGGGTTTTCAAGAGTAGATGTAGTTGTTGCTGGAGTACCATCAATGTTATCTGTGCTTTCATTAATAGCAATTGAGAAACTCAATGCAGGACGATTTGGATCTTTCTTTGTGGTGAGTTCGTTATCTTCATTGTATGAAAGTTCACCATCAATCAACTTTCTAACTTCAGGGTATGATATCGTTTGTTCTTGGATCATACCCAGTTTGTACTGATTGATTGTGCGGTCTGTTTGCTTATGCACATTATAGATATCATGCTGATGTGAGAGTGAAGATGTTGAATTTGGTGTTGGTGTTGAGTTTCTGGAATTTACTGAATGAACAGATGTATGTCTGATCTTATGGATTGTGTTGTTAAAAGCATCATGGTTTTGTGAATGGGGTGGTGATAGCGTACTCTCTGAAAGATTCGAATTATATAATTGATGGTCTTGTTTGATGATGTCGCTAAGAATGGAATATTCGTTATTAGCTGCATTGGACATGAATTTGGAGTTTTGACGATGCATGGTGCCAGGGTACAGATCTTGGTGAAAGGATTGATTATTTACCGGTACTCCTTGGGTTAAATGATGGAAACCATAATCGTCTGTGTTTTTTGGGATCTCTTGGTGGTGGTGGAACATTTCTGTATTTGAACGGTATTCAAACTCGCCTTTGGTATCATCAGCGTTAGGCAGACCAACTCTAGATTCTCCCAAAGCAGGAGTTGAAGACACGCTGGAATTTCCCAAGATCCCAGTTTCGATCTCCTCAGGCACGTCCATTAAATATTTTTTCTTCTTTCTTGGAGCATCAATACAAGTCTCTTCGATACCTTTAATAACACAACGTTTGCAAGGACGACCAGCATCACAGGTCATGTGAGTCTTGTGACAATTCTGGCATGCCCTTGCTGTCTTACGACGCTTGGTCTTCGGTTGCGACCCGGTGGAGCCCTTGTAGAGTCCGGCTGTGTGATTTTTTAAGTCTGGGGTACTCATAGTGATGAGGTGCTGGTCATACGAGGTTAATGCTTGTTGTTGATTTCGTTAATGGTGGTTTTATGGTTGTTTGTGAGAAGTGGTTGTTGTGGTGTGTGCTGACGGTTTGGGTCCTTCAAAAATGAGCCCCTTAGTGAGAATCTGTGTGGACGTCTGTGCCCCAGTTGTTGTGTTGAGCTCGAAGGGTAAAAAAAAATTAGGGAAAAAATCGGAATAGCGAGAAACCAGGAACCGAGTTGATCCGAGAGTGGAAGAGAGATATCTCGATGCTTAAGAGGCACGCGAGCTAATCTGGGTCGTTGTATTGAGTATTGAACGATTTCTGGGGGTTTTCATTGGACCACAGATGGTTGAATGGGAGTAGATCTCTGAATTATTACCACTGTGTGCTTTCAGCTCATTCGCTGGTCTATTTTGGTTGAGTAGTATGAGTAGTATCTACCCAAAACATCCTTCCACCACCACACTCAACAAGTTTGACACAATTGCTCTAATTAGTATTAGGACCCCCGTTCTAACATTCAAGATTATGCTAACAACATCGATGAGAGTCACTCAACGCCAAATCCTCATTGGCTCTGGCCTCATTGTAGGTGCTTCAATTTACGGGTCTCGTGCCTTTTGGTGGACGCCCCGTGAGATCCTTCAGCCCCCAAAGAGTACAAAACAAGGAAACAGAATTTATTTGCCCATCAGATTCGAAAGCGAACTAGATGACCTGCTGCTCATCAAGAGACCTCTTTTATTGAACTTCACTTTAAGAGGTGATCCATATTGTAACAAGTTGACCGGTGCATTGCAAAGAATTGTGGCCTATGAAACTGACAAGAAGGTGAATATGGTGGACATTGAGGTTGACGAACAAGGAACCAGAGATCTGTTACCAAGATTTGGAGTTAATAAGATCCCCACCATTATTGCAGTGAGAAAAACGTTGCCGGTGTCCAAATATGTCGATCAGAAACTTCTAGACAACCCAGAAGGTGAAGTGGACTGGGAGAAACTTAAAGTATGGGTTGAAGAGAATTCTGATGTTGATTAATATCAGGACACAATACAGAGTTTGCAAAACATCAATTAGCTTCATTACGTAGGTCATTATCTAAACATTAAACCATCTCGTTCACCTTGGCCTCGCCACTGAGAACCAGGAGCGGTTCCACTCTCCAATAAATATAATCTCCATGCCTCTCGTATATGTTCTGGTAAAAGTGGTCCATTCTCATCAATGTTCTTCAAGTCAATTTTTTTCAATTCTGCTTTGACTTCATCAATTTTCATTCTGTATGAACTCACATCAACAATCTCCTCACCGCTTGGTTCTTCCAGCTCCTTTTTCATTAAATCACTCTGTCTCTCCAATTCTTGCAGTAACAACCTCTTTTCGTTCAATTTGATCAAATAGCTAGCCTTGTCGTATCTTTTTTTAACTTCTTTGGCCTTGACCACAATTTGTCCAACAAACACTTTCGAAACACCTGAAAGCACAACAGCAACGTTATTGGACACACTTTGATTCAATACTGTATTAGCAATTTTCTTCACCCCACTTTTGTTAATAGGTGTTCTTCTATAGTACTGATATCGAGTCAACTGTTCGGCATCCAAATTATCTATCAACAATCTTTTCTTCTCTTCCTCGTCCAAGTCTTCTTCTGGTTCTTCAATCTCTTCATCCTCTTCTTCTTGAAGATTCGTTATCTTCTTAGAGTTGTTGACGACATGGAAGATCTTGTCATATATGAACTTTGTCTCTTCATCTAGTAGATGTGAGTATGCCTCCATTTCATCTTCTAGTTCTTCATCTTCCTCGTCTTCTTCGCCAGAACCATTCTCATCCATTGGAACATCAGACAATTCCAAATCCTCCGCCTCAGCTGCAACAGTTCCATGAGCTTCCACCGACATTTATCTCTCTCTCACTCTTGCAACAAGATTCAATTCAATTCACTCTCTTTTGTTTTTGTCTTTTTTTCAGCATCACTCAAAACCTTTCTCAATCAGGCATATACCGTTAAGGCCACGCCGGATCGCTCGATCTCGAGGAATTTTTCGATCAAAACAAAAACAAAAAGAAAAAAAAATGATTCAAAACAACAACTTGGACCCCTCAACCGAAAAGAAGCATCACCCACTTTCTTTAACCCCTAAAAACTCTCGCTTCCTCTCCACTCGCTCATTATACTTCACAATGCAAGTCCTTACACTCACTTTCGTTGCTGCTACCCTCCTCAAGTCAGTTGTGGCTACTCCACCAGCATGCATGTTGGCATGTGTTGCCCAAGTCACCAGAGATTCTGAAGACTGTGACCAGTTGAACAACATCGAGTGCGTCTGTGAAAACGAATCATCTGCATTCAAGTCCTGTGTTGACAGCAGCTGTCCAAATGGTAACGCTGATGGTGCATGGGATGCTTTCAAGTCTTCATGTAAAGCCGTCGGTGCTGATGTTGGTGATGTCAAGAGCTCCTCTGCAAGCAGCTCTGGTTCCTCGTCCTCTTCTGCTCCATCTTCTTCTTCTGAATCTTCCTCCTCTTCCTCTTCTTCTTCTTCCTCTTCCGAATCTTCTTCTTCTGAATCATCTTCATCTTCATCTGTTGAATCATCTTCTAGCTCTGTTGAATCATCTTCTAGCTCTGTTGAATCATCTTCTTCATCACAATCTTCCTCGTCCTCTGAGTCTTCTACTGAGTCGCCTTCATCCTCTGAATCATCATCTTCTGAGTCCTCTTCTTCTGAATCCTCTTCATCCGAATCTTCATCATCATCTGAAGAATCCTCGTCTTCTTCTGCTTCTTCATCAGCTTCTAGATCATCAAGTTCAAATGCAAGACCAACTTCATCATCGTCTTCATCCAGCACAACTCCATCATCATCCTCGTCTGTCGCACCAACTTTGACCACTTCTACCACTTCATCAACCACCCAAGAGCCATCTACTTCCGTCTCTTCTGGTTTCGGTAATACATTAAAATTCTCAGCCAACTCATTAATCGGATCATTCATCATGAGTTTCTTATTATAAGATATGATTTTCTTTGATTAATGAAGTCATATATCGCATTATAGCGCATCCTAGTTTTTGCTTTTATTTTTGTCTCATTCTTTAGAAAAACATACAAACACCATTATTGTATATTTTACACGTTTTATTGTCAAAGACGATATCTTTCCTTTATTAATTCTCTAATTCTTATGTTTTTAAATTTATACATATTACTGGCTTGTCTGTAAATATGTCTCTTCAGTATTTTTACTCAAAGTATCTTTTTATGTATTCAAAGTCTCTTAGCTTTCTTTACCTGTTTGATTTCAGTAATTACTCTCAAAACACCAAATAGAAGCATCAGAGTTAATGGACCCAATAGGGGCAGATACACAGCGATCTTGTGCTCTTGTGGAAAAAATGCCTGTTGAACCATCTCTCTATCGAAGAATGCCTCTTCACTGAATTTGAAAACTTTGTTGGACTCAATTAATGCATTTTTCAAATCTCCTTCTTGGAGTCTCTTAACTGCTTCAATTCTTGCATTTAATGCATTTTTGACATTGTTTTGAATACTTTTTGGAATTGAAATATTTGGTAATGATTTTGATAGTTTCAACAATGATGATAATGAATCTAATCCAAGTTTTAAATTTTGAACAATAGTGAATTTAGTTAGAGAATCAAGTCTTATTAAAGGGGTCTTTGGATGTTGTGGTAATCCCAACAATGTGAATAACTCAGAT
Organism: Gotozyma siamensis; assembly: GCA_030579035.1. Lineage (NCBI taxonomy): Eukaryota > Fungi > Ascomycota > Saccharomycetes > Phaffomycetales > Phaffomycetaceae > Gotozyma > Gotozyma siamensis. The sequence goes on from JAKTZZ010000001.1 coordinate 103,520, forward strand.
GAAAACACTTGAAAAATAGGAAATAAAAACTCTTTGGTGATATAAGTATCTGGTTCCAAGCTATGAGATTCCATTGAGATTGAACCCCATTGAGGAATCAAGAATGAAGAGACATCATCCTCAAATTTTATTGGGGATTGATCCTTCGATGGGAAAAATAACATGAAGTTCAAAGTTGGATATGAGAATTGATTAGATGAGACACCCCATTCAGAAAAATCTAAAATTGTTGATAAATTAGACGCGTTCAAAATGTTATCTTCATTCTCATCCAAATTCAATTTGGTAAAGTATATTATCTCTGTATCAATTGTGAAATTGACGTAGTCTTTGAAGAGATATTGCACTGGTTGAAAATAATGTTCAATTGCAGTATTTATATCCCAATCAACTGGGATTCCATCACCACTTAACAATTTAAACGAAAGATGAATCTTAGGTGAGTATTGAACTGGATTGATTGATCTAATTTTTTGATTCTTCACCTTGAATCCTTTGATCTCTTGATCAAAGATATGATATAATAAACTCTGAGTTATGAAAAAGGGTAAATCATTACTCTTAACGGTCTTAAAGGTATAATATAATTTTGTCTCTCTTTTTTCCTCATTGATTGAAATACCTTCACTTTCTCCTAGCTCTATGACAAGAACGTGATCTTCTTCAGTTGGTGGTTCCTCACTGATCAAAGTAACATTCCAATCGACTATCAATCTCTCCAAGGGATCTTGGCTCATCTTGTATAATTCATGATCGATCTGAACTTGAACTGCCTCAGTAATATCAGGAAGTTCCAAACGATCAATAATCTTCAAATATACTTTGTTCTGGATTGCTACATCAATATTCTCATGATTTTGCAAGAACTCGATGAAGTTTGAAGGCAATGGGGCCCTGTATATCTCTGTTAATTTGAACCATAACGGTATACCAATCAACACGTAAAGAAACAGCACTGAACCAACAATCCATCTTCTTTGCAGAAACGAGTCTTTCGGTTCTGAATCCATAATTTTCTTAATCTTCTCCTGTTTAGTAAGTTCCACCATGTCACGATCAACACCAGCTAGATTCAACCAAAAATTTCGAATCTTTCTCTTTATTTTGTACTCTACAAATTTCGAATTTTGTGTCTCTGATTTTCACGTGATTTGTGTGGTGCATACCGATCTCTGTGATATTTTTTTTGGCTACTGGGAGATTGAAAGCTCATCATCGACTTAATTACACTGTAAAGAGAACTCACGATGGACGAATCTTTGGATCCAGTGGCCAGAGAACAAACATATGTTCACACAGTTTACAATGAGATTGCAACACATTTTTCCCAGACTCGTTACAAAGTAAGTGAGGCCAGGATTTATTGAATGATGTCTGCTGTACTAATGATACGTCTAGCCATGGCCAATAGTAGAAAAGTTCTTGAAAGAGCGTAAGAAGTGGAGCATAGGTATTGATGTTGGGTGTGGTAACGGGAAGTATCTTGGGGTAAACAAAGAGTTGTACTTGATAGGAAGTGACCGTTCCGATGGTTTGGTTGGATGTGCCAAAGAGTTTGGCCATGAAGTCATGGTGAGTGACGGTCTTTCACTGCCGCATGCAGATGACACTTTTGATTTTGCAATCAGCATTGCCGTGATCCATCATTTTTCAACGACAGAAAGAAGAACACAGGCCATCCGTCATATATTATCCAAATTGCAGTCAGGTGGTGAAGCCTTGATCTACGTATGGGCATTGGAGCAAGAGAAATCGAGACGTGGATACAAAGAAGGTGACCCACAAGATGTCCTCGTGCCTTGGGTCCTGCAAAAGAAAGGTAAGAAGAAGGAAAAGGGTAAGGAGACTCCTCAAGAGCCAGAGAAAGAGCCTGAGACTAAGTTCAGATATTATCATTTGTACGAGAAGGGAGAGCTGGAGAAGAATGCATTGGCTGCCGGAGGTGAAATTGTGGAGCATGGATACGAGCGTGATAACTGGTATGCCGTGGTGAGAAAGCCATGAGTGTATAGATAGAAAGCATATTTTTCCCCCCACAGTATGTAGGCACATCCAGGTGGTATTCGACGGTTTGACGGATTTGAGTCTTGACTACAAAGGTGAAAAGACTTCCAAGTGGCAGACCATCTTGCTCCTTTGATGTCTCTAATCAAAATTCAGGTCTAGTAGAACTAAATATCCATTAATTAATCAACATCTCGAAAATTGTCACATTTACTCCTCCACACCAACGGTAGATACAATCTCACCCAACATCAAATGCTGCAATTAGGCTCAGTGACTCGGCTGACACGCCATCCGGTCCTTAAATTCCAACGAGGGGCAGCCACTGCTCCATCTCAAGGCTCTGAGGGGCTCAGGACACTGGCCAAAGCCATCAAGACACTCGGTCCGATTCCTTTGTCACATTACATGAGATACTGCCTGACCGGTGAAAAGGGATATTATACAACAAAAATGCCCTTTGGACAGTCTGGTGACTTTGTAACCTCGCCTGAGATATCACAGACGTTTGGAGAGATGTTTGGGGTTTGGTTCTTTTCTGTATGGAGGGATCGTGGTAGACCACGTAAGGTTAACTTTATTGAATTCGGGCCAGGAAAAGGTACTTTGTTGTCTGATTGTTTAAGAATTTTTGGAAAATTAACCAAAGGTGAATCAGGTGTTGATGCAATACTGGTGGAGAGCTCGGATAAGCTTGCTAAAGTACAACATTCTTTGTTGTGTGGTGACAATGAGATCTTCAAAACAAAAGAAGGCCTAATGAAGTCAAAATTCATCAAAGGTGGGGATATCATATGGGCAAAAACAGACGTAGATGTAATGGAGTTAACTCATGGATCTGAAGCTATTAATTTTGTTATTGCACACGAGTTTTTTGACGCATTACCTGTGAAACAATTCGTAAAGAGAAAAGAAGGGTGGAGAGAGATTTTTGTCGATTATAACGAAGAAACTAACAAGTTATTCTTAGCACAGCCAAAATCAGAAACTCCATCATCAGCATTATTAGAGCATAAAGATAGATTCAAGGAAGTTCCATTAGACTCAGTTGTGGAAGTCTCATCGGATGCTGAGAAATATACCAGACGCATAATTGACTTGGTAGGTGATTCAGGTGCTGCATTGATTGTCGACTATGGACCAGCTGAAGGTATTCCTCAGCATACATTAAGAGGCATCAAAAATCATAAATTCGTTAACCCATTTGAAAGTCCAGGTGAAGTTGATCTTTCCGTTGATGTGGATTTCACTGCTCTTAAAGTACTGGCTAATGAATCCAGTAAAGCACAAGCAGTGGGACCGATCACTCAAGGAAGCTGGTTGCTAAATATGGGTATTTCTAAAAGAGTTAATCAACTCGTTGGATCTGCTGAGACTCCAGAGAAAGGTCAGTTTGTGATCGAAAGTGTCAAGAGGTTGATCAGTAGAGAAGAAAATGGTATGGGAAATGTCTATAAGTTTCTTGGAATCGTGCCAAAAGGAAAAACTGAGGGAGTTCTTGGATTCGGTGATCGACCAGACCAGTTATAAGAGCTTGACTACTGAGTTCAACATATTTATTCTTTATTTATTCTTGATAATTCTAATAACTATATGCCAGTAAATATTAGAATAATCACAGTAGTATATTAATTTCCGTAATAATTTCATGCCCGTCGGCTATGAATCATGATATCAGCAATTTTTAAATGGTACTACTGCCATGCTAAACAGTAAAAACTTACTATGTATCTATTCGGATGGCTGTCGGTGTAGAAAAACATCTTACTTAGAAATTGGAATGATATACTATGTTAAAAGGTGAGGGATGCGAAGAAAAATAGAATTATCAATGTAAGATGCAGGAGTAGTGTAAGTGATGGAAGCAGTATCAAAATATTCTATTGGAATTTTTTAGCGGTTTTTGCCTATTAGTTAGAGTTATTAGAGTTGTTAGGCCCCTTTTGGCTATGAATTGATGGAGTTACATCGTTTACAAGTTTTGGTGGTCTTTCAGCACCTGAAGGAGGATCTGGATTCTAAGGAACTGGACAATGGACATGGTTCAAAGTTGAGTGTAAGGCGAGCTGAGAACTGAAAGTTTTTACACAGTGATGAAGTGTGTAGGGTTGACGGAGTTGAAAGTAAGCATGGTGTGGACTTGATAATATAAAAGAGCCGAATATTTATTTAGTTTATGAAAAGTAATTTAAATTGATCTTACGTCTTAGTCACCACAAAATTCCATCATGAATGCTCAAACAACCCTAACATCCCCCAACAAACAACTTTTTCCAATGTATTATGCATCAAATCTCAAGGCAACAAACTTGGCGTTTTGTCAACGCCACTTGAAATTTGATGAAGACCTACTTGAGTCGACAGGAATACGAATTTTGGCCCAAACCCTTTGAAACAAAAATCTAAAAATTTCGAAACAAAAAAAATAAGTGCCCAACGCGGGGCTCGAACCCGCAACCGTACGATTAAGAGTCGTACGCGCTACCGATTGCGCCAGCCAGGCAACTCTTGAAAGCTGGGATCTTTCTTCAAAATATGAAAGCACTTCCATTATCCTGGGCTCAGGACCTCATCGTCCAAGTCCAAGACTCAACCTCCATGTTCATTGTTCATTGTTCATTACAACTGTTCAAAATGACTATCAAGCCACGAGAGAATGTGACGAATCTTAGTAAATTTTGTAATCATGGTATTAAAGTTAATTAATTTCCTACATATCATTGGGAATAATAGCTGGATTTGTGACATTCGTTCCATTTAATGTCTGCAGTCTACTTATACACCTAATATTGAGCTTTGTACATGAAGATCATATATGTTTTGGATTCTGTCACTCTTTGAAGAGTCTTCTGAGCTCCTAACCTCTGTGTAACTGGTTTTGTAGTTTTTTGCAGTTTCAAAAACTTGTTTCCCCACTTCCTTGAGAACAACACTGCATAGTTTCAGACTAGCACCTTGTCTGATGAAGTACTTGAAAAGGTTCTTGAGCAGATAAACTACGTTATTATTTGAGCTTTCAACAATCTCTTTCAACTTATCAGAGGAAATTCTTAATCCATTCATTTTCAAAAAGGCTTCTAGTTGAAGCTGGATCAACTGTTGTTGAGTCTCTTCAGAAGATAATTGACTTTCTATCATGATGGATAACTGTGATCTTGTACCAAGTTTGTTAGAGATCTTGGATTGGAAAAACTTCAAGAACTCAGATTTGGTGATTTTAGCAAAGAATTCTTCACTGTTGTTCTCACCTGTGTAAGATCCGGTTGAGATCTCATCTCGGATTAGTTTGTGGATCTTCATGGATTCACCACAATCTGCTAAGTTGGAACTGCTTGCACTGGCAGGCATATCAGCGGTAAGACTCTCTGGGCCACCACTTTTTGTCAGATCATTTTTAAAATTCTTCAAATACTGATCAATCACAGAGCTTTGGAACTTTGCATCAGACATGGATGTATAAGTTTTTTCCCATGTTGATATGTATTCATTGATTTTGCTTTCTAAATATTGTGGTGTAAAATTTCCACTCATGATACTGATGTGAACACCATATGTACTTCTTAATATTCTTGTACCGCCTAAAACAGCGTAACCCAGTTGTTTTTTGAATCTCAAATCAGGAACTAGCGTTAGAGACATCAGATATGAGAACAATCTAGTCATCCTCTGAATATAAATGTCACTTCTTGGTCCAGTTTCAATGAAATAGGATATTGAGTTCATTAGATCATTCTCTGCACCTTTTCTAATGATATGATATGATTTCCCTGGTTTTAAGGAATATGTTGAAGGTTCCCTGAATTTAGCCTCGCTCTTAGAATTACCTAAATGATGAGAAATTCTATTAATTGAAGTGCTGATTGAGTCGACATCTTCAAAGTCACCATGTAGGAGTATTTTAGTGAACTTTTCATTTTTTTGGAAGCAATTGAGGAATTCCTTGAATGAATCAATATTTATATCATCTAGTGCGTCTAATCTATCTTCCAAAGTCCACATGTTTTCTTCCAACACAACCAAAAGACCACTAACTGCCATACTCAAAGAATTATTCTGTTCTAACTCACTATATCTTGATCTGACAGCAACCCTACTCTTTCTGAACTGGTCCTTAGTAAATGAGTTTTGCTGATACATATATGTAAACTCATCAATAATCAGGTTTAACAGAATACCAATGCCAGCTGTGTATCCGCTTAAAGTAAATCCAAGTCTAGGGTCACCTTTCAAAGAAGCTTGGATCTCCCAGGTGTAATTGACAAGTTCTGAACAGTATAATTTCTTAGAGATTTTTAATTTTAACAATTCTGTGAAGATCTCAGTCATCATTGTATTTTCTGGGGTACTTTCGACAGCTAAGAGAACAATATCAAAGGAGATCAACAATTTTGAGTTAAATATTTTAGATGATTCGGCCTTAGTCCATATCTCATAGTTGGAAGATTTGGAGTGAAGTTTAGCAGTTGTTGACGACCAGGAGTTTTTTGTAAGTAGAGAAAGAGCAGCGTTGGACGATTGGTTGGAAGCATCCAATAAAAAGTTTTGTAGTTTTGAATGATCAAGAGCATATGATGGAATGAAAGGATTTTTTTGGATAACATTGAATGAGAGTTTCTCATCTATGGTAGTGAAAAAGGATGGATCAAACTTAGCCAGGATGTACTCAAAGTTGAAAAACTGATCAGTTTCATTTTTCTTTTGAGAAAGAGAAGATTCGAAAGACTTAGTGATAACTTTCAAATCCCCTAGAACACCAAACAGTAGATTCTCGGAACTGAATACATTCTTCACAAAGCTGAAGAGTTTCTCACCTTTGTTTAGCCAGAAACGATCTCCTTCTTCAGTTCCTAGGTTGTATTGTGAATCCCAATTACTAGATCCTTTCAAAATGTTCTTTGGTTTCAAAACCTTCAAGTTTGATGATAAGTTCAGAGCATATTTGGAACTCTCATCCATTGGTGAATTGATTACATCTTTATGTAGGTAATTCAAGAGGTCAATTGACTCTAACTCAAACAAAACTCTAGCCAACTCCTTCAAGTTTCCAAAAACAGCGGATTTATAGCCATTTAATATGGTACCGATTATTAAACTGATATTTTTGATCCCTGATGTAGTCAAGAATATCTCCACTACCAAAGCTGAATTATTCTTACACAAATATTGCGAGAATGCATTCAATCCAACAGAATAGCCTTGTTCTTTTAAAAAAAGATCCAGCGAACCTTCACCTTCATCACCAACAATATTGGCCCAATTTCTCACCAAAAGATCCGAGTTTACAACATTGACTTCATCATATGGGAAGAATAATCTCAAAACAGGATTATTTGAACTGTTGATTAGGATACAGCTAGACGCTTCAGTATCGGTAAAAACACTTGAATCATATTTCCAGTTCGATGAGATATCAAAATCATCAAGGCTACTATCCAACGATTTCGAGAATTCTTCAGTTAATGATCTGGAAAACATTTTAATCTTTGATTTCTTATAGTTCGTTAAAGAAGATGGGATATCAGAAAAATGTTGCACAACCAGTTTATTCAAATAATTCAATGATTGAGATGATCGGACAACAAGGGCCATATTTTGTGTAGTATAATTGTTTTTGAAATAATCCATCAATTGAGATCTAACTTTTAATTTCTTGATTTTTGGTAAGTCATTCAACGTAAAGAAATTACCAGTTGCAAATCTACTGAAAGGATGTTGGGGGTTGGAAAGCAAACGGAGACCATGGTAAAGAATTCTTCCCGTGGAACTCTTGTTTGCAATATGTTCATTATCGATAGCATAAACTTCTTTTTCAAACATAGATTCATTGAAATTTGGACTTTTGAAAGAATCTGCAAAAATATCAACTAGATGATTGAACACTGGTTCGTCCATGTTATTGACTTTCCGAGTTGAGCTTGATGGGACTTCGAAAAAGTAACAAGTTCTCTCACCAGTAGTGAAAGCATTTCTTCTTCCTCCGTTCTTAGTCAAACAATCGTGAAAATAATTAGGATCTGGACAGTTTTTGGAACCCAACAGTAGTAGATGTTCACAGAAATGGGCTAGACCTGGGATGTCATCTGGATCATTGTGGGCACCGGCTGACACAGAAAGGGCAACTGAAGCCAAATCTTCCGATGGATCAGAGATGAGCAGAACTAGCAGGCCATTTGGGAGTTGTTTTATTTTATGACTTTTCGCAGAACTTGTTAATGGAACAAGAAGTTGTTCGCTGAATGTTTTGACAGAAGACATTATAATTTTTTACCAAAATGGTTCAAAACCAGACCCAGAGAAAAAAGGAGACATATCTGTTTATATAAAACTCAAATGAAACAACTTTGAAACCTCAAAAACTGTCTCCATGTTTCAGGTTTAGCATTTACCCTTTCGGGACAAGACAATGAGATGTCTGCCAAACAATAAAAATTTATTACTTGTTGGGGGAAACTCATCAAATTCAAACACATAGCCGTGGAAAGCTGTCTGAGAGTGACAAGTGCTTTCATTGCTAACTAACTCATGGGACATTGGAATTTAGCTTCGGGGGTCGAAACTTTTTTTAGTAGAAAACTGTAAAGTTGCCAAAAAAATATCAAGAGACTTGACTTAATTGTAGTAGCAATTCTGAACTTTACATTTTGATTTAATGTGTTATAACTTATTAGTATTGTTTTACCATCTGAAATTCGAAGTTTTTGAATTTTTGATGGTCATGAGCAGTAAGTTCTCACTTGATTTCTGTCACGTGAAATTCAAGGGTTTTAATTATCCGAAATCTAAATCATTTTTTTACATTTGAAATGTCATTGCTAACGCTACTTATATCAACAACATCTACTTAAGCATGAGCGAGTCTCTACTCGGTCATGTTCTTGAGAAATCTCGATGCATAATACTTTTGGACAAAACTCATCTAAAGCGTTGTATTGAAGTAAATGAGTGAGATTGAGAATTAACTATGGCATGCAACCCAATGAAAAAGAAATCGACACACCTTGATTTATCTTAATTCGCTAATTATGACTCAAGTAGGATGAACTAGGAAAAACATCTAGAAACCCAGCAACTAGGTTCTTTTATTTTGTGCTATTTTGTAACGGAGAAAAATGTTAATTAAAGTACAATTCAATAACTTGTAAATATCAAAAATAGATGTGATAGTTGAAAATATCGTTGATGTCAACAGACAGTAAGACTTTTAGATCATTCCACTCGTTTTTGCTCATAAAGAGATGAAATCTAACAAAAAAGTGAAAATTAGTTTTATTCAAAAACATTTTAATTTTTGATTAGTGAAATAGAGAGTGTCATTTTTTTCAGATTTTGGAAAACCACACTTAAAACAGATCATTATGTTTGAATTATCTTTCTGGCCAAAGTTTTTGATCCATTGACATGTTTCAATCAATAACTCAACCTATCTCTGGCATATATCTATTTTTGAGGGTAGATATAATTATTTTGAATTATTTGGATTTGACTGTCTCATGGAAATATTTTTGAAAATCGTAAATACACCAAAAATATCAGCTAGAGAAGTAATTTTTTTTTGGTTTTTTGGTTTTGGACTAAATATAGTATACTAATACCTATAGAACAACGTGAGCTCTTGAAATTGCTCCAATATGCATGTTATACACTTCAAACTTTTGAAATTAGTAACTTTTTTGGCAAAAATTTGAAACAACTGGATGAACAACATGTTCCCAGGTACCATAAGAGGCCTGGCTGGCGCAATCGGTAGCGCGTACGACTCTTAATCGTACGGTTGCGGGTTCGAGCCCCGCGTTGGGCACTTATTTTTTTGTTTCGAAATTTAAATTTTTTTCTTGCTCGAAATTTTTGACACGAAGTTGGTTCAAGAATTGGCTTCAGCTCTTAGTCTAGAAACTCTTACAGTTCATGTTATTGACGAAAATTTCTGTGATTAGGATAATAACATGTATTTTAAAATCTATTATCTAATTTCATTGCTTAAAATCGTATCTATTAATTGAAGAACATTACTCTCTTTGAACTCACTCTCTGTTTGATTGATATATGCTGGATTCTCTAGCTGGTCTCTAATCGCATTGTCCACCAAAATTCTTAGTTCTTTGATCAGAACGGCATTCTTGCTCCACATTCTTATAGGTAACCATGAATCTAAGACTATCCCTGGTGATGGTCTGCCAGATAAAACTGATCCCAAATCGTAAGAGATCGGTCCGCCAAACAGAAGGGTTGATAATGTGCTTGTTGGGGTAACATCACGAAGATAAAGCTTGTTAGTGACAGTAGAGGAGTTATAGATTAAAAATTGGGCTTTTGTTGCCGCCGATTTATACTTGTTGACTTGTGGGGTCATATCAATTTTAATGGCTTGCAATTTTTCAAAATCAATAAGACCATCTTGATTCTTCTCTTGTGAATTGACAAGATCTGCTAATTCAGATTGTTCAAGCGCTTTAACACTAGTATCAAACAAAACAGAAGATGGATGGATGAAAGATCTGGTTGCCGGTAATTGATCATTGATAATTGGAGCATCGGAAGTTGGAAATGAAGAAGTGGATTTGCTGTGTAGTTTGGTGATATATTCTTCATTTCTGATCCAATACTTGATAAGTTTTGCGTCAGGGTCAACTTGAACAGCACCTGAAACTGTGTTGAAGAACTTTGGGTTTGGTAGTTCAACCCTTGCTATTTGTGGGTAAAATGCTCCTGTGATAATTGCTCTGATCACCGCAAAATTGGCCTTATTTCTGTTCAAGTGAGTGTTTTCATTGGATTTATACTTTAGTGGTAATAATCCGAGATCTTCCAGAATGGATGTGAATTGAGAAATTGAAGATTTGATCTCAGTAAGTTTAGTATAAGATAGATAGTTGTCACTAATGAATTTTTTTTTTTCTGAAGGAGTATTCAATTTGAAATATCTCTCAACAATCAAAACACAAGACAACAAATCTCCAAGATCTTTAGTCTTTGACAACAAACCTTTAACCTGATCTCTGAGTTCAAAACTTCTCAAAAATGGCATTCCTGAACTTAAAACAGAAGCGATTAAAATCCCCATATCGGAGCATCCAAAAATGATTGATAAAACGAGTAACTTTCCATGTTTTGGATCGACAATAGGTAGTAACGATATTATTTTCCCTAACTCTGTCATATCATTATATTCATCAATCAAACCGGCGCATTTCAATAATTCATCTGATTTGGACAATGCTTGCAATGGAGGTGGATCCATTCCTGTATTCAAGAACCCAACAACATCTTTTACACCCATTGATTTGACCACAAGGTATAACGAATCCAGATTGATTCTCTTGATTTCTGGAATTGGTGCATCAGTCATTGAATTCTCTGTTTCTCTCGTGAACAGTTTGTATGATACACCTTCTTGAACCCTCCCTGCACGACCTCTTCTCTGTTTAGCTTCGGCCTTTGACTCGAAAATTTCAACCAATTTAGTTGTGTTCTCAACAGAGTCATACGTCATTGATTTAACACGACCAGAGTCTATGGTCACCACACAGTCATTGATAGTGATGGAAGTTTCTGCAATGTTTGTAGAAACAACGATCTTTCTTTTATTTTGGAACGTCTCGAAGACACGATGTTGTTCTTGAGGCGTAAGCGCCGAATGTAATGGTAAGATCACTGCCGGGAATGGAAAATCAGAAATCAGACGTCTAACACAGGTGTTGATTTCACCTACACCAGGTAGAAAGATGAGGATTGATCCCGGATTGTTGGAATTCGTCAAGTCTTGATCAACTTTTACAGTCAACTGTGTGATAAGATCATAATTGATGTTACCGGTTTCGAAGAACTTTGAATCTGGTTTAGGGGAAATCCATTCATCTTTAATTTGTATTTTGTAATCGGTTTTGGTGAGGACTTCATCTAGGTAGTAATCTTTGATAGGAAATGTTCTTCCTTTGATATGGGCAGTTGTCAAACCTTTGAAATAATTTTGAAAAATTGAAACATCAACAGTAGCACTCATCAGTATAATTTTCAAATTCTTAAATTTTCTCAACATATTCTTCACCATAATTATGATCAAATCAGTTTCCATTGATCTTTCATGAACTTCATCAAGAACTAAAATAGAGTCATTCAAAAATTCATCGCCATTCTGTAAAAACTTCACCAATATTCCAGTGGTTAGGAACTTGATCTTTGTATTTTTGTTTGATTTGTTGGCTCCTCTGATAATATAACCGACTTCTTCACCACATGTTCCAGCTCTTTCTTCAGCAACTCGTTCAGCTAAACCAATGGCTGATATTCTTCTTGGTTGAGAACACAAGATCTGGGTTTTAAAATCACCCTTTGCGTAAAGATCATCCAGGATGAACTGAACCAATTGGGTCGATTTACCAGAACCGGTCTCACCAGTTATCAAACTCACAGAATTGGAATTTATTGTTGTTAATAAATTTGCTCTTTCAGCCCATGCAGGTAATGATTTCCTAGCTTCCAACATTTCTGAATATTTTGAAGATTTGATTCTTTTGTTGTAATCTGCTTCAATGTATTGCAGATCAGGTTTTGATCTGAATACCCTCTTACGTAAGTTTAAGTGTGCTTCTTCTGGAGATTTCAGCTTTAATTGATCTTGGAATTCATGGGAGATTGATGCTTCTAGCAATGGACCTGGCTTTTGTATCAGCTCTTCAGCATTTTGTTGAAGCCAATCTATCAAGGAAAAAACATAAGCATCACCTATGAGATTTTCTATCGCATAATCAGCTAGTTTTTGTAGAATTTTCAATTTAATATAGTTTGGTAGCTTATGTTGGTTTTTATTGATGATTGAAATGACACAGCCCGTTAGATCAAAAGGATAGCTCTTAGATTTATAGACAATTAGTGATAACATGTCGTTGAATTTTATCTCGACACTGGTTTCATTTATGATATTGATTTTATCAGTTTCATATATCATGGATAGACTTTCAATTTCTTGATTCCATGTTTCTAGTGATTCTGACTCCGTGAAAGACTCATCAGAAACAGGGAAAAGTTTGTCTGGATAACTTGAATTTTGCACCATTAAGAAAGACATGAGTTCGTTCAAACTTCCTCTATTCAAATTGAGTTCTGCAATTGATTGATTTCTCGAAATACCAAACTCTGAAATCCTGCCGATGTCTCTTTCATTTTTCTCAACCAATGTGATTGAATCTTTAGAAGTAGAGTCCAAGAAATAACCAGGTAGATCATCTTCTGGAACATTGAACAGTAGAAATGACAGCGGGTCTTTGTAAGTCAATGATTCTTCAACGTGTGATTCTCTGAATCCAAGAGATAGTAATGTTTGTTTAGAAATGGTTGTTGAAGAGTGGTTCTTCTCCCAATGAATTCTCGATTTGATGAAATTATGAATTTGCTCCCTATCTTTAGAATTGAAATTGAAGACTGTAGCTGAATCCCAAACTTTTTTAGGGAAACTAACGATGTTGTCTGAGATTGAGTTCAAATTAGTTTTCTTTTCAACGGGTTCTTTCTTAACATCTACTTGGGGCTTCTTAACAGAGGTCAACACGACGGGAGCTCTCTTGATCTTGGACTCGTTGTTCAACTTCACTTCTCGCTGTTTTTCTCTAGCAACTGCTTGTTTTTTATCCTCAATAACGACCTTGAAAGGATCATTATTGTACAATCTTCCATGCTTCACTGGGTCGGCCTTCAACAGAACTTTTCTTTCATCCTCCAACTGGGCCCAAGTATCTTTAAACTCTCTGGGAAGGACCATTGACAGGTTTTTATTGAATGACACACGGTGCAAAGCAACACATGCAGCAAAGAATCTGGCCTCGATGGGCGTTTCTTTGGCAGGTAAATCATGCTTGATCTTAACGATAACATTTTCCTTTGTCTTTGGATCAATCCACGAGAGGACAGCAGTGGCCATCATCCCACCTTTGGCCTTGTACATATCGTACTCGACACGGCCCCATTTGGATCGTTGTGCGTGCTCATGGAGAAGTGAGATGGGCGTCTTACCACTGGTTGGTCTGACTGTCGATGCAGGACGTGGTTTGTCCTCCAGGGCCTGAGTGAAATGATGCTGCATCTGGTTGGTTTTCTTACTAGCCTTCTTCCCGTTGTGAGAAGCAGCAGGTGGTGGCAGTGGGGGAGGCGTCTCCTTATACTTCTTCTTCGCCATTTTATGTTTTGTTGGTGGTAGTAGTAATGTAACTTTGGTATCGATGTTTTTTTTTTTAAGGCTCATCACCTACATGCAAGTCAGAAAATATTAGTTTATTAGATAGAGATTGATACAATACTTAAGCCGCTAATAAGGACTCAATGGTGGATTCCAAAGATTTTGGTTTAGTTAATGAAGAGTAACGGTTGTAGACTTTACCTTGCTTGTCGATCAAGAACTTCTCAAAGTTCCATTTGATACCTTTGATACCTAACAAACCTGATTTTTGGCTCTTCAAGTAAACGTAAACTGGATCAGCATTTGGACCATTAACGTCAATTCTTTTCAAGACTGGGAAAGTGACACCGTAGTTGACTTTACAGAATTCTTCAATTTGATCTTGCTCGTCAAACTCTTGTTTAGCGAATTGTTGACATGGCATGTTCAAGATAACAAGGCCTTGGTCCTTAAATTTCTTGTAGAGCTCTTCCAACTCGGTGTATTGAGGAGTGAAACCACATTTAGAGGCACCGTTGACAATAAGGACAACTTTCCCTTCCAATTGGCTGAAAGGGTATGGGTTACCGGCTTTGTCCAAAGGAGCAAGATCGTAGAATTTAGACATGTTTAGATGACTTGTGATTGATATCGAGATTCTTCCGAGATTTCTAGGTTATTCCATTCGGTTTTTATAATTTCTGGAACAGATCTTTTTAAGTCCGAAAATCCGAAACAGTGCAGATGATTTTGTAGTCCAGAATTTTGGCTCTTACAAATTGTGCATTATCGAATTGAAAACAGTTCCAAACCCTTCTTTAACCGTGGGATAAAGCAGAAATCACACGACACACTACATTAAACAGCCAAAGACGGGATGCCATCGAATCCCGCAAGCCGAGGTAATAGTGGAATATGTACAGTTCATTGTTCTGTATAGAATGCTCTTTTAATATCTTGTTTTCTCTCTCTCTTTTTTTCTACTCTGGCTGCTGCAATAGATGGCCCATTCTTTCAATCTTCGTTCTCAGGTATCCATCCACTTCACTGCTCTTCACACCTAGCTTACCTTTCCAAGCTAATGGCACCATAGGAACTCTTTCTTTGACATGCACAAGACGATCTTTACCTTCCACTGCAACTATCTTATCTGGATTGTTGGTCAAAAGTTTGATATCAACTAGGTTCAAGTCCAGAAGAATTGCCGTGGCTAATGAGAAAGATCTGGCATCTGCTGGGTGTCTGAGTAATAGATTGGCCTGCACGGTGTCTGCTCCCAAATCTTGTAGGTTATAAGCCTTTAATTTCTCACCTAGTCCAATACCACGACCTTCCTGTCTCAAATAAACAATGCATCCACGACCTTCTTTGCCCATGATTCTTCCAGCCTCATCAAACTGCTCACCGCAATCACAACGGGCAGACCATGCTGTTTCTCCTGTATAACACTCTGAATGGATTCTTACTAACGTCTCTTCTTCATCTTCGTAAATTATGTTTCCTTCTTCGTCAAACTTGATTTCTTCTCCTGTAACATCGTCCCTATCGGCAACTATTCTATTTGGTCTCAGTTTACCAACATATGCACCCCTTGTCATTCTTGTTGCTTGTGTATCACCTTTTTGACGCTTGAATAATGATCTAGACCTAATCTTGTCTCCAAAGACAATAGCAAGATGTTCTTTCTGGTCGATATTGTTTGTGTACAGATGCAAGAAGATGTCGTTTCCATTAGTAGTTGGTATTCTTGCTCTAGCGACACATTTGACGACAGGTAGTACTGAAGGTAGCTGATCTCTTTTGTTTTGGGCGTTGATGGAGTCCAACTCTGTATTGGCGATGGGTATGCCAACGGGCGTTGACGGAATGGAAACAGACGGGGTGACGACTGGTGAGAGAATAGAAAGGTCCTGGAACAGATCTGGATGGGATGCCATTTGATTGATGGAGTTTCTAGTGATGGAGAGAGTTTTCATAGTGTGTTGGGTTCGAATTGTTTGGAATTGTGTGGCGCGAGTGTCGGGTGAACTGGCCAGGGCTCGTGATCAATTAGACACTTAAATATATGGTTTTGACACCAAATTTTGGTGATCACAGTAATGTTTGAACTGTTAATCTTACAGATATGAGCTCTGGGAACACAGTAGTGGGGTTTGTGAGAGAATTAAACTAGTGCAAGTACGAGTAATTGGGCGTCTATTTATATTTGTGGTGGGGGCGATGACTAAGATTTATAATGCTTACAACAACGAAATATCACGGGTTTGTTTAGTAATGTAGTACTGAGAGGTGCGCGGGTGGCACCCTTCACTTAAATTTGGGTGAATGCAAGGTGAGACTGACCTACAATGTCGCCATCACCGTCAAAAATCAGATTGGTCGTTCTGTTCTTAGATTTTCACTTTATCACAATTTGATCGCCAATTTTCTGAAATTGTAAATTGCCAAATTACCAAATCAGTCAATTTTTTGACACATTTTTTTTTCTGCATCACCATTTATGAATAGAAATCAAATTAGTTCTCGAGAATTAAAACTGGACACCAAAAGGTAACAAAAAGTGCAAAATTCCAACAAACAGAAAAATAACAATGGTGTATAGCTTGTCGAGAATTAATTCAAATAATATAAAAGAAGCTCGGCATCCTTCCAAAACTTCTCCTTCTATTTTCTCTTGTTCATACTACAAAACTCATTCAAAAAATCTTAAAATGTCTGTTCCACCAATTGATGAAGAGTTTCTCAAAGGTTAACCCTCCAATAATTTCTCAAGTGATGAAATCGATATCATGATGATTCGCTATTTCAACATGGTTGCTGAAGCCAATGGTATTGATCTTTTCTGAGATTGTTCTCCAGCTTACCCTTCCGATGATGAAGAGTCTGATGATGAAGAACCAGTCTTTTCTGATGATGATTCTGACTGTAAGTCTGTCATGAATCCATCTGAATACCTAATTCGTGAAGTGCCGCTACAACGTATTTGGGAAGATGCTTTTGGTGTAATGTTTCAGAGCCCGCCACCATTCACACGATTAATAGAAGAGAGAGAATTCAAAGCCAGAAATCCAATTGGAGGAAAAATGAAAGAAGAACTCAGGCTTAGACGTGCCTTGAGAGAAGCTTCAGCTTATTATGGCGCTAAAATTCCGAACCAGTTTCGTCGTGAAACATTGCTTTATGTTAGTGGTGTTGAAGTTCCAAATTACGTGATGAATTGCGAAATCCCATCTTTGTACATTGAGTACAGACTGAATTTAGCACAAGTGCATGAATGATCAAAGCCTACAGATATATATAACCCTCAATAAATGCACAATGATTTTCAAGTTGTAAAAAGATTCAAAAGTTAAAGTCCAGTTCATCCTTATTCAAGCAAACCGAAGGGCTGTTGATGTTGATTCGAATTTCAGTCAGATTGAGATTCTATTAAAACAAACAAAGTGACATTTAGGTAATAAATTTGGAAGCATGGCGAACTGGAAATAAACCTTTTTTAAATCCTACTTGTTACCTGTCTAGATAATTAATTTGACCCACTACCTACGATAGTCTGTGTAAACAGTTAACTAAACGTCATTAACAGGGACTCGCCTGTCAGTTTTAGAATAGGCTTTACAAGCTATAGCTTTAACATCACATGAAACCTTTATAGCACCTGAATGTGAGCCGAGATCGACTTCAATAGACCTAAGATTAAGCTATGTATTTTCCACAAAAAAAAAATTCGTGCTCAACATAAAAGTTAACTCTACATTGAAAGCCCGATGTCTGCCCCAGTAGCTGCTCGCATCCATAAGACAAATGCCACACTGCCACCATGTGCACTGCGATACCACCCTTCAATCAGAAACCTGCTCTTTATAGGGACATACCATCTCGACAAGCTCTCGGGGACAAGAACAGGAACCATCGAAATTTACAATGAGACAGAAGAAGGGTTGAAATTAGAGAGTGTGACGGCCACAGACTCAGCTATACTAGATCTCAAGTTTGATCCGTTCGATGATGAAGTGCTGTTTACCGGTGGGTCGACTGGTGATTTGAAAGTGTGGAAATATGAGGCAGAATCAAGTGAATTGAAACTTATCGAGAAGATACAGTTGTTTGAAGAAGCTGTCCTTGTGACTTCATTAATACCGTCGCATGTTCACAAAAACAAGATTCTTCTCACCACAACCGACGGTCACGTCTCACTTTTAAGCCTTTCTGCCTCCGGATATACGAAGCAAGACCTTGAATACTTCAAGATTTCACACTCTTTACAAGCATGGATTGCTGCATTTGGAAACTTTGACGCATTGTTGAACGTTGTATTCTCCGGTGGAGATGACGGTGCTCTAATAGCTCATGATTTGCGCTCTAAGATGCCAATTTGGCAATCAGCTAGACTTCATGATGCAGGTGTCGTTTCTATAAGGACCGCTCAGCCAGGAAACCATCATGGAAATGGAGACTGGTCAAGAAATGATCCTTACCGTCTGTTCACTGGGTCTTACGATGACAATATAAGAGACCTCGATATGCGTTATGTCCCTGAGGTTGGTCTTATTGAAGGGCTTCCTCCTAAACTGAAGGAGAAATTGAACCTCGGTGGTGGTGTTTGGAAAATGGAACCTTGTCTTACACCAGGAGACGATAGGTTGACCATTTGTTGCATGTATGATGGTGCGCGTATTGTTAAGAAAGAAGATAGTGGGTTTGATGTGCAAAAGTTTTTCAAGAAGGACCATGAAAGTATGGTCTACGGTTGCGATTGGCATTTGGATGGCGATAGAATTGCAAGTTGTAGTTTTTATGATAATGTTATCCAAGTCTGGTCAGCAAATGAAATTGAAGAGGCTCACTAGATATGAGAGTACAAGTGTTTATTTTAATAAGAGGAAAATAAATTAATAGAATGTTATGTACTCTGTTCGAATTTGAGGTCATTCAGTTCGTTCCATTGGAATCCAGAAGTTCCTATTAAAACGCAGTAGTGTTCCAGTAACAACTTCAATTCTTCAATCTCATCCAAAAATTCCAATTTGGAGATCCGTCTTTGTTCCTCTGTACCGATCCAATCGTTCAAAATACCGTACATGTTAGACCCGAGGACTCGGTCAAATCCTATTGTCTTCAAACGCTGACAATACTTATTCAATGTATTGAACTCCAGTAATGAAGGCATCGAAATGTTTCTTATTTTCAGGTTTTCAATCATTATGTTACCAAAACTATCAGTTCCGCCAATCGGATCATAGATCAAAAGTCCCACTCTCTTGAAGTTGTCCAATACAGATTTTATCAATACCGTCGAGTCTTTGGATTCGGTATAACAAAGCATACATTCTGATATCACAAGTGTAGGCACTTCATAATCGAAGGTATTTAGTATGTCAACAAACCTTTCATTGTCTCGAAGATCAACATCCATCAGTTTGTATTTTTTCAATATCAATTCATTTGTTAGTCCATTATAGAATGATTCCAAATTCTCTGGCCTCTCAGCGGCATCAAGTCCAACAATCGTACTCAATGCTTCATCAGTTCGGATGATAGCCTGTTTCAACCTTACAGACTCGGCAAAGTCTAACTCAACATACTCCAAATCATGACACTTGGACAACATCTTGAATACTCTGGTGTCTGATCCGGCACCAAGATTGAGTATCCTTTTCTGCTCACCTTCAAATCTCTCCAAAAATCTCTCCACAATGAAATCAATAGATTTAGTCCTTATAAACGTACCACGATTAATGATGGGCATCTTGTTTGTAGAAATAGAGTTAAATATGCGCTTTGCTGATAGTCTATACTCATATTTTAGGAATTTCTCAAACCCATTCAAGATATTAACAAGGTAAGTGTCCTCAATGTAGTGTTTAGTGTGCGCAGACACGCGACATGAAAGGGCGTCATAGTCCGTTGATCGAATCACTTTCTTTGCACGATCCATCTGCTGATGTTGATGTTATGCCTAATTATACTGTTTATGATTGAGTTTTGTATGTCATCGTGGTGTACGGGTTATTTGACACATCCAACAGCTCATACGTAGTATATCTACACAGTAAGAAGTAATGATGGGCTCAAAAAGATTTTAACGTGTTATTAGGGTAAAACAAACAAGCATGAGTAGAGAGTCTGGAGATACATAATTTGGTATATATCCGAAAGTTTATCAATAATTGCTGTTTATTGTCAGTCTATTCCAAATTCTGGGACAAGAGACCTATACAAAATGGATATCAATTTGTTTT
The DNA here is from genome assembly GCA_030579035.1 of Gotozyma siamensis. Taxonomy (NCBI): domain Eukaryota; kingdom Fungi; phylum Ascomycota; class Saccharomycetes; order Phaffomycetales; family Phaffomycetaceae; genus Gotozyma; species Gotozyma siamensis. The sequence continues at coordinate 123,914 of JAKTZZ010000001.1, forward strand.
GTTTACCTTTTCAATCACAAAAACAGAAGAAAGATACAATGCAATGCAAGATAAAAATAAAAAGGAAAGGTGTGATGTTATTCTCTATTGAGGCAGAGAATTTTTCTGTAGTGAGATTGTCGGGGGCAGAAGAATATATACAACACTGATGATAGATCATGGCCACTCTAGACTTACAAATTCCCATTAATGCTGATGTAAGGATAGAAGAAGAGAAAAAGTTGATGTGCAAAACGGTGAATTGAAAAGGGCGCTTATTAGACAGTTCTTTCATGGTGGTGATGTCGTGGATGTATCACATTTAATTCTTCATGAAGCAGTGATGAGTATCAGTCCCATGAAGTTGGAGACTGTAGATATCAGATCTTTCCTTTCATTTCCTCAAGGAGCGACACAATCCGAAAATTGAAGTCAGAAGAACACTCATGTGCATTTTTGCAAGGAAAATCTATGATGTTTTGTTTATGGTGATGCCCCAAGTTGCCGTTTACAAGAGCATCAAAACAAGGAACTTTTGTTTTTTGTTAAGCACAAATGGTCTGGATGTGAATGTTCAGTTGCTTGACCAAATTGTTGACCAAATTGTTGATACTTTTGAAGACATATTCTACATTGAACTCGTCGACGTTGAAGGAAAGTTGCAACACGAAAAGCATTACAACAGTAACACTATTGGATTTTTGTTTTAAATGAGCCTGTTTATCTCTCATTCTAAATCTTTTCGACCTCATGGTGCTTCCGGTCTGATTAAGGAAGCGATCTCGAAATGTCACATTATCCCAGGTGAATCTAGACTTTTCAAATTCATGCATGGACTGATAATTGATCAAATACCAAAAATTTATGTTCCTTTCTTATCAAGTTTTACTCTAGACCAGTTGAGGACTGTCTAGAGTAAAACTGGCGAAAGATCAGATTGGATTTATCTGTTGCTAGAAGGCCCAAACAGCCTCGACTCCCAAGCAAGACTAATCAACCAGGAAATCATCAATAATATTTTGTTACACCACAGAGAATCATTTTATGATATTGAAGATACTACTGATTCAGAAGCAGAAGACAGTAAGCCCCATGGATATTACATATCAATCTTAGGTCGTTTTCAAAGCAGATGCGAGGATTTTACTATTAGAATCTCAAGTGATCTACCAAAACATGAACAGACAAAAGAACTTAAAAGACATGACACTGGGATAGAATGTTGAGGAGTGATATTTTCAATATCGTGGCTCAGTTCAAAACACCTGAATCATTTTATAGTAAATTGGGCGCGCTTCAGAAGTTACCTCTCTACGATATCATATGTACAACTAGAAAGAACATGCTATCCCTTAAGAAAATAAGATATTTCCAAGAGCTTGAGCTGATTCAGGAAAATTTTCAACCGATTTCTGAACCCGTGATACCAATTGTTGTAAATACGGGAAGAGAGGATGAAAATTATGATGTACTAGTAATTTCTGATGAGACACCACCAGGATTAGATACACCGTCACAACAACGGGAAGAAGTACCAGAACGAGGGATACACAAAGAAGAGCAAGAAGTAAAAGAAAACGAACATGAAAAAGTTCAGAAAGAGTTACAAGTAGAGCCGGAGCAAATTTCGACTAAAGCACCAATCCAACAGCCTTGTTCAACAACTCTGTTAAAAGAACTTGTGAATATACCACCGAATGTTTCAACTCCAGAGAATCATGTTGTAACCGCTGATGGTTATTCATATGAAAGAACGCTCAACAACCTTGATGATTCTATGTCACAAAATATTGCAATTGAAGACCCTGATGTTGCACTATTGGATGATATATTTAGTCTTTCATTTGATTTTGATGAGCGAATCGATGAAAATTCCCAATCGAGCTCAACGGACCCATTTGATAAGTGTAATGATGTTCAGTTTGATTCTGTATCGAATGATACGTTTTGAGATCTGGATAGCGACCATTTTGATTATGCTGATGATGCTGGACTCAAAAACTTTCAAATGGATTCTTCAGCTGATGCACCTCCAAATTCAATTGATATACCATCTACAGAAGCTGCGATTGCAAACAACTTATATGCTCCGAATTTTACACTTCTTGACCCCATAGAACCTTTCCAATCCAGTGCTACTGATTGTTTCCCATCCTTTGTAACAAATGATTCAATGGAAACGATTCCTCTTCAGACTATAGGTGTTCAGCCAATTGCTCAAATAGGACCATTATCAGATAAAATACCCTCCCTATCAGGGAGATTGAAGGATGTTTTTCCTGGAGCAATTCAAGGTCCAATTGAACTTCCACAAATAACATTAGTAGAGTTATTCCCTGATGGCTTCCCTTCTGATATTCCTGATGTTATCGAACTTTTTCCTGAAAATCTTTTAGCGCCAAGCACGAATACTGCAACCCCCTCTTGGGGCTGAAGGGAAGACATCAAAAGGAGATGATTTCACTATGACATTTGACTTTGATAATTTTGGTTGAGTTTGTTACTTACAGAAAAATTTCATCATAATATCTCATTTATTCAGTTCACACTTTAAATAGATTGCGTTCTTTATTTCTCTGTTTCAAAGGACTTATACCTCCTAACTTATCTAACAGTTTGACTTTTTTCAAAGGTGAGAAATTTCCGGCCCGTAGCTCATCCTCATCGACTTCCACAATCATTTTAGCACCAATCTTTCTTTTTCTTTTTTTAATAACTGTATTTGCAGTGGTTGTATTATCATTTTCTTTTGACTCTCCATTTTCTTCGGATTCCTTAACTTCATTTATCTTGACTTTTCTCACCGCATTCCCAAATATATCATCATCATCTATTTCATCAACATCAAACAATGAAGTTGCCTTCTTCTTTTTCGTAACGGCTCCTTTGCTTTCACTTGGTTTATTGGGCGATAATAAATTTTTCAAAGCACTCCCTGGTTTCTTATTAATAACTTTTGAAGGCGATTTCATGGCAGTTCCAGGGGTAGACTGGGCCAAAACGTTACTTGATGGAGCTTGTTGTTGTTGTGGGGTCGATGATTCGACCATGCTTAGCGGATGACGTTTAGGAACTGATTGTCTTTCAGCGCTGGAAGGTTTGGTTGGCGATGTTGATGGGTTGGTTCTTTTCGTTAGGAATGGCGAGACTGAGAAGTTTGAGATTTGGGGTTTGTTCAGTGGGATTTTGGCAGGCGAAGTGTGTAGATTTGGTGGGTTCAGTTTAGATACTGGGATTTTCTGATCTTTGAATGTTTTGATTGTTTTTCTTGCCGTCTCCAATTTCGATTCTAGAACAGCTTTTTGTGTAAGAAATTGCTGTTTGCCTTTATTTACTTCATTTTTGTATTCACTTATTTGAGTGTTCAACTTACTTACTTGATTCTTCAATTGTAACGCTTCTTTTTGTAATACTAGTTGTGTGGATGCTTTTTTCCTCAAAGTTTCAATCTCATTACTCTGCTGTGACAATTTATTCTCTAAAAGCTTGTTCTCATGCAATGCCTTTTTCAACTCTTGCTTTGTGGTGTTATTAACTTTCTCTTTTTGTGACGAGTTGGATTCTATAGCCAACTGTTGTTCCAAGATGACCTTCAACAAAATATTCTGCTGTAACACTGATCTACGCTCCAATTCCCGACTCCATGCTTCTGCAGCCTGCTCAGTGGCCCGCTGGTACTCCGACCATTTGTCAATCAGCGACATGATCCCCGGTTTCTCAGTAAGAAAAAAAGAGATCAACTTTTTTTTGTTTGTTTGTTTATTTGTTTTGATTTCACCTTATCCGAGGGTAAACACCGGATCTCACGCCAAAGTTGGACAAATGTTCACAAATCTTGAAATTTTTGATACGCCAAAACATTTTAATCTTTTGAGTTTTTCAAGTCAATTTCACAAGAATCAGATCTATAAGAGTAAAATGAGGCCGTCTCTCTTCCGTTTCATACTGAGTTTGTTTTTTATCCAATGGACCAGTGCAGCACTCACAGCTGAGGAATTATTCGCATTACAAAAACAACAACAATCACAAGGTGTCATATACATAGATCCCACCAATGCAGATCAGATACTGAACGGGCCAAGGGATTATTACATATCATTACTTTTCACATCTTTGGACGAGAAGGTTAATTGTGGGAATTGCCAGAAATTTGATGATAAGTACAAAGCAGTTGCCAGTTCATATCATTCTTCAAACCCAGGTAAAGATGCAATTTTCTTTTTCGTTGCTGAATTTCCTCTAAATAAGCCACTTTATGCCAAATTGAATTTAAATACTGTTCCTGTGTTATGGATATACCCACCAAATGCCACAGAATCGTCGAATGTGCTGAACAAACATTTTCCATTCTCGATAGATGCAGAAGCCTTGTCAAATCCTTTACCACTTGCCAATTTCATCAGTAAGTTGACAGGCTCCAGCATCGTCGTCAGCAACCCTTTTGACCCATCAGAGTTCGTCACATATTTTGCAGGAACTTTTGCCGTGGTTTTGTTGTTGAAGAAGAAAGTTTTAGCTAAGATTGGATTGAAAGCTAGTATTAAAATAGCTGTGACTGTTCTCATCAATATTTTAATCAGTGGTTATATGTTTGTGACGATCAGGGGTATTCCATTCATTTCGAAAAACGAAAAGGGAGAAACAATGTATTTCAGTGGTGGTACACATTGGCAATTCGGTACAGAGACAATCATTGTTGGATTTATTTACTTCTTGTTGGTCATTTTTATTTCTGCATTAGTTGTATCCATTCCAAAAGTGGAAGATGATAAGAAAAGAGCTATACTAACGTTAGTTACTAGTTTTGCCATTTTTTATGTGTTCAATTTTTTGACGACGATCTTTACGATAAAAGATCCAGCATATCCTTATCAACTTGCAAAATGGCTGTAGAGAATTCAACGTCGGAATCGAACATAGAGGTAAATACTGGACAATACATAGCTTTTGATCTTCTTGTTTTTAATCAGCCTTTCGGGTTCATCCATATATTAATTAAAGGTAATAGTATCGATTGATTAACCTTTTATAAAAGCTGTATGCAAATAAATAAACAGAATTTAGCCTAGCTGTGTTGAAAGCAGTGGTATATATTGTATCAAGGTCGTTACGGTCATAAGCAAAAAAGGGGTAGCATCTAATCAACCCTTCTATCGTTTTCTTCATCATTGTTGATCACCAAAAATGAAATACCTATCATAGCAGCAGCAAGGACATAAACAAAAGTGATTCTTTCGTCTTTGAAGATGATGTCACCAATCATAGCCAGTGGGATTGTTGCTGAAAGTCCGACGGTCACAGTTAAAGGAGAGGTCAACAACATGGCTTTAACCCAACAAAAATCAGAAACAAAAGTGATTAAACAATTGATGAATAAAACTAAAAGAACAAAGGATCCAGAAGGTAATTCAAATTTCTCCACACCGGTAAAATGAAAGAGAATTAGGGTTGGCCATAGTAGTATTAGATTGAAAATACCTACAAACCCGAAAAACACCTTCATGTTGATTCTTGACTCATCTTTAATTTTGTATTTTAATAGTGTGGTGTAAACACCGTAAAGGAGAGCCCCCGCCAATGCAAGTACATTCCCGATAAATATACTCAGCTTAGTTCTTTGTAAATCACTAGAAACGTTGTCACTGTCTGATTTGGTTATTAAAATCACACCAGCAAAAGATAACAATAAACCGAAAACTTTTGTTCTGTTGAAAGTTTCACTTTTCGCCAGACTTCCAATTAACAATGTGAAGAATGATGAAGTGGACGATAAAATGGTTTGTGAGCCAACACTAGTATATGTCAAAGATGCATTGGTTGTTAGATTGGCAAGGTACCAAATGATACAAAATTGAGCACTTAATTTGATTGTCTCCTTCAGTGATAATTTGTTATCTAAATCATCAGATCCATTGAGGGCCAATTCCTCGCTTGAAGAAACATCACTGTATAACAATTCTTGCTCTATCTCTTTGTATTCCAAAGATCCTGTTTCTCTATAGTTCTTGAGCAATTTTCTCAAATAGGGTATCAGGTAAAAGATAAAAGTTCCTGTGTTGACATATGTAATGAAGAATGGTTTTCTGTAAATGTCCTTCTCGAAAAGATCGTTCACTAGAAAAGAGGACAGGACCCAAGAGAGCACAACAATTGCGAGCATCAGCAATCCCAGGGACCATCTTCTCTTTCTCTTGTCAAACACCATTTACTACTGAAAGATAAGGGAAAAACAAACAAACTATGGGTGGGATATGGACCGTAGGAAGAAGGTGTGAGAGGTCCAATGCGGTGGTGAGCTATGAGTGCTGATGGGGGATAAAGTCACTTGCTGAAGCAACTGCTTTGGGGATTGAATGTGGTTATGAAACACGCTAGAAAGTGTAGAAAATTTTGATTAACACAAAAAAAAATGGCAGCAAAAGAAACGGAAGTGAAAAAATTTGTACAAGTCACGTGATAGAACCCGAAAGCCACAAAATTTATATCATAAAGTGTCTTTATTATATTAATTACTCTTATATACTCGTTAAAATTATTTTAGAATCAGATTCTGCTGGCCGTAAACGACTCAGTCTGCATCAATCGTCTTCTCAGGTCGTGGTCTCGTGCTCTGGCAGATTCCAATTGTTGTAGGACTTGCTGGAGCTCGCCCTGGTAGCACTCGATCTGCAGTTTTTGTTTCTTATTGGAGGTGATGAGCTTGTTGAAGATGTCTGAGTTTTGGGCTTTATACTGGTTCAATTCCTGCGTGAGTCTTTCCTGATGGTTTCTATACTGCTCCATAAGGGCTTCATTGTCCGAAAGCTTTAGCTGCAGTCTGTGGATCTCGCTGTGTAAGTTTTTGATTTCAGTTTCGTAGTTCTGTTTGAGCTCAGTGAAATTGGACTCAGCGTAAGAGCTGATTGAATTCATTGAGGTTCCCTTGGACATCATTGACTCCTTTCCAGCACTGAAGATGGATGAGGTGTGGCTGGAAGTGGCCGAGCTGATGGAAGTGGTGGTGTTGTGACGTCTGGTATTGCTTAATTCGTAGTTTTGTTTCTTCAAGTCATCGTTCTCTTTGGCCATTTCGTTCAATTGATCAAGTGCAACTGCAGCTTGGTGACTGAGTATCTTCACCTGTTGCTCTAATATCAAATTTCTTTCTTGTTCGCCCTTGAGCCCCGAGGAGGTGATGTAGTGCAGTGAGCCAGAGCTTTTAGCAGAGAACGTGGAGTCCGTTGGTGATGGATTGGTGACTTTTGATGCTTTGGACAAGAACGCCTGTGCATTCCTTCCGGTGGTGAGTCTAAAGTCATCGCTAGCCCGCGGGACGTCAGCCAAAGTCGAGAGGTCTGGTGGGTCCAGGATTGTGAGGTCACTATTATGGCTGTCTCTCTTTTTGACAGACGACGAGAAGAATCCCATACTTGTAAAGATCTCTAGTAGTTATGGGAGAGAAAGAAGAAGGTAAAGAAAGAAGACTCGCTAGTTTTATTCATCAACGTTGAAAAATACAACTCACTCGATCGGGAACCTCCAGTGCCTGTCATGCACGATCATCGATGGTATTTTTTCTTTGTTTGCAGCCTTTTGTTCCTTTTCATGCACTTTTCAAAATTACACGCGTTTCGTGTTTCGGGGACCCTCCGCCCTTGGGATTTCCTGATTTGGAAGTCAAGCCACCCGGGATGTTTGGTTTATTTCGCAATTTGTCACTCACAACATCAAAGCTGAAAGGAAACAAACGGAATTGAAGCTCGCATTGGACACAATTCAGTCGCAATGGGTGAGTACACGTTTAATCCACCAACATATAATAACATACTAACGTTCACTCTTTAAAAGCACAACAGAAACAGAAACTCTCCCTGACTGATTTCTTGAACGATAAGAGTGAGTATCCCGTATTCCACAATGATGTACCCAGCAAATAACTGACGAAGTCAAACAGCGCTAGCAGGTGGCTCATGGGCTGATGATGATGATTTTGACCCAAGCTCAATCAGCCTCCCCTCACACCCTCACTTCCCGCACAATTCCTACCAACATAACAGTCACTATGATCACAACAACTCATATAATAACTCCTCACGCTATGGAAATCAAGGGCCGGACTCAGGTCCATATATCGTAAAGATAAGCAACATCCCCAGTTCGTTTGTTCCTGCGGACATTGAGGATCTTTTCCAGTCCAGATTCATGAAATTTATCAAATTAAAGCTATTTTGGGAAGTTGACTTCCATCTTTTGAACTCTGGTAGAAGTCCAATAGAGGCAATTGATCAGATGAAGAAAGTTTCCTTTGTCGAATTGAGTTCTTTCCAAGAGTCAGACAAAGTGCTAAAATGGAGTAATCTATATTTAGATCATGGAATGGGTAAACTGATGATAAACGTTGGCAACTTCTCTGATTTTAAAAGTTACAACGATATTAATCAACAATTGCCTGAAGATATGGATCCTTCGTTTCCTTCGCAACATCAAAACCGCCTCTTTGGATCCAGCCGTCAAAGAGGCTCATTCAATCAACCACATCCACAACCTTTTCGTCATACTGATGATTTTAATAATCAACACCCTCCTTTGAACCATAATATTAGTAAAGCATCATTCCCAAATAGCAATTTAAATCATCAGATTAAAACTCACGAACCTCATGACCTGCCGCCTTTAATTCAACCAAAACCTGCTAATTTATCAAAATCCAACCCGTTTGGCAAAGCTAAACCAGTTGACACATTGAAAAAAGCACTGGAACTAGAGAAGCAACTAAGCAGTTTGCAGATCAATAAGACCACTTTCAAGACTCTAGGAAGTTTAGAAGACCAGAATAAACAACAAGATGCCAAATCCCTAGTTCAAAAGGAACAATTGAAACCATTAAAAGAGTCCTTAAAACCACCACCAACAACTTCATCATCTAATATCACTAACACAACCACCAATACTGCATCCAGTGCAGCCACCTCACCTACTCAAGGAAATGCAAAGCTAGCTTTCAAGAAACAAGACAACTCTAAAATCATCAAGAAACCAATTTCAATGATTCCTGCTCCAAAACCAGAGATTCAGGCATGGGGAACCGCTAGCATTTTAGACTCGGTATCACCACAAGGTTCCAGTACAACGTCTCCTCAGCAACCATTCGCCAGACTTGCATCGCCTCCAACGAAACAGGATAATGCCAGAAATGGGCCAAAGAATCAGAAATCTAAGAAAGTTGTATTGAAGAGAAAGACAGTTGAGCATAAGAAAATCAGGATTGGTGCTAAAAAGGATGAAGACAAGAAAACACAAAATGGAAGTGATATCTCCTTCTTTGGCAAAAAAGCTCCAGTTCTGGATGATCATGAACCTTCACCAGAAATACAAACTTTTCAGACTGGTTCGGAACCTGCCGAACAAAGCTTAGAATCTAAAGAAGAGCCAAGCACACAGAAATCGCCTGAAACTGTAAACGCGCAAGACATCAAGAAAGATGAGCCAACTACAGATCAAACCTTTGATTCCACTAGGGGTAGAGGTCGCGGTAGAGGGAGGGGCAGAAGTTTTGAGAGAGGAAGAGGGAGGGGAAGAGGAAGAGGGGTACTGGCACCTAGTGAGAGAGTATGGGTCAGAAACACTGATTTAGCTACAGATAAAACTGATAACACTGATCATGTCAAACCTGAGATCAAAAAAAATATTAAACCAGAACCAGAAGACCAGAAGGAGGGCAGTGTAGGTGCAGAAACAGAAAATACACCTGAAGTCAAGTTAAAATCAAAGTCGAAGGGAAAGAGGTCTTTCAAGTCCAAGTCATTTTCACCGTCCACTCCTGCTCCAACAGCTGAAAACACTGAAGAAAAAGTTGAGCAGAAGATGAGCGATGCTAAAGAACCAAGTGAGAATTCAACCACAACTGGATCCAGGGCAACGAGCCTTCGCGGTCGCTACAAAAGAGGTGTGCGTGGTGGACGTGGACGGGGTCGTGGTGGTTCCTTCACTCCTGGTTCCACCGTAAGTCCAGCCGATCGTGTCTATACAAGAGAAAAACCAGACGAGCATAAAAGCTAGATTCTCCAGGAAAAAAAAAATGCATAACCCTATTCAGGGAATCAACGATAAACTCTTCATTCGTAGTAAGGCTTAGACAATACACAGAGTCCCATTCGAATACCGTAAGTATCAAAATCTTCTTGTTTGGATTTGTGGAGACCAAAAGCCGAAAAAAAACGTCTACGAGCTATTAAATTAAATTCGACACCAACAATAACACTTGAACAATTACGGAATGGAGCTGCGACAACCCATTGACAAATCCAGCCTGTCAAAATCCACCACATCGCTGCATCGACTCCTGCTCACGTCACAGCGACCATCAACACATTCAAACCCAAACTGTAACAACGACCAAGCACTCTCACCAACAAGCTATGAGTTTGAAGACATCAGTTTCACCAATAATAACGATTACTTTGACTCTGCCGATGAAGACTTGCTTCCATTGCTTCCCAGACGTAACCGTCTTCTTCGTAATATCATCAATGCTGAACATTTGAACGGAAGCACGCCTGAATTGCTTTCATCATCACCTTCTAATAAAACATCAAGAATTAAAAAATCAAGATCAAAACGTCCAACTGATATTCTTGCTCGTGAATCTGATGTCACTGTATCAGCTCAGATCACACCATTGATAGAATACAAAGGATTTATCCTATACATCATAACTGGGATTTTCTACACGTTTTGGCTACTTTGGTCGTTCGTCCCTAAAAAATGGTTGAATTTAATAGGTGTTTACTATTACCCTTCAAGATGGTGGAGTTTAGGGATAAGTTCATTCGTGTTGATGTTGATGTTATATATATATATCGGATTACAATTCTGGAATATCGAGTATGAAACGGTACGAGTGGATGATTTAAGAACAATCATTGATGATGATACAGTAATAGAAAAGAATGCTGCGAAATTTGGTTGGAAATCGACTAATGGAGTTTTTGATCTTAGAATCACTGATGTCAATGAGATACTCTATGATTGATGAAAATAATGATAATTTTAATAATAATAATAGTAAAAAAAATAGGAGAAGGAAGTTTGACAAATGATTAGCTACTTGTATATTGATTAAATCTATAAAAGCAAAGAAGAAGAAAAGTTCTTAAAAAGCGATTCCATACAAAAAAGATTAAATAAACTAAAACATCAAAAAATTTCATCATTTCATTCTTTCATTATAACAATAAATATAATTAACAGCATCAACAACAACAAAATAGAAAAACCGATCGTCTTGTTTTTCCTCTGAATCGAATCTATAATTTTCTCATCATAAAAAATCATGAGGTTTTACTGTTACTGCTTCCACTTATACTGAAACTTCCCGTTATTGAGCCATTACTAAAACTTCCATGATTACTGTTACTCAACTGTTGAGCTGCTAAATTAGCAATCCTTCTTTCATGCTTACCTTTTCTCATAACTTGTTTTAATGCAACCGAATCCAATGGATCTAATAATTCAAAACTGCATAATAATTCTTCACTAACGCTCATAACAGCACCCCAATTATCGAACTCACCGCAGTAATTAGGCGCACTAAAGACCGTTACTAAAGATCGGTCATTGAAAAATTCATATCCATCCTCAACAACCATATGTGCACGACAGACCAAATCAAATCCGAAACGACTTAAGAATTTATTGATTGCAACTTTATTGAAACAATAAGAAACACCTCTTTCATTATCTTCCCATTCATTAGATGCATCTGAAGGATCTGACCATAATAGATCATTGATTAATCCAAAATCTGGAACATCCGTTGGTCTATTAACGTTTCTAATCTCATCCATTGAGTTCAAAACAGGTGACAATCCACCATGAACACAAAAAATTTTACCAGCGACAATGGCAGCTAATGGTAATGTGTTAAAAGTATCAATAAAAACTTTCCATGTTTTGATATTGCAACGACGTTTGCATTCATCGTAAAAACCATACACTCTGGTAACATTCGCACATTCATGATTACCTCTTAATAAGAAGAAGTTTTCTGGGTATTTTATCTTATAACATAACAATAATAAAATAGTTTCGAGGGACTGTTTCCCACGATCAACGTAATCACCCAAAAATAAATAATTGGAAGATGGTGGGAAACCACATTTGGTAAACATTCTAATCATATCACCATATTGACCATGGACATCACCAACAATCTTAACAGGCGGACTTAATTCTAACAATGTTGGTTGCGATAAAAATATTTCTCTTGCTTTTAAACATATGGCAGCAATCTCAGTGTTTTTCAAACATAACGATTTAGTTCTTTTTCCAGAATATCCTGCATCCAACAACCTCTGAATTAATTCTTCAATGTCAAGTCCTGTTCCAGCTGATGGTACCAACGGTTTCACAGCAGGTGACTGGAATGGTGTTGAATGCCCCGAGAAGGAACCTTGATGCTTAGGGGTGTTGGGCACATCGCTGTTGAATGGGGAAGATATAGAATGCGATTGACTTGCATTGATTGTTAAACCTTCATTTTGTTGGTTGCCTTCCGTTGTTACTGTTTGGCCCGAATCCCGGCGATTGAGCAACTGTGCTTGTGTAAGAGAAGGGTCTTCATCGCCTGTTCTTAAAATGGGCTGTTTTGGTTCAACTTGAACCATTGAAGGAGGCAAACTCAAGTTACTCAAGTCAACATTGTCACTAAAACTTCCAAAGTCGTCTTCATTAGCCGTGGAAGCTAATTGCTGAATTGCATTAAACGAATTCTTTCTTGAAGTGGCAGGTGTATTCGGCATCATTGAGGGCGAGTCATAAGCCGTCTTGAATGAAGCGGCATCTGAGTCTCTTGACAGAGACTTTCTGGATCTTAGAGATCGAGAAGACTTTGTTGAGTTCTGCGTATCACTTCTGGAGAACGAAGGGTAGGACTTCAATGTTTCATTTTTCTGTTTTGAAGAGCTATTCCCCATCGTGTACTTGTCGTATATATATATGTGTACAGATGCACTGTTTTCCCCGTGTGTTCAATAGGGTGCTGATTCTCGTACTAATTAAAGAGCTTTTGGAAAAGGGTCTAGGCTGTCAAAGAGTGAACGGAAGGGGGTCGGTCAGCTTTGGGGGAGACTATTCTGTAGATTAAGCCCCGCTGTGGTATTGGGGATGTCACGTGAGTGATGATTGGTCCAGTGGAGCTGCCTGTGCGGGTTGAGAGGACTGTACTTCCACTCAATTAAAACTGGTTGGGTTTAGTCAGAGGGAAGTCTTGTTTTGTCTGGAACATTTTTTTGTGGTCCTAATTCTTGTGGGCACGTGACCTCGCTCTCGGATTTACGGGATTAGAATCTTTGATAAGACTTTTGCGGAGCCGTGCAAATAATTTTGGCGAAGCCTCACCAGTTTAGGTGGAGATGCTAGGCGAGGACAGGGGAGGCTAGTACTACAAGAGGTGAAGAAGAAGAAGAAGTTGCCATTGGTATTCACAGTTTGCTTTTGAGGCCATTGAGTCTGTACTTCATGTCTTTTAACTGTTTAGTCTCCGGCTTCCAATTGTCAAACTCTTCAAAGAGTTTGCTGATTTGTTCGTCAACTTCTGGGCTGAACAATTTGTCTTTGGCCTCAAACAACAATCCTCTCATGCACCATGGTAGATGGTATGGATTCAGCCCTAGAACTTGAATACTGAATGGTTTGAAGTGAAGTGGAATTCGATACTTGAGATCGTTGGTTTTGAGGGAAAATGACAGCGCTAGATCGTAGACTTGTGGATCATGATAAATTTTGGAGTGTCCTCCTCCAGTCAATGGACCAGCCAATGCATTGGAGACCTCTTTGATGACGCCATGGTCGCTGAAACCTAGATTATGAAGATGATTAGCAATGGAAACAACTCGTGTGACAAACTTCGGGGTATTGGAGCCACCATCGACGTACGTGGCCCTGAAGATGTTCGGATGCCTGATGTGTAGACAATTAGATGAGTATAGTGGCACTAATTGATCATTAATTGAGCCAATAAATATGAGTTTGATTTGATTTTGTGATATGATGATCTTTAAAGCTTTAAGGAATTCTGTTGATATAATCGAGTCAAATTTTTGGAAGTCAAACAATTCCATTAACGAATCAGATTCAATTGTCGAATACGCTCTGACGAAAAGCTTTTGATCAATTCCATAAAATGGTCCATTGTTTACCCCAGCCATTGCTAAGATACAAATCTTTTTATTGTTATTGAACGTCAAGATTCCTGAAGTTATTAGCCTTGATAGTAACAATATCGACACTGGACATCCTTGTGAATGTGCAGCTATATAAATATAATCCGAAGAATTCAACTCATCAATCCATTTAGACAAGATCTTGTAAAAAAATTCAACTCTGTCGAAGATTTTACCTTCTTTCTCTAAAGCAATTTTTTGAATCTCAACATTCTTCAACCCTTCTCTTTGAATGAATCTTTTGATTGCCTTTTCTGCTTCATTAGCGAATTTTATAGATGTACCAGTTGGTTCCCCAATCAATGGCCTTAAAACTCTGGTAGGAAAAAAACCATGAACACCAATGATCATTATCTTCTTGATATTTCTATGATTCAAATGTTCTGATCTGTATAAATGCATTGGATCTTTAACTTCGAACCCCAATGTGTATTTTAGTCTGTTTAAATTGTTTACAATGCTTGATTGTACGGAATGTAGTGGTAAAGATTGTTCGAAACCAGGAACAACTAGGTTCTTGGACCTTGAAGGTGATGAATTCTTTCCTGAAGTATCATCTTTCGAAACGGTTGATGGTTCAAATAACATGGCATCAGGAATTTCTTCAGTATCACCGTTTAAGATTTTATTACTCAATGATTCAGTAACATTCTGTGAACTCCAAAACGACCAAGACGATGATCTGGCCTTAGAAGAAGGGTCATTTGCCACAGCTTTCAAATTCTCGGGACTATTAACAAGATCTTCAGCGATTTCTCTTTTTGATGGAGAGCTGGGTCTGCTTATTGAGTTTGTGTTATTAGCAGCAGCGGCCAGTCTTAGTGAAGTCAGCGAAGGTTTTCTCCAACCAAGCCAACTACTTGAATCAACGCCTTTCGACTCCTCACTAAACTCACTTCCTGTGTCTTTGTTCGAATCTCTGGATACTGGAGGATTGCAGACTATACTATGTTCAGACTTTACTGGAGACACACTCAACCTGGTCTGATTCGTCCCTTGTCCTGGTTGATTGTACGGCTCTGAGACACTCGGTCTTGGTTTACCCCATATGGACCATCGTCTTCCTTCCAACGGAAGTTGTTCTTGCTTTTCACGCTCTTCTTGTCGAGCTCTTTTCTGTGCCTCATGTTGCTGCTGTGTGTTATTCTGTGGTTTCAACGAATCGTTTGATTGGCGAGAGCCAAGCACCCGAGAGCCCGGAGATAGAGGAGTGGGAACAGATTTTCGACTGTTGTCCTTGTCTTTGTCCTGGTCAGCCATTGTGTGGAGATTTCGTTCTCGTGGTGGGTCTACACATTGAGGTTTATTTTTATGTCATAGTTTTTATTTCCTGATAAGCAGGGGCCTAAACCGAGGGCCAAATAAGAAATTAATCTCACTTCTCCTGGAAATTGCAGGTCGATAGATCTAAAGTTAACTCTCAATCCAGAAGATTAGGATAGATGGGAGTCAGTTGATCTTTTCGAGGGGCTATAAAGCTCAAGAATTGGTTGTTTTAAGGATCGTGCTTAAATGATCACGTGCCAGACGCGCTTTCGTGTATTTACGAACAGTTTTTGAAGCAATGACTATATTGAAGAAGACCAACCTTCACAGCCGTTTACATTAGGAGAAAAGTCATGACACTAGACGAACCTGGCCAGGTGGATCAGGATCCAAAGAGAAGGAAGATCACGGACTTCTTCAAGAAAGAGACTGTGCAGAAGACGTCAACCACTGTTGAACTAACAGAAGAGAAAATTGGACATAAAGACGATCAGGTTGAAGTCGTGGTAGAAAAACAAGAGAAAACTGTAACTGTTGAACAGAACAACAGTGATTTCAAGGAGAGCTTCATAAAATCACTCACTGATGAACAGAAGGAGTTATTACAACTGGAGATAGACACGCTGGAAGATTCATGGTTCAAAGAGCTACACAAGGAGCTAACTAAGCCATACTTCCTTCAATTGAAGAGATTCCTCAAGACGCAATGGCAAAACAATGTTCAAATTTTTCCATTAGAAGAAGATATTTACTCGTGGTCTCGTTTGACACCACTCCACAGCGTCAAAATCATGATTCTTGGACAGGACCCATACCACAACGTAAATCAAGCCCATGGATTAGCATTCAGTGTCAAATCTCCAACCAAACCTCCACCATCACTCAAGAACATGTATAAGACTTTGAAAATAGACTATCCAAACTTCGAGATTCCCAAAGACAAGGGAGATCTAACCGAATGGGCTGAACAAGGTGTGCTGATGTTGAATACGGTACTTACAGTGAAGGCACACGAGGCAAACTCGCACGCTAAAAAAGGGTGGGAACAATTCACAGAAGCAGTTCTACGGGTGGCACTACGGGACACAACAACGAAGAAAGTTGCGCTTCTATGGGGGACACCAGCCCAAAAAAGATACGACACTCTCAAGCTCAAGAGTGAAAGAGACGCACTTCTGGTCTTAAGATCGGTGCATCCGAGCCCACTAAGCGCACATAGGGGGTTCTTCGAGTGCGGCCATTTCAAGAAGGCGAACGAGTGGCTTGTGGAGCACAAAGTGGAGCCCGTTCAGTGGACTTTATAGCCAATATTGGACCCTTTCTTTTATGATCAGAAATTGGCTTAATCCGGTAATATTCGCTTTTAGCCAGATTTCGAAGTACTGAAAAATAAAATAAACAACTTTATAAAATAAATTCTTGTAAAAGGATCAATTCTTTTTCTCATTTGTTTCTTGTTCAGCATTCGATCGATTAGTCAGTTGCTCCATTAAAACAAATTCAAGATCTTTGCGCCCTCGGTTTTCACTTCAGCTGTTTCTGTCTTGGCTAATTCTTCGATCAGATAAACGCGTGGTTGAATATTGTGTTGTGGTTTGTTTTTCTTTAGAATCTAGGATATTAAAGTTGAAAAATTGGAAGCATAGTTCCTTGATTTGAAGTCATAATGTCGGACTCATCAGGCTCTAGCTCGGATGAGCTCATGTCCAGTCACACCAACAGCGCCACCACGGATGAATCGACCGCCGAACCACCAACCCCAGGCTCTCCAGATACGTTATCAAAACAGCAGCAAGTTGCACCTTCCCCTCAGAAAACTTCCAAAACGAACAGGCAGCTGGAACATTTACTATATATTGCTCAATGGTACACAAACCTTGGAGATGGTCAAGATGGTTTAAGTGGTCCCGGTATTGAAGAAAACTTCGGTATAACTTCCAAAAGAACGACAAGAAGTAAGAGAGGAAGAACATTTGAAGAAGACATGTATGAAGCTGAACAGTTGCAAAAGAAGAAAACAGAGGAAAAAAGAATCAAAAAAGAAAAAGAATTGGAGAAAAAAAGAGTAGAGGCTGAATTATTAGAGAAAGAGAGACAAGCTGAACTTCTCAGACTACAAGCCGAAAAGAAGAGGCTCAAGGCAAAGGACAAAGAGGAAAAAGAAGTTTTGCGGGCGAAAATTAGAGCCTTAAAGGTTCCTGAATCACCTTCCCCTGAATCATCACCAGAGCCCATTCCAGAACCAGAAGAATTTGTGGACGGATATAAACCTTTTGCATACACTTTAGAAAAAGATGTTGAGATCCCGATTCGTGATGATTTTTTCATATCTGAAATATACGCCGGTACTGTGAATGAAGTTGTTGAAGTCAAGTTCAGAAATGCATATGAATTAATAACAGATACTAATTCAAGATATTACAAAACATATAAAGATTATCCAGCAAAAGAAATATTGTTCAAGAATGTGATATTTCCTAACGTCAGTGAGAAATATTGCACAATGACATCTTCCAGTGATCTACAGTTGGATCCATTTGATGAAATGGGTAAATTGATGGAGTTACTAGCATTGAATTATTTTCCAGAAGAGGACAAACTGAAAATTTATGATCCATCTGACCCTTGGACTTCGTTGGTTGGGAAATATTCCAAAGCTTTGCAAGAGAGAAACTATAATTCAGCTGTTGCCAAAATTAATCAATTTAATGGCCATGTTAAAAGAATTCAATCTGAAGGTAGATTTGTTAAATATTTGGCTCAGAAGAAAACAATTTCAAGAGTTTTCATACATGAGATTTTGAATGAGATTTATTCAAGAGCTGTTTCTCCAAACATCAGTCAATTAAAGAAATATCAAGCATTCTCAAGTAACGTCTATGGAGAATTATTACCAAAGTTCTTATCACAAGTTTTCGATCAAGTTGGGCTGAACTCCAAATCTGTTTTTATAGATTTGGGTTCGGGTGTTGGTAATGTTACTATTCAAGCTGCTTTGGAGTATGGATGTGAAAGTTATGGATGTGAGATCATGGATGGCTGTTCTGAATTAGGTGATGCTCAGTTGGTGGAATTTGAGGAACGTTGTCGACTCTTTGGACTAAACCCGGGAAAGTGTAAATTTTTCCATAAACAGAGTTTTATTGATAATCCACAAGTCAAGGAAGTGATTGATAAGTGTGATGTTATTCTTGTTAACAATTTTTTGTTTACACCAGATTTGAAAGAGAAAACTTTAAGACTATTCAATAATTTGAGGCCAAAAACTAAAATCATAAGTCTAAGAACCATCCTCCCAGATAGTCATCATATTGAATTCGATGACGTTGATAACTATGTCAATAAGTTTGAAGTTTGCAAGTATGAATTTGAAAGTTTTTCGGTTTCATGGACGGCTAAGGGCGGTGCTTTTTTCATCACTGAATATACTGGATTGATTTCAGAAAATGCCTTATCGGTTTTCAACACCCGTTCGAGAGAAAGAAAAATTGTTATCCACAAAAAACTGGACCACGAGTCCCAATAATCCAAAAGTGAAAGACATAATGTACTATACATTTGATTAAAACAACGCGTGTTTTTTTGCAATCATTCAAGAATTAGTTGTAATTATTTCGAACATTTTTGACACAAAATGCCATTGCAAAAAAAAGTCAACCGGAAAAATTTATTTCTTTTTCCTAAAAAAAAAACAAAATATTTTCTGATTCCGTTTAAACTCTTAGTTCATAAACAATAATCACAATGTCTGCTGAAATCGCCCAAAACGCCGCTGAATTGAAGAATGCCCTTCACCAATACCCAAACTTCCCACAAGAAGGTATTCTTTTCGAAGATTTTCTTCCAATCTTCAGAACCCCAAGCCTTTTCAAAAAATTAGTTAGATCTTTCAAATTACACGTTGAAGCTAAATTTCCAGATCAAAAAATCGATTATGTTGTTGGTTTGGAATCTAGAGGTTTCTTATTTGGTCCAACTTTGGCTTTAGAACTTGATGCTGGATTCGTCCCAGTTAGAAAAGCCGGTAAATTACCAGGTCAAGTCGAAAGTGCTACTTATGTCAAAGAATATGGTAAAGATGTCTTTGAAATTCAAAAAGAATCCATCCCACAAGGTGCCAACGTCATCATTGTGGACGATATCATTGCTACTGGTGGTTCTGCTTCGGCTGCTGGTGAATTGGTCAACAAATTAGGTGCTAACTTGGTTGAATTCTTATTCGTGTTGGAATTGGATTTCTTAAAAGGCACTGAAAAATTGACAGCTCCAAGCTTCACCTTATTGTCAGGCCAAACTGAGAAGTTGAAAGAATAAGTAAGCAGCTTACAATTACTGTGTTTAAGCTAAATAAGTACGATCGATCATCATAGACTCGAAAAATTGTGAAAACGCCGTATATATTTGACCTGACGCACGCAACTCATCAATTAGTTTTGATAAGGATTTCGAGTCTCGCTCGACTCTCGGCTGTTGAGACCAGAAATAAAAAAAAACACAAAAAAGGGCCGAGCAGGGAATTGAACCCTGGACCACTCGCATGCTTATGGTAATTTAGCTCCAGTTTTCTGGTGCTTCGCCCAAAGCGAGTATCATACCACTAGACCACGCGGCCTTTAATGTCTCTAAAATCGGTTCTGAATTGCCATATTAAGTGTAGAATACGTAGCCAGATATTTTTCATGCATTTTTGGTTATCGAAGACTAAAGTGATAGCTTAACTACTTGAAAACTCTTAAAACGTAAAAAAAACACGGGTGTTGTTCAATAAACGCGTGGTTAATGCATAGTATAGAATGGAGGACACAGGAAGAGCTGTTAAACTCTTTTCTGAATGTTGAAGCTTATGACAAATTGTTGATCATACTTGAAACGACACTGTTCTCCAATGCACCAAGACTATTGTGTCCATCAGCCTTCATATTAAGAGTTTTACTGTCGCTGTGCACAGTAGGTGACTATGCAAATGCTGATATAATGAGAAGTGGGTTCACAAATCAATTTTCATCGGATATTCCAATGAATAATAGAGCACACCAGTTGATGCGTACACTTGTGGACATAGTCAAAGATCATCAGAGTTCAGATGATAGAGAGGCAGAAGAAATTGATCCATTTAGGAAAGTTAAGTATGATCCACATGATATTGATTTCGCGAGAACACAACTCATCGAAGCCATTGTCTTTATTCATGAACCTCGTCATTCCCATGATCTAAGGAAAGACAAGTCCAAGAAGAACTATAGAGAAGTTCCAGTTTTTCCTTTGAAAACCCCAAAGAAGAAAAGAACGTCAATACTAACGAATATTAATATGCAAGACACACAGTGGTCACCAGAGAGAAGGCAACTTGAACATGAATTTGCCATGGAACAGGCTAAAATTCGTCTGGATGACGATTCGGATGATTCAGACAATGGTCATGACATGAGCAGTTTAAAGACATCGGAAAAGAAAACTGCAATGATTATGAGAAACCCTAGAATTGATATTGCATTGAATCAACATTTGATATGGACCGCGATACAATGGTACTTAAAATCTTCATTTAATACAACTGACCCTTTAACTCACCAAAATTGGTTAGTATGGGATAAAGTGCTAGGTCTTATTATTGATATTTTGAAGATCGAATTTGATGGAATTGTCAAAGGCGATACAGACGAACTTTTTGAAGAATCAATCGTTTATAAATTCTTATCTTATGCCGGTGCGTATGGCTGGAATACCCATTTCCCAGAAACATTGCTAAATACAAAAAATTTCAATTCTGAACCGATATTCAAAAATGAAATGTCCAAGGCTAAGTCTGTTGTTCTTGAGAGAGTCTTACAAGAACCAGAAAATGCTACTAAAATATCAAGAAAAGGTGCGAAGCTCATACGAGACATATTCTTTTTGGGATTGAAAGCTACAGAGTACAAAGAAAACGCAAATGTGAGCTCGTTATTATGTTGGGATGCAGATATAGTCTTGATGAACTTTAACTCTCTCTTACTTGAAGCTCATTATCACGATTTGTTGAACTTCATCAGAATAGATGATGAAAACATGGATGATCCTGTAATGGTTCAGGTGTTTGAAAGCTTAATTAATTATCAACTGGTCCAGTTGAATACCTATGAATTCAAACAGTTTAATGATTATTCATGGCTTTATGAATCCAGCTCACTAGAATATATCACTGATTTATACAAAAATGTTTCATTCACGCAGAAACTATTTGTGAAGAGCTTATCAGGCTTCAATCACCAGAAAGCTTTGGGGGATTACAACAAGGTGAGTCTGGTACTATATTACCTCTTAAAATTATGGATTCATTGCTCAAAAGAAGAATTGGACCGTGAAGATTTGAGTCAGCTTTTGAAATCAGCTGAGGTTGGTGAAAAGGCAAGGCTACAGATAGTAAAGTTAGTTTTTAGAAAAACTCAAACTCGATTACCTGTGGATGATTTTCAGCATCTAACGTCATTTATCAAGTACGAGTTGAATCAATTCCCAGATATAAATAGATAAACTTCTATTTGAACATCAATTAACATTTATTTGTTAACATATTTAAGAAGATTGAATGGTTTGAATCATTTTGTGGCATCAGTAGTTGCACTGTCAGTATCAACACGGATATGAACCAAACAACTTATGGCTTTTTTAACAGCCTCAACATGCCAAGGAAGTAATGAATCTTTTGGAGAAACAACGCCGAACAATTCAGAGATCGTTGATAAGTTTCTGAACTGTATCAATAAAGATTTCATGAGGTCATTAGTTTGTAGATTCGAAGGGCAACTCAATAAATTGACTTCAAACGTACGTATCAGATTATGACTGTTCTTAATAGGCTTAATTAAATATCCAGTCTTCACACTAAATCTGCTTGGTGCATTTATGAGAGTTTCTGGAGACTCAACCACGACACCATACACCGTATCACAAATATCAACGAGAATATTCTGATCATCTGTTAAAAGTTTGCCATCTGGCCCAGAGTTTGGAGACTCATAAGCTAATCCAGATGATTTCGTCATACTGAAAAGATCTGGGGAATTTATCGGCTGTGGTGTGAATATTGTTGGAGTTAGTCCAGATGTTGAACCAACTGTGGGAGCCGAATCTTTACCGATGATCCCATTCATCAACTTTTCATTTTCTGATTGTTGGTTAAACACCTTGCTGATTGGGAAGCTATTTTCATCTGTTTCCAATAACAATTTAGAACGATCACTGGCAGACACAACAATCAACGTCAAATCTCTTGTTTTGGAAGAAAGTCTTTTCAAATGTAGCAGCTCATCATCTGGGATCATACCATTCAACCTCGTCAATATCAAATGTTTCTTACCTTTCAATTTGGCAGAAAGGTCCAAAGTAATTTGCCAAATATCGTTCATTACTTGCTCGATTGAGTGGATCTCTGGTTTGTTGATTTTGGCATTGGCGCAATACCAACTTTTTGTCTTCCTGAATTTGGAATGCTCTTCTGTCCATGCTGCAACTACCCATTCTTTATCAATCGATCTGTCATAACTGAGATGGATAAATGATTCTTGAGATAGAAAATCACCAGAGATTGGTTGTTTGGTGAGTTTGAAGTGGATGGTTTCCGGTAATGAAGTGGTCAGTTCCGCAAAAGTCGAGTTCGTATCACCAAGAGAGTTGTAAATATTCAATGATAACCTTCCTAGCATGTTGACTGATGTTGTCGAGAAAACACCATTATTTGAGATGAAAGACATCGGGATCATCTTCAATCTAGCTTTGTAATTGTTTTGATACTGAAGAGTTTCCTTAAATTTCTCAAATATCAGAACCTTTGATAATGTGGAAAGGAAACTATGGTCTTCGTCAGGATAGATGACCAGCAATTCCTCAACCATACTCCTAGTGTTGAGCTCTGTTTTCAATTCATTAGCAGCTGCCACAATATCTCTTTCAATGTCAGAAGAAGGACCAATTGTTAACAACCCATTGTTGATGTAGTTGATCGATTCAGAGACCGAGACCCGTTCAACTTCACCCAACTTGAATTTGTACTGATAGATTTCAATGAAAGATTTTAAGAAATATGATGATTGTTCAGCCATTCCGCTTTGAGATATCAATAAAACTTGAAAGTTCTTTGGTTTGTTAAGCGGTCTAAAACTCATCAAATTCCAGAGATACAAACTGTTTGCGGAGACAGATAATTCCTGGGAGAGCCTCTTCACTCTCAACTTCGGTGATTTTAGTTGAAAAATGTACTGGGATTCTAATTTCGGTGGATCCACAACCTCAACTCTGCTAATTGCTGTTAGATCAGATGGATCAGTAGTAAAGGATGTGTTGATGGTTTTGCTAGTCAAAGTATTTCTGATGTTATTTTCGGCATTTATGTTTGTAGTCTGGAATGGGGACAATGGAGATTCAATATCCAGACTCATCAATTCATCTTCATCCTTGATAATGTTAGGTATTATTAATCTTTTGCTGAAGCCAGTGTACTCTGACAGTGTTGTTTTGTGAATTTCTGGGAAAATCTGTGCAATAGATCTTTCAATGGTTTCATTTTCATTGAACATCTTATTAATAGGAGCTGGTAAATCTTCAAATGAATATGTATCATTCCAGACAATTTGATTTAGTAATTCATTAACACTATGTTCAACTTTGGCCAATTCAACTGTTGGATTATTTGAAAAAACATTTTCTGGGATAGTAAATAAAGGAATAGATCTAAGTACGAAAGGCATGAAGTTGGGCACACCATTGTTACTCTTTAAAGAGTTGTTAGAGTTCTCGTCCGGTGAACTCGTTGTTGACTTCGAGTTATCATCTGTGTTTAGTTTGAGCTTTTTCTGCTCTGGTTCCGTTGCATCTGGTAAGTTCTCAGAAGAAGTGGCACCATCTTCTATCGTTAATTCAGTTTTCACAGAAGCAATATCATGATCACTCGCTGAATGGCTGACGGAAACTGCTCTGATGTTATTGTACCTTTCCTTCCTTTCAGAATCCTCATTGTCTTCTTCATCTTCATCTTCGTAGTCATCATCATCTTCGTCATCTTCTTCATCATCATCATCACCTTGATCTTGACCAAAACTTCCCGTAATTGACATTGTTGGAATTCCACTATCTCCTGCATTACGACCAACAAAAAATTTACCACCATCGGCATACTTATCATCAACGTTGGCCTTTATGATAGGATTGAAGTTCAAAGGGGAAAAAATGCTTTTGTTTTTGTTACCTTTTGGAGAAGAGATAGGTAACGGAGCACCCGGATCTTGGTATGGGCTTGGTGTAACAGTCAATGTCATTTCATGGAGAGGGATATCATATGGATTCTTTTCTGAATCCCCATTAGAGTTTACATCATCATTGATACCATTGGTATTCTCTTGTTCAAGTTTTTCATCGTCATTAGCTTCTGTAAGCAATTCCAATTCAGATGCTAAATTATCATTCAGTTCATCTTCTTTGAGTAAATCATCTGCGTTAATGGCAAGTTCAACATCATCTTTCAAGTTTTGTTGTTGAGTACCAGACTCATCATTATTGGCATCAGCGTCGAAAAAGTCAAAATCAGAATCGTTTATCTCGACCTCACCATCATCTTCTACACTTTCGGCATCACCATCACCGTCTCCGAACAAATCATCATAATCCCAATCATTATCGTTAGACTTTTCTTCCACTTGTGAAATGTTGTTGGCTAGTGGTGATACAGTAGGTTCTACCATAGCAGTGATGGTGGAAGGTTGTGTGCTTTGTGGCGTTTCATTCCTGACGGTCGGATGATCTAAATGATGTGGATCTAATGTTAAGGGCGTGTTGTTTGATGTTGGAGCAGTTGATGGGGTTTTTGTTTGTGAAGAAGCTTTCAAATTCACAAAATCGTCAATCAATGTTAATGGATCAGAAGGAGAGATTGATCTGGCAGATATTGGATTTTGTTTGAATTCTTGAGCAGATTGTATATAACATAGTTCCAACGGCCAAACCAAGTATTTGATATTCATGACAGGTTTCAAATAATCAGATATTTGAGTTGTCATCCCGTTCAAATGTGACAGATTTGGTATCACTTTGACCCATATGCATGTTTCTAGATTTATCGAAATATTATGCAGAGTTGCTAGAGATTCAATAATGGAAGAGGAGTTTGATGGTTTCGAGGTTGTGGATTTTTGAATTGATGACTCGACAAGATAAGCACGGATACCAGAAGGTGCCAAATGGATGGAATGTTTGGAGTTGATGTTCTCAAGGTCACTGGGAAGGTCACTAAGGTTAGCAAATTGACTTGGAGTTCTGCAGATAGAAATCCCAACTTCAGCTTCATCATTGAATTTTGCTTCAATCTCTAAAATGTCAAGATTTGATAGTAATGCTGCACTCCCAAAGGGTATTATCTCTTTCCTGAGAGTCAGGGCCGACACTATGAGTTTCCTTAGTGCTTTTAAAAAAGAGACGCATAATATTGTAGTTAGAGGTGTTGGTGTATTAGTGCTAGATTTGAACAGTGTCTTTGGGTGGAGTGTTAATACTGGGGCTTTTACAATATTAAACTCTTTTGAAGGAGCTGGAGGGGGTTGCTCATCAATGCTGAACACATGAAGTTCCTTGGAATAGATTGTTGCTAGAATTTTTGGATTGTGGGCTCTTAGATCACTTTCAACACTGAAAAGTACCTGATCATCTTGATTTAAAGGCTTTATGATACTATACTTAATCTCTGGCAAGTGTGCCTAGGAATAAGGGGTTAGTATAACGAAAACAAGAGCTGAGGACATATAAATGACTCACCAGTGTATAGAAGTTTGTTTGTATCGCCTGCGTATCCATCGGATCCCGGAAGGCGTCGCAATTGCGGGTTTAGTGACAAAACTTGATGATTTGTAGTGAAAAAGTTGAACGTTTTTCTGGTGCTTATCCGGATCAGTCACGTGATTTGAAGTAACAATATGGCTTTGAAAAGCACCAAACAGTTCTCAAGTGATTGTGTTTGAGGAGTAGAAAACGATGCGAATTGGGCAGTGGTGCTGCTGTGGAGGTGCAGAGGATGTTGTTTGGGCCGAGAAGAGTACAGAACAGGCGCCAAAAGCTGCGGTAACCATTTCGAAAGACCCTCTATCGAGCAACTTGTACTACAAGACAGAAGGTGCCTTAGAGCTAGGAGATGTCTACAGGTTTGTGATCACATACAGGCCTGAGAATGACGATTGTGAACTTCAGCAGGACGAATATGGCAAATTCTTGTCAATAAAAGTGAAGAACATTGAGAATCATCTTCTCAGGACGGTTTATTTGGCAGGCCCTTTCGCTTTTTATGTTGATATTACTCCCTTTAACTACGACCATACCAAAGCGTTCGATGAGAAAATCCAATATAACTCAGATATCAAACCTGGAAGTGCATTCAAGGGGAAGCTCCACATAAATGAGAACAGTAGAGTAGAAGAAGGGGTGTTTTCATGGACGGTGGATGTTGTGTCCCAGATAACGCTTACAGTAGGAACAGAGATCAAGTTGGCTGTACTGATTGGAGTAGATCACAAGCTTTTAAAAGATTCTTTGAACGAGGAGGATGTCTCTGGTAAGCCTAACGTGTTGACGGTGGATAAACGGGATACAGAAACACTAACAAATCAGCCACCGAAGTATGAAGATAAACCTGTTCACCTAGTTGTCACCACACATGGAATTTTTGCCAACATTGGAGCGGACATGCTTTACCTCAGGGATCAAATAGAAAGGAAGGTTAACAGTAATCCCGATGCTAATTTAATAGTCCGTGGATATTCCGGGAATATTGGTAAGAGTGACAAAGGTATCAAATATTTAGGAAGAAGAGTTGGTGATTACGTTTTAGATCTTTATGACTCGAAGAGATATAATATTGATAGAATTTCATTTATAGGACATTCATTAGGTGGTCCGGTTCAAGCATACGCAATTTCACACATAGTGACACAAAGGCCTGATTTTTTCCATAAAGTTATTCCCATCAATTTCATAATTTTAGCTAGTCCAATGTTAGGTGTGCTGTCAGAGTTCCCTAAAGCGGTTTCATTTGCATTAGATCTTGGGTTTTTGGGAAAGACAGGCAGAGATTTGGTATTGACTCATAAATTTCCAACGGTTATCAAAGCTCAGAAAACTTCAAGTACAGGTGAAGAAACCGAAAAAACTAGATTATCGTTGAGACCAATATTAGAACAAATTTTGAGAAAACAAGTCCATCATGTCTTTGAGATGTTTTTGAGAAGAACAACTTATGCAAATGCTATTAATGATGGTATCGTACCATTAGGAACTTCATCACTATTATACTTAGATTGGAAAAGTTTGGGATTAGTATCATTTATGAAGAAGCACAAGAATGAGAAGGAAGAAAATGAGTCCCAATCCAAGATTGAAACCATCAATGAAATACCCGATGAAGGAAACGTTACAGATGATGTATCATCAGAGACACCATCACCATCTGGAACACCAATACCCGCGCCGGTTGATTCAGGACCTGCACTTTCAAACGTAAAAGATTACGCACAGACCAGTAGAACTGGGCAGTCAGAATCATCAAGCTCACCATTAACAGACAACCCAATGATCAAAAGTATATCGAGTACATTCACCTCCATAGAAACGGTCACCAGCTCACCAATTCATAGTTTGAAACAAAAAACGCAAAAGAAAAAGAAAAAGAAGTACCTAAGAACCCAGACCGTTCGTACGGATCTTACAGAAACGTCCAATTTCAGCAGCTCGGCGCCAGGAACACCATCGGATGGACAAGTTGAAATGGTCTCCTCAGACCTGGATAACAATGAGGATCCGGACGACGACATCCACATCCCACCAGTAGCCTCGACCATCATGTCGGCTGCAGTTGCAGTGATTGCACCTAATCCAAAAAGTGAATATTTGACTGATCCAGATGAAAGACCAGAAACGATTTTTCATGATAAGATCTATGGCTTTGATGACTTACCAAAACCTCATTACTTCAAGAGTGATTCTGATAACTCTTCCACACATGTCAAAACTGTGTTTTCATCGAAGAGTAAAAGAGAACTACAAGAGAGATTAGCACGATCATGGCACTCTGGTATGGATTGGAGAAAAGTGTTGGTCACTTTGAAGCCTGATGCCCATAATAATATCATCGTCAGAAGAAAATTCGTCAATGCCTGGGGTTGGGAAGTTATTGATCATTTGATAAACAACCATTTTAGCGAAGAATCCATAGCTAGAGATGAGAAATTTGTTACTGCAATGAGGGCCAAGCTGGATGCGCGAAACTGCTCTTAATATCACAACTGGAATAATGTCATTTCCTCATGCTGTAGTATTTTGTGAATTAATCCTTACACCATCTATTTCACAATATGTTGAAAAAGAAAAATTATAGCGAGAGAACTTGATCACTAGTGAAAGAAAAATCCGATCTATCAGACATGGCTGGTACGTTTGCCCTATATATAGATGGAGGGCTGTCAAAATAGAGAATACTAACCTTCCTGCCCAGGTCCTAAAAGTAAAGGTAAAATTGTTGTGTCACTGGTGTCGACAGCCTTAACTGGTTTCAGAAAGCACATACTGGTTAACCGTGGTGCTCCATTGGTCAAGCAGGTCCGTTATGACCCTCTGGGTAAGTTCTCTACATCTTCATCGGCAAGTTCTCATACTAACACCAGTAAGTGAAACGCAGAGTGCTGTTCACAGAAGCAAAAAAGAGAAAAGTTACAGAAACCATACCATTAAACTTCTCAAGAAAACCAAAAGGTCTTTAGGGTATGAAAGTTAATAATGGAATAGAGAAGGTGGCGATGTCATAATCCAAAAAAGAGTGTATCATGTATATAATATCATGGAGCGAAACAGAGGTGTTAGTTACGGTCCTACTGATAGAACATAAAAAATTAGTATAATTTTTGAGAAATTTTGAACCCAAAGCGTAAAGTATTCAGAAAAAATGTTTATAGAATACAGTTGAAGATTGCATTATCATTCCTTTTATCTCTGCGCTTTTCCTGCTAATAAGAATTCGAGTGGCCTGGAAGTACATCCATGAGTCTTGAGTAGGTAGTATTAACAACGATGATACTAAATTCAATAATACTAGAAAATTCTATCTTCTCCCGGCATTATACCAAACGGTTGGATCCCACATCTAATATTGGCTTAAAATCTGTTGTACAATTCTGTATAATTTGATATTAAGAACATGAATCTTCACATGAAGAGAATGAATCAAACCATTTTATTTCTATTGCTACGAGTCAGTTAGTTATCAATTGCAATTGGGCCATAAATCTCCAGAACCGCATCATTCTTTATCCTTAATTGACTTCAAAGCTATTGGGTTAGCATGTATCGTGACCTCTTTTATAAGCACTGGAACTTTGGGCCTTTTCTTCTTATCGACTATTATATTTTCTAACTTTGACAAGGTCGAATCTACCGTTTCCTCCGCTCCTGAAATAACATGACCAAACACGGTATATTTTCCATCTAATGTAGAGTGCTTGTTGAACGTCTGATAATTGTTAGTACGGAAATTTCCTCCAAAAATCTTTTGTTTAAAGACTCACTATGAAGAATTGAGAACCATTTGTATTTGCGCCTGTATTAGCCATTGAAACCACACCCTAGTATACAGTTAGTAAATTACCCATATTATGTTATCTAAAGTGTTTTAAAATATACCCACTCTTTTATCATGCTTCAAAGTCTCTCTTAACTCATCTTTAAAGTATCCTCCCCATATTGATTCACCACCTTTGCCAGTGTTTGTTGGATCTCCAAACTGTACCATGAAACCTTTGACGGATCGCACAACTTTTGTACCATTGTATGTGCCTTTTGCACAATGTGCTAGAAAGTTCTAGTTCGACAGTTAGTAAATACCATCTTGTGCTCTGAATGAATGGGTTATACGCACTTCTGCAGTCTTGGGACAGTCTTCACAGAAAATCTCCAGCTTTAGGTCACCCAAGTCGGTATGAAGCTGGGTTATAAAGTTAGTTGGGGTTCGTGTCTTTGTTTTATTAAGGTGGGACAGTACTCACGGTTACTGACATTGATAGGTTGATCTTAGAGATGAGATGGTTTGTTATTGTTTTTCTTTGGCCCAAATTTTCATGAAGGAAAAAGGGCATCCATCAGAATATCCTACAAATTTATATGCATCCACAAAATAACAACTGTTCTGACATTAAAAGAAACAAAGCTATATAACTATGGTACAAGATTTCATCCTCTCTAGATCAGTCGCGATATTCAGCACCTGGAGTAGGAGCGACACCAGGAGTTTGGGCATTATGATTATCATACGAATAATCGTCATATGGAGTTTGTGCACTGCTGTAATGGGCACCTGGAGTTTCTGCCTGCTGGAAGGATCCTGGAGTGGCTGCAGTGTTCCACGAAGGTGTCGGTCTTCCTTGGTTGTTATACGAAGATTTGGATCCCCATGCGGTACCACCACCGTAAGCAGTGTTATTTCCACCCCATTGTGATCCAGCACCATGTTGAGTACCACCACCCCATTGACTTCCGGCTCCTTGACCAGTCGCACCCCAAGAACTTCCAGCTCCTGTGGTTGCACCCCAACTACTTCCTGCACCAGTTGATGGACGACTGTTACCACCCCATGCGGTTCCTGAACCTCCAGCATTACCCCACGACGTACCACCTCCATAAGCTGTACCGGTACCAGGTGCCCCACCCCAAGACGTTCCACCTCCGTATGCAGTTCCAACACCACCAGCACCACCCCATGCAGTACCCCCACCGTAAGATGTACCTGCACCAGCAACGGCCCAAGGTTTAGAAACTGAGTTACCAGCCCAATTGGAGGACGCACCAGAGGAAGGTTGTGAGCTTGCTGAAGTGTTCGTATAGTTTGTACCACCTCTGATCGAGCTGTTTCTAACATAATCGTCATATGGGATCAGTCTGTTGTCATCTGTGAGGAATGACAGTTTTGTTTTGGAAATGTTGATGATTTTGTTTTTGGTATGAAGTTCCACTCTTGCAATATCACCGTTTGTGTCCTTGATGATACCACGAAGACCCTTATATTCACCCAATCTTATACTAACGTGTTTGTTAATTGTGTTGTCTCTTCCCATTTGAGGCTTTATTGGTAATGCAGGTGGAGCCATGTTACCACCACTTTGAAATTTAGGATTCATTTTGGTTAAATCTAATTTCTTTTCCTTATTTTCATCTTGATTCAATGCTTTAGAAGCAGCATTTGTGACACTTGATATTTGAGTGACAAAAATACCATTATTTTCAGCAGTCTCCTTAGAATAAACAAATAAGAAAGATCTGTAAATATGGAGAATATTACCATTTCTTTTGAAACCACCGTTTTCACTAACGGAATCACCAATTTTGATTGGGTTCCCTTGAGAATCAGCAGCAAATGCTTGATCTTTTCTTATGTCAACTTTAGAAATTATGGCAGTTGGTGACAAAGACAAGATTCTACCCTCTTGTGACAAAACAGTAAAAACAT
Source organism: Gotozyma siamensis (assembly GCA_030579035.1). Classification (NCBI taxonomy): domain Eukaryota; kingdom Fungi; phylum Ascomycota; class Saccharomycetes; order Phaffomycetales; family Phaffomycetaceae; genus Gotozyma; species Gotozyma siamensis. Next base: position 155,867 of record JAKTZZ010000001.1, read on the forward strand.
CCTTGTCTGCTTTGATGACAACACCAACTGATGTGGCGTTTAATCTAACCAAATCATGTAAATCGTACATACCATCAATCAATGTGGAACTGTCGGTGGACTTGGTTAAGTGATTAGCAAAAACAGTGATATCTTTGTGTGATTGATCAGAAATGAAAGTGACTTGATCATCCTTCACAGAAACAACAATACCAGTGTGGCCGATATGATTACCTTTGATAACACTGATATGATCACCATTATGGAAGATTTTTCTTAGGTTGTTCAATGGAAATTCCAGATTCGTACTCTTGAAACCACTTGGTTTAATTAAGACAGTATCATTTGCAGACGAAATAACATCACCTTGCAACCCTTGTTGTTCACCTTGTAACACCTGGACTCTGTCACCTGTGTTGAAGACGGTTTCTTTGGAAGATTTCAAAGATTGAGCTATGGAAGTTAAATCCAATTTATCATCATCACCGGTGTTAAATCTGGAGATTTCTTCTAGCTTAGGTTGAACATTTTGAGTTTCCAAAAACTGTAATTTGAAAGGTTTAAATAAGAAACCACCAATGTATTCTTCACCTTTGTAATAGAACGAGTCATTCGACTTCACCGTCAAATTACTTGGGTCGAATTCTAATGCATCTTTCTTACTGAAAAGTCTTTGCTGTGGTCTGATTTTCGAAGTGGCTCTTTTACGTTTACCAGTGTCTTCATCTATCTCACCACCTTTGTAATCAAGTCTTGGAACGACTTGTAAAGTGACTTCCAAACCATTCTCTTCAACTGCATCAACGATAGCCAGATCACCTTTATATTTACCTCTTTTGATTCTGACATAAGAGCCAGGTTCAACTTTGACATCTGATGATTTATTTGCTCTCAAAAGATTAGGAAACTCTTCAACTGGGACTAATAATTTGTTTGATGGGTAGATATCTGGGAAACCTCTAATAGCAACATCAACAGCTGTTAATTTCTCAGCTTCAATGTAGACATAACCTGTGAAGTTATCTCTCTGGAAAGCTGATAAGAATTTTGGTTCATTTGGTCTTCCCAACAATGTCAACTTTCTCTTCAATAATTTTCTGACAATTTCTTTTTCTTTACCTGGTCTACATCTAAGAGCCCATATACTTGGATCATTGATCGAAGGTAGCAAGAATCTTTGCGACACAAGACCTGAATCATCACCTCTGTATTTGTTAGCTCTACCATATCTTTCCTTGAATCTGGCAGCCAATTTCTGTGCATCTTCTTCTGTACTCTTTTCATGAGTCTGATCAACTTGTCTATGCAATCGATCTTCTCTTCTGGCAGCTTCCTCATTATCTTGATCATTGGCAATGAAACCTTCTTTAGTCAATTCATCCTCATCCTCATCTTCATCATCTTCATCATCAGAAACCTCAGCTTCAACATCCAAGAACTGATTTCTATCACGACGTGCTCTTTTACGACTTTGGACACGATCATCATCATCATCCTCATCCTCCTCGTCATCGTCTTCTTCATCGTCATCGCCATCATCAGCCGGAGGCTCAACCTCGCCACTCTCATTTTTCATGCCTTGTTCATCCTCAACATCGTCCTGTTCTTCTCTTCTTAGATCTTGAAGTTCGTGTTGCTCTTGCAAAGTTTCGTCACGATCAGGAGACGACATCTTAAGCAATTATCAGAGTTACTCGGGTTGATTCAGCGAAAAGTGAACAATAAACCTGAGTGATTTCACTGTTATAACTTACTTACACTTCAACCTGGTTATTTTCCATTTCTGTTTTTCCATCACCACAATCCTGTAATTAGTTACCCGGACTATAAAATCCGAGCCCTCGGGTTAACTGTGTCATAAGCACTTTCAGTCTTGAACCATGCATAAAACTCCACAATAATCATCACAAATGGTGCGTAAATACAGATCTTGGACTATAATAGAAACAGGAACTAACCAGTAGAAGGCTGCAAAAAAACAGTATATTACCAAAAAGACGATAGAAAGGTTTACAAAGCCCAAAAATCTGCCCGAAGAGATAGAAGATGAGATATTGGAGAAACTAGCTAATTATTCTATTAATCATGACATGAACACCGATGATGTTGCACAATTTTACAGAGATTTGAGGATACCGAAGTTGTTTTTGATAGGTAACACTCGATTGAACCCTAAGGAGCTAGTTATCGAAGGTACAAATATTGTTGATTTTGACAAAATGAGGATTGTGTCATATCATTTAATTTTGTTTAGAAACAACAAAGAATTGATACAGCAAACTTGGAAGATGATCTTGTCTGAATTGAAACTCAAAGAAACTTCATCTACCATCAACTTACAGCAATTACAACAGTTAAATGACGATGCTAAGATGGGGTTATCCAATCCATTACTACTCGATATGATCGCGTCTGCTACTGATGGGAAATCTGTAACTGTCTCAATTGTGGATTTTGCATACACGCTAGGAAAACTTAACAAATTTGAATGAATGAGCACAGAGCAGTGCATTACCTTATGAACAATATATGTATAAACCACCATTTATTTGTGTCTTTTAAAATATCTTTTGGTGCTGAGGTAGCCGATTCAAATAATGTGTTTAGATTTGAAGTAGTTACGCAAATAAGCGACTTGCCATGCCCCTAGACCAATCAAAGCAAAGATGATTAGGATGGAGAAGTTTCTGACTCTTCTGTTAGTGGATTCATTAGTGTTTCTTAGTCTTTCTTCTCTGTTTTTTAAGTATTCTAATTCTTGTAAGATTTCTTCAGTTAAATCTTCCACTTTTCTTAGCTCAACTTCAACAGGTTTCAATTTTTCAGAAGCTTGAATATGATTCCAATCTCTGGCAGCAGATCCTGATTCAATATCAACTTCAATCTCTCTGACTTGTTTTCTCCCTTTTCTTTGTGCGACATTGCTGAAACAAATGTCGAATGCAGCGGAAGCGTGGGCAGTGAAAGCAACTCTAACGTCACCTGCAAAATCCTTCTTTCTTCTGTATTCGTTACCAACAGTGTCACGAATGAAGAAACTTAGCACTTGTCCATCACCAACACTTCCTGAGGATTGTATGTTCACGATAACTATTTGACCATCGGTGACAAAGTCACGCACACAAACAGGTGGTTTAGTCTCGTCGAGTGCTTCCACCTCAAAGTGCAAGGCTGCGACGGACATGATCCATGTGAACAAGATAACGGCAAGGGTCGTGAGTCTCATCGTGGAATTATATCGATTTTGGTCTTAAAATGAACTGGATTGTGAAGCCGATTGACCTGAAATCGTTCCCTTTTGGTGGATCAGAATTGGTTGACAATTGGTCTGTCTTTTAAACACATCGACGCGTTTTTTTTTCAGTGTGAGAATTCGCGGAGAAAAACAGACAAATCGGGAAGTTCGCTCGAAGTGGAAAAGACGAATGTCTTACGATGATGTGAAGATACATACATTACAGAGTCACAATGATTAAATGCATTTGATTCACAAAACTATTTACAAAGCGTTAACTGGATCAGGCTCAAATTGACGTATTTTGAACAGACAAATCAACCTCGTTCCAACTGGATCCATCTTTAGGAACTTTATCAGTCAAAATAACACTACTGTGATCTTTGCCAATCAAGTATTTCTCAGCAGAGTTCTTGACGTCTTCCAATGTGACATCCAATAGTTGTTCTCTTCTAGTCTGTCTCATTTCATCGGTAATACCTTCTTTGAACAAGAGTTGGCCTTCCTGTTTGACACTGATTGGGGCATCAAGACCTTGGAAAATGGTTAATTTTGCTTCTTGAAGGTCCATATCTGTCCAGTTACTTTCTAAAGCAACTTTCCCGGAGTTTTTGAAAGTTTCTAAACTATTTAACGAGTTTGGATCTCTGTATGAATAAAAACTAAACAGTCCATCGAGTCCACTGTAAGTTGCACCACCACCATAAGCACCACCCTTTTCACGAATTTCCTTATGAAGATGTTTGTATGTTAATAAACTTGATAATACTTGTAGTTTGGCGCCATCTTCATGGATATATGGAACACCTTTATACACAGAAGAAGCGTAACTGACTTGGAATGGTAATTTGATGATTGAGTTCATGCTTTCTTTCAACGGGAACTTAGAAGTCTTGTACGACTCAGAGACTGGGCTGAAAGATGGTAACCTAGAGATCAAACGTTCAATCTGCTTTTCATCTTCAATAATGGATTTCTCATCAGAGATCAAGGAGAATTTTAAAGAATCTGTGTTGATTAATATTTCTTTCAATTGAAGCAATGGGTTGATAATCTTTTCTTGAAACGAAGTTTCGTCTTCTGTCCATTTGACCAATTGATTCAAGAATTGTAATTGATCGATACCACTAATTGATTCACTAACAGAACGAGTTTGTGAAATAGAAGCTCCGGCATAATTTCTTGCATGTACATGACCACTTTCAGCAAGACTTCCAATGTTGTTAGACGACAAAATTCTAATCAAGGTAGATAATTTCTCCCTGTTTTGGAAATTAGTGTTCGTTAATAAATCTGCCCAGATTTCGTAAATGTATTCAACGTTTTGGTTCAAGGCAATACCACCAAAGTTGAAACTGATCTTTGGGGATAGATCAGTTGCAGATGAGTGAGTGTTAATGGAAGATGATAATCCACCAGTTTTCAACTTGATAAAATCTTCAATTTCTGCCATAGATTGGGTCTCTGTACCCAAATTGGTCAAACAATCAGAGAATAGTGATAAATAAGGATATAGCTCATATGGAACATCAACTGAACGCAAAGCACGCATGTAAGTTAAACCATTAGTATCAGTGATTCTTCTTTGAACGGTTCCTGCTCCAGCACTGGTATTCGAAAATGAAACAGATCTTGAAGATCCTTGTCTTTCAATATCACTGACTTTCAAAGTAGGTAAGACACTCAAGTCTTCAGCTTCGGACTGACTCTTAGCCAAATGTAAACCACGTTGAACAATTACATCACGATCCTCGTCATCTAAGAACTCTGTTAATCCGTTTAATCTCTTGGTTTCTTCTGCTTTGACATCTGATTCGAATGATTCACTTGGTTGCATCACAAATGTGAATGTTGGTTTCTCCAACATGTATTTTTTGATCAAATTCTGGAATAAATCACCTTTTGCATAATCCTCCCTAAACTGCTCAAGAATTTCATCCCAGGCTAAGGTCTCAAATGTATCAACTTTATTAACCCAACCAGGTAGAATTCCATACAAGAGATTCATACCAAAATCAGATTTATGATCTTTCTTTCCGATTTCAATCTGTTGAATAATGGCTTCTATTTTTGAATCTTCAAAACCACTCTCTGCATATTTCACTAACACATGGTTAACGGCTTTCTGTAAATCTTCAACTGATTTTAAACCTTGTAAACCAACAGTAAAGAAATTAGCTGCAGTTTGAGATTCCATTCCTGAATTAACAGTGAAGTCATCACCTAGTCCACTCTCGATTAATACCTGGTAGAGAGGTGAAGAGTGTCCGTTCGACAATAAGTTGGATAGTACTTTCAAGCAGAAAGTCTCATAGACATTCTCAGGGGATCCAACTTTCCAAGTAATGGACGCTTTCAATTGTTTGTCAGCAGAAGTCATAGGATCAACCGGACCTTTGATAATCACTGTTTTAGACTCTTTCAATTCAATTGGTTTCTTGATTGAATCATCTGGTTTTCTTTTACCATAAGTGACATATTCATCGTTCAAATGTCTCAAGGTTTCACTCAAATCTAGAGCACCGTAAGTATAGGTCTTAGCATTTGATGGATGATAGTGTTCACTATGAAAGTCCAATAAATCTTCATAGGACAAGCTTGTCATTTTAGATGGATCACCACCAGAATTGTTCAAACTTGGGTAAATCGACTCTTGAAATTTGATCCAGAATAGATAAGACGAATTTGAAAGCTGACCTTTCATCTCATTGTAAACGACACCTTTGAATATCAAAGGAGAATTCTTATCTTCCGTTATAGCGTTTTCTAATCTCCATCCTTCTTGATGGAAATCTTCAATTTTTAAGATAGGATGAAACACTGAATCTAGATAAACAGATCTCAAATTTGCAAAATCTTTCACGTTTGTAGTTGAGAACGGAAAGAAAGTATAGTCATGACCCGTCATAGCGTTCATGAAATTTGACAAAGATCTATTCAACATTTTAAAGAATGGATCTCTAACTGGGTATTTAGCAGATCCACAAAGGGTGGTATGTTCCAAAATATGAGGGACACCAGTTTTGTCAGGGGGATTAGTCTTGAACCCAATGGTAAACACATTATTCGAATCATCACGATCGATGTGTAAGTGTGATGACCCTGTTTTCAAGTGAGTTAAGTCAACAGCAGTCATAGACATTTCAGGTACTGGCAACACTCTATTGATCTCAAAACCATGAAGGTTTCCACCCACCGGGTACTTTCTGAGACTCCTGGCCTGGCTGTATGTCGAAACATAACGTCTAGCCCCAGAAGCTCTCCACTTCAAGGCAGAACTAAACATTTGAGCTGTTGGTGGTAATGACAAAACGTTTATTGGCGCCTCTATTATTCATCTCCTCCTTCTCGAAAAATCTTTGAAAAAGCATACACTGACTAGGAGAAGTATCATTCCACGAAATAAATGGAGACTCTCCTTGTTAATTTTCTCTGTGGCATAGGTAGAGACGGTGTATATACTATACAGTAGATTGGTTATACTCACGATTTTTCCATTCATCTTACTCTTTATTCAATCATCACTTTAGGTTTTGCTAGTACCTCTTGTCAAATAAGTCGCAGTGACATGGCCTTGAAAAAAGAGAAGGATCGCAATGTCTACCAAAGTATGTCACAGTCTGTATGAGCTGGACAAGACATACTCTACCACTTTCAGAATGACAAATTCATCGGTGAACTAGTGATAGAGTGATGGTCACACATATTAACGTTACGAGCCCCTGGTATTGAACACAAGTCCGGGTAACCAAGAAGATTTTCTTCTCCCTTTTTTAGAAACGTGAAAAAATTCTTAGATTCCAGTACACGCCTCAAATTTGACCACTAAACATCACAAAAATGGCTGAAGAACAATTATCAGACGTCAAACTTTTCGTTAGACCTTTACCACTTGACAGTATGTACCTACGAAATGCCTTTTTCGTACTCTGTGACCCCAGAATTTTATACTAACATCAATAAACAACAGCCAAAGAAGAAGAATTAAGAGATTTCTTCTCCCCAGTTGGTGAAGTTGCTGCTATCATTATCAACCAAGGGTATGGTTTCGTCGAATTCGCTGACCCAGCCGGTGCCAAAGCCGCCTTCGACCAACTACACAATCAGAGATTCCTCGATGCTGACATACAATTAGAATACGCTAAGATTCAACAAAAGAGATTCAGATTGAAAGTTAGCAACATCCCAGAAGGTGCTTCATGGCAATCCTTGAAAGATTTGGCTTCAGACAAAGGTTTCCAAGCCACCTACGCCAATGTTTTCTTGAGAGAAAACGATGGTACCGGTGTCATTGATGTTGCCACTGAGGAAGAATTAGACAGAGCTGCTGTTGAACTAAACGGTGCTGAAATTAACGGAGGTGCTATTACTGTTGAAAAAGATCCAAATCCACCACCAATCAGATCTGGTGCCAGACGTGGTGGCCGTGGTGGCTTCGGTGGCCGTGGTGACTTTGGTGGTCGTGGTGGTTTCGGTGGCCGTGGCGGTTTCAGAGGTAGAGGTGACTTTGGTGGTAGAGGTGGATTCAGAGGTCGTGGTGACTTTGGTGGCCGTGGCGGTTACAGAGGTCGTGATGATTATGGTGGAAGAGGTGGTTACAGAGGTGGTGATTACGACCGTCCTCCACGTCGTGACTACGATCGTAGAGATGACGGTTACAGATCCAGAGATGACTACGGTGGTGAAAGAGACAGAGGCTACGGAAGAGACAGATCCCCAGGGAGATACTAGATTATCCATGGCTAATACTAACCATAAGTATCCAATACTTGTACTCTAAGAAAATGGCTCCCAGAAAAGAAAAGAAGAAACAATTCAAGTTTAATTTTTTTTAATTCTCCCACAGCTTGACTTAATTGGCTTTATTTCATGTTTGGCATTTTGCAATTCCAATTAAAATTCTGCTATTACGTGTTTATTTTTGTTATTATTAATTTTATAGTCGATTTTTGAATGAACTTAGAAGAAAGGAATCACATTTTTCACCGTTTTTTGTGCATTGTTTCAAACACTTTTCACTCTAGAGAAGCACTGAAGAACCCTTTATCCGTAAATATTGGCATTAAACAGCATTCAACTGCATAACTGATTAGAGGAAGTAACGACCTGGCATTTTTTTTTTTTGGAACAATTTCACTTAAGTCCACAAAATCTCAAGAACTCTGAGGTAAATCATCAAGCATGTATATAATAGATCTTGAAAGTAAACTCAATAACCGCCAAATGGCAATAATTCAACCTTGCGAGGTTCCAAATAGATTCAACAAACGTTCACAATTGAAACTGACATTGTAGAGATTACGCACGATGACAAGTAGTCAACTTCACTACAAAATCTATAAACAGAATATCGAACTGTATTAGGAATTGACATAGGAATTGAATGGAAGATGACAACCGGTTCAACATCTTTTGTCACCAGGCCTTGACTAGACTCATCTCTGATTGAAAGCTTCTCAGCAAGAATGATTTCAACCAAGTAGCTTAAATCTTTACCAAACTCGCTGAGTATCGTTTCTGCCTCATCCTCAGTGGCACCTTCAGGAATGGACATCTTACTCATATCTAAGATCTTATCGATAAAATGATGATATATGGCATGGTTGAAATCATAAGCGCTTTGAATAACACCATAATGGTTGACAATGGTGATAGAATCTAAATCATTCTGATTCTTTACGAATGAGACAGCCGCTTTACCAACACTAGTACCAAAGTTTGCTGTGACGAATGGAGTCACTGGATTGAAGAACATCAATGGACTAGCAGAAAGGTACGTGACACCTTCTAAGCAATTCCACAAAGAAAACATCTTCAAACTACCCCTTTTTTCTCTAATACCTGCTAAAGGACCAGGTCTGATAACAACCAAATGATCAAAATTCAATTTTGTGATGTCCCTCTCGGTTGGTGCTCTCACAATAGTCTTCTTATGAAATAATTTTGAAGAACATATCCAGCAGTAAATCCACTAATCATAACAAAAGTTGGCACACCAAGTTCTTTAGATGCAACAGCAATCTGGTAAAAAAGATTATGATTGACTTCATCGAAATTTTGATAAGTGTTAGTGTCCACAAATCTGTGTGGTCTCATAGCGCCTTAAGCACAGTAAACTATCTTGATATTTGGAAGTCTCTTCATCTCCTCAATCCATGAGCCTGGCTCCAAGTATTTAGAAACAACTTGAGGACGATTGTGCATGTAGATATCTCTGGAAAAAACGTAAATAGTTTGGTGAGCACCAACAGTTCTGGACAAGGCCTTGGCTATTCTGGAACCAACCAATCCAGCGTCGCCAAAGACAACAATGCTCTCTAACTCCTCAGTAACATCTGCTTCTGTAGAAATTTCTGGTGTTACTTCAACAACGAGGTCTTTGGTGACTTCGTCAGCCTTGGCTTGGGTATATTCTTGTGCTTCTGATAAAGCTGACATGATACAAAGTAATAATTAGTAATGATTTTGTGTCGAACAAGTGCGTGTCTCATAGAAGTTAGTCTTAGGGGTTCTTTTTATTTTTACACCCCCGGCACTAACCCACAATTCTTTCTTTGTGATCCATTCACAACTCAGAGTCGAGAACCAAAGAGAAAAAAGGCGCGCATAACATACACCACTTTTGACCCCACTGAACAATACCAAAAATTGCTACCGCCATCAATGTCATCATTGAAGCAACCAGATGTTTCATCGGTTCATAGCGCTGTTGAACTCAATCTCCTTATACTCGGAGGCACAGGCTTGATTGGATCACATTTTGTGAAAGAACCCAGGAGTCCAGGTCCGTTAAGAACATTACTGTCCTATCCAGAAGGAAGACCAACATGTTCGAAACCTTGAGCAAAGTAAAATTGATTGTTGAACCCGATTCGTTGAAATGGCCCAAACTGTTGGAGTCGGAGAAGTTAGACATAGATGTTGTCTTCACTTCGATGGGTACCACTAGAGATGCAGCAAAATCATACGCTAGACAAAAGAAAATCGACAAAGACCTCACTCTTGATATAGCTAGAGTCAGCAAGACACATCTGGGAGCCAAAATGTTTGTTCTCGTGTCAAGTTTCAATAATGTTTATCTCAGAACCATTTTCCCCTACTTCAAGATGAAGTACAACATTGAACAAGAGATCCTTGCCTTCAATTTTGATCACACACTTATTTTGCAGCCTGGAGCTCTCGTCGGGAACAGAACCATTTTGGGTCAAGCTCAGACATTTGCCACTGTCTTATCCAACATCTTAGCAACACTATGCTATGAGAACAGCGTTTCATGGATTGTGGGATACTCCATTAAGGAAGAACAAATCGCACAGGCAGCGATCTATCTGGTAGAAAAGAAGAGTTTCTATTCCAATGTGAAGTACGCCATGAGTGTTTACATGCTGAAACTTGCAAAGGCGCTTGAACTTATCTGAACAAAGATGTCATGTGTTCGTTAATTAAAGAATAATTGAGCATTGTTAGGAAAATGTAGGCCCTACTATATTCTCGTGGCCAAACCGAGTATATATACATCCTCACACCACCTTTTTGTTTACCTTTTGAATGTTTTTATTTTGTGCATCTAAAATTTCGTATTAGCTAGGAAACTCTGTGACTATGCCGAAGGTCGAAGATCTTCAACAGGATGTGGACTCTTTGGAGTATGAAAGTAGGTGATTCTGTTTATATCTTGTGAATTGAAAGGTGCTTTACTAACTTCATCATAAAGTATCGCAACTTGATGGGAAGAAACTAGATTTGATGAAGGAGATTGAGATAGCCAAGAAGAAAGACCCATTATCTTCATCTTTGAACCAATTGAAAGCAATGATGGAAGCCAAAACTAAGAATCGAACTTCAGAGCAGCTGGTAAAAAAAGGTATCGAAGTAGTTGGAAGCAAAAAAAGAAGAACAAATAACGAGGACGAATATGTCATTCCCGGACCAGTGACACATGAATACTTTGACAAGTCTGTCAGCAAATATTTCTCTGATTCCATAATACACACAAACCAGGAAGATTCTATAGAGAAGGAGGAGCTGAAGAAACTGAATAGGACTGATAATGTGTTGCTCGAAAACGTCTATAGAATGTTTGGTATAAGTGCATTCCCTGTGAAGAAACCTAACTCTAGAGCGAATGCACCTGAATTGTTGGGTATAAGAATTGAAATATTCAACCAATCAGATCTTATATTTGAGACTCCGCACTACCTTATTTTACAGAAGAATGTGAAGAATTCAAAATGGAATGTTTATAAACATACAGTGCCAAATTTTATACAGGTGAGGCGAATCGCAGCTGAGAAGTATGATAATTTGAGTGATTATTACTTATTTGATTTTGCTAAAGATATAAGGGACGTTTTGAACAAAGTTGCCCGGAAACATCAATTGATAAACAAACTTAAGCGTGAATTGAAGAAGAACGTCCAAAATCTCGAGAAGGATATTCCATTAGAGATATTAAAATTTGACCTTAAGATCCCTAAGCAGATCTCAACACCAGTAATTGTTAATTTCAGCTTGGATTTTGTTGAATCGACCCATATAGAGAGAGGTTTTTCAGAGACAGAGAAGTTGAGGATCAATAACGTTTTAAAAGGGAATATCACAGACTTTCAAAAGAGACTACAAGATGTCATTAACAGCATATCATCGGCCTCATAAAACTTACATTTTTAGATGTTACAGCAGTATTGTAATATCATAAATTAATTGAACACTTTATTCCAAAATGAGATTTTTGGCAATGCAACATAGATGATTAAAGGACAGATATAACCAAACAGTAATCCAACCAGTTTTTCAGCGAATGTGTGATAGAACACTGATGTTATGACCAACAACAATGTCCAAATACCTACAGTGAGCAATGAAATCCATTTCCAAAACGTAACAATCGTTAAGCTTGCCCAGTTGTTTAGACCTTTTTGGTTCGAATTTTCAAGCAAAGGATATTCGTTATCGTCATGGCCATCAAAAACTCTCAACTCATTGAGAATTATCAAGCTGATAGTGATTAAGAAACAGAAATGTCCACTGATATCAAATCCACCATTCCATTCACCATATTTTCTGCAAACATCGGCTGATTTGACCACTTGGCTGAACTGGTTTGGCGTCAGGGAACAGAACCCTTGTTTTAATCGGACCCAAGTTCCATTGTATTTCAAACACTGATCGAATGATTTCGCACTTGTTCCCAGAGTACTAGCCACTGACGATGAAACATGACACCTTCCCCCGGATTCGTAGAAAATACTGTCAATGAAGTAGAATAGTGTGTATAGTCCAACATACTTGAGTGTGAACTTAACAAAGCTTCTAATTATGGTGTTGATGGACGATTCCTTTGTTTTGTAGAGCGCAATTCGGAGTGTTTCGTTTGGATTCTCTGTCATTCTAACCTCCAAAGAGTGGATAATCCGGGCTGCAGCCAAACCCACAAAGATTACGAGAAAGACACGGTTGCCTTTGTATGCGAACACCTGGTTGATCCAGTTCTCCGAGTATGTCAATGGTAGCACAACCTTAAGTTTCTCCTGTTGTGATTTACCCAGTAAGGTACCAATTATGGACCAACCAAGAAGTATCACCGGATATATCGAGTAGTACGTCTGGTCTTGAAGGAACGAAGCAATTTGCGCGTCGATTTGGGCCATTGTGAGGCGGTATGTCCAATGAGTGCGGTGAAAAGTAACAGTTCAAGCCTAAGACTCAGATATGACTTTTGTCAATGATGAAAGTCAGAAATTTTTTCGATCTGGATTCTGGATTCTGAACATTGTTTAAAAATGAAAATATGTCATGATCAGATCCTTGATATTAGAAGACTTTCTTTTGAATTTGTTAAGCCGAAGCTGTCAAAACTGCAGTCTCAGGTCTGTACTGAATTATTTCTTTATGAAGACTTAGAGACTTAGGTCTCATAATTTCTTCTGGTAGAAAGACAACCTTCCTCTGCCAACTATTCAACTCAGACTACAGTGCTATTAAAGAAGTCATTATCATCCAATCATTATTATTAAGGAATATTTCTTACTCCATCCACTTGAATGTTGGAACGAGCCAGAAATAAGTAACTGTAGGAGGAAACATGCCGAAGAGCAAGCCAATAACCTTCTCCAAGAGTGTGTGGTAAAACAAGGCAGTCACTAACAAACATATCATCCATACCAAAAGACTAAGAATACACGCGATCATTGTGAAAAGGTAGAGGTAGAATATGGAACTGAGTCCGACACTGAATGGTTCGATTTTGATGCACTCTAAAATCTGAGACCCGCTCAATGAATGCCCAAATTCAAGCACAGTACTAATACTGACTGCAGTGAGAAATATGAAGTGTCCAGATATCCTAAAGCCTGTCAGATTCCCATCATCAACACTTGTCTTTCTCAGCACAAATCCTCTGAATGCAATAAATGCAAATATGAGTCCCTGTATAGTGATAAAACGTAATAAGTATCCTCTCATTTCTTTAAAAATGGCTTTAGCCTCGGTCTTGGTCCTCACCTCCTGTGCCTCCAGATCTTCCTGCACTTGCTGATACTTGTTCGCCAAAGTAAGCTCGAGCAGTTTGTTCAACACCATCAGTCCATAGAGAAAGCAGAATAGGATATCTCCCTTGTTGGCAAACAGCTGATTCCATATGTTGTGGTCATTGAAGAGGTAAAGGGTCTTGAGGTTGTTAAAGAGATCAGGAGGGATTGTGATCGAGAGCACACAACCAAATAGAAGCAGCACCGGGTACACGAAATACGTGTTTAGTCCGTTTTTGAAGAGTACTGAGTTCAGTACCTCCACTGCATTCAGAAGTTGTACCTGATTCATCACCTTCGGGGGGAAGATAGATTCTTACGATTCTCGATTTTTTTTTCTAAACCTATTAAAGAAGACAAAGAGGCCATATGACAGACAACAAGACACCGAGCATCAGTCAGGAGGGTAACGCCAGCTGAATCTTTTGCAGATTTCTGGTTATTTGTGAATGATATATACTCTAAATAATAACTCAAACTTCTTAGTTTGTGCTTCACTCAAAAACCTCAAATGAATAAATCTCATCTCATCTCATCATCTCACGTGACCCAGACTTGATTATGATGAAATGGGTTTCAAAAACTTTTCGTTATTTGCTCATGAACCCGAGCCCGAGAAGTTCTCTGAGTGTTGCTAGGTGTGTGCACAGCAGATTGTTCTTTTGGTCGTTTGTATTTTCTCCGTCCTTTTAACATCTGCTGATATCTTTTAATGTTGCTTTTCAAGAGTCCGGTGCTGACCAATGCGGCCAAAACTAGAGCTATACGAACAATAGCGACCTCCAAAGTCAAAAGATCTGTATCTGCAGCTGCTGTATCCAATGATCGTGTACCATCTGGGCTAAAATTCCCATGCTTGGATCAACTGGATAAGAAATCAGACATGTTGGCCCCAGATTCTTCATTCAAGACTGATGAATTGGTTGAACCAGTTTATGCCAGAATACAGTCTGGTTTCAAAACTTTCAAAAGCAAAGAACCATTATTCCTTGACTATGGGGATGCACTACCTGAATATGAGATAGCTTATGAACACTGGGGTGAATTGAACGAGGACAAGTCAAACGTCATCTTACTACATACTGGTCTTTCTGCTTCATCTCATGCAAAATCACAACCTGAAAACTCAAAACCAGGTTGGTGGGAGAAATTCATTGGACCAGGGGCTCCTTTGGACACTGAAAAATATTTTGTGATATGTACAAATGTCATTGGTGGCTGTTACGGCTCAACTGGTCCTTCCTCTTTCGACCCGTTGACTAAAGAACGTTACGGTACCACTTTCCCAATCTTGTCGTTGAACGATATGGTCCGAGCCCAAGAAAGATTTATTCGTGAAGAGTTTGGCGTTCACAAGTTGTATGCTAGTGTTGGTTCATCAATGGGTGGTATGCAATCTTTGGCATATGCTCAAGAGTTCCCAGATAAAGTGAACAAAGTCATCTCAATTTCCTCATGTGCCAGATCTCACCCATATTCCATTGCCATGCGTTACACTCAAAGACAAGTGTTAATGTCTGATCCTAACTGGAAGAGGGGCTTCTATTACGATTCAGTTCCTCCCCATGTAGGTATGAAACTGGCCAGAGAGATTGCCACTGTCACTTACAGATCTGGTCCAGAGTGGGAAATCAGATTTGGCAGAGAAAGAGCCAGTCCAAATGAATCTCCTGCATTGTGTCCAGATTTTCTTGTTGAAACATATTTGAGTCATCAAGGTAATAAGTTCTCTTTAGAGTACGATCCAAACTCATTACTATACATTTCCAAAGCTATGGATTTATTCGATTTAGGCCACAAAAACAGACTTTCTGCACAATCTAAACGTGAAAAAACTGAAGAGATAATTAAAGAAGAAGGATTCCGCCGTATTAGCCCAAATGAGATCTGTCCCGTTGTTAATGTTACTTCTGAGCCAACAAAAAGACGTTCAGAGACAACTGAAGAATCAGAATTTGATCTATTGGAAGGCTTAAAACCAGTTTCTAATAAACCGGTCTTGGTTATTGGTGTTAAATCAGATATTTTGTTCCCACACTGGCAGCAGGAAGAGATTGCCAGTAAGTTAAGACAAGGTAACATCCAATATCATAATGGTGATGGTAAAAATATCAAACATGTCGAACTAGGTGAAGATATCAGTATTTTCGGTCACGATACTTTCTTGCTAGATTTAGAACATGTTGGTGGTCCAATCAAAGAGTTTTTGGGCTAAATATCTATAGTTTGCATAATAACAGATGGATATATAATTAATGACGTTCTTTATTATTTTACGCTTGGGTGTACAATGAATGTAAGTGCTTATATACAAGTGTATTTGATCTTTCTGTATGTAGGGGAAAGAGATTTGCTATTTAAACAGCAGTACTGTCCAATGCTCTCTTCATTGCTCTCAACTCCTTGACAGATTTGTAATTCAAAATCTTCTTTTCTTTACGTTTTTGTTTACGTTCTTCTTCTTGAACCGTCTTCGATTCTTTAATCAATATTCTGTCACCGTACATCTTGAATTTTTGCATGTATCTTAAGTCCATGTTGAATTCCATGTGGATGATATGATCTGTTAAACCTAACTTGTTGATTGCCCAGTAGTATCTTTCTGGATTATCTCTCTTCAAATATCTCAATATCCTTTGTCTCTTTTGAACCAACATTCTCAACAATCTTGTGTTTTGGAAATCTTTCTTGTTTGCTTGACAGTGCCTGTATAGTTCTTGAATTCTAACAGTTGCAATGGCAGCTTGAACTTCACTAGATCCAGTATCACCTTCAAATCTTTGGAATTCTTCTCTAGTTAATTTGATCTTCAGTGCTAATTTCTCAGATTCACTTCTGTTCTTCAAACTTAAGATTCTACGGACAGCTTCTATAGGAACTTCGGAATCTTGACGGACTTGGGCACCAGAATTCACGTCCTTGATAGATGCTTCTCTGGCACCATATAACAATTTTTCAACTTGTTCTTCTTTATAGAATCCTCCCAGAACATTAGGCTCATTGATCTCAGCTTCTAGTCTATTTAAGAATGGGTTGTTTGGTAACCCCAAAACTGGATCGACATTGGAGTTTTGTTCTCTGATATATCTCTGTTTCAATTGATTTATTTCTTTACGTTCTTTGGATTTGATCTTCAGAAGGGATCTGTTGATGCTGGAAACGGCTGAGCTACTAAATGAGCGAGCTGCCAGACTTGGATATGGTCTTACTGCTCTCGTGAGGAGGCCAGTGGCAAACATGTTTAAATTTGAGCTGAAACCAAAACAACTTTTACTCTTCACTTGTTGGTGAAAAAAAAAAAATTTAAAAAAAAAAGAGGATATCCGAGGGTCCAATTACATATAAAGTCGGAAGTGTTGAAAAGGATCTTTGGAGTCATGCGTTTATTAAGTGCTAGAATCTTCTAAAAGTTTCTGAATCTCATTGGAAAATGATTCTGCATCAGTGATAGTGACATCATTTTCCTTTTTAGTGTTCTTATCACTCACTCTGATTTGAAATTTTAGTGTTTTGGAAAATTTATTAGAAAAGTGAACCAGTCTCTCTGCGTTATTCTTAGAAGTGACAATGTAAAGACCGAGTCTCGCTGATGATAATATGCTGGTCAATTCTTTGAAATCACAAAGATTATCATCCACTAAAGAGACGATTATGAAGTCTCGTTTCTGTCCATTGAAGCGCTCAACTGATGAGATCAAAGGTTTGGGGGACTCAAGTGATTCTTGGTTTTTGAATATTTCTTCAATCAAGATCTTTTGGCGATAATAGGGAGTTATTACGGCTATTTGATCCAGATCATAGCCTTTTAGCTTCATATACTTAGAAATATTGTAGGCAAATTCACCTTCTGGAACGCTGCATCCGTTAGTCGTTGAAAATTCGGTCTTGATAACTTGAACTGTCCCTGTGAATCCAACATTGGACGGTTCACCAGTGAAAACATTGTTCAATTTTGGACTGGTTAATTCTGATATCTCTTTTCTAGAATTATAAATATGTTTCAAATTGACGCATGGAGTTCCATTTCTGACCATTCTTTCAAATAATGAAATTTTTGAATCTAATGGATTTTCTGCAGTCAAATCACCTAAAATGGTGATTCTCCTGACTGAATTTTTTGCCAGTAACGGTCTTAGCGTTTCAAAATCATCCAATTTAGATGCTTCAAGAATAATGACGTTTTCATAATCACCGTAATAGGCCGAATGTTTTTCAAAATCTGACTGAGTTACACCGATGACTTTTGTAAGTGACAGTAGCAAAAATTTGATCATTTCTGACTCTGTTTTCAGTTTTGTAATTGCCAAAATGGTTTCTGTTTCCCACATTAATTTACATATCTTTAGATAATGATTTCTGATGATTTTAAATGGTGCAGATGATAATTTCAAAGTCTCATAAAATGTATTGAAGTTTAAAAACCCCTTGAACGGATAGTTTTGCAGCAAAACTTCGTCATTTGAATCATTTGAGATATTGGATAAGAAGAATTTCCATTTACCTTCAATTGTAGAGCGGAAAAAAGCGGCCGATGTGTCATCATCCACGACCAAATCAATATCCAGAGTTTCAGCAAAGTTAGTCAATTGGGAGAATAAGAGTGTAATTTTATCATTCAACGAGCTCAATGTATCTTTAATATGATCAATATCTTGCAAATTGAGATAAACTTCACTAAGATTGAAGCTGTTGAAAACAGCTTGAAGAATCTCAGGATTCTTGGTGATAACCAAAGTTTTACCATTACCATTGCTGGCCAAAGATTTTGCTAGTTCAGATGCAATAAGCTTCTTACCTGATCCATTTGGCCCATTAACCAACGTCAGTCCCTCATAATGTGACTCAAGCAACGCTTGAGCTTGGTCATCATCAAATGTTTTAGTTAATTCATGACCATGTTTCAATATAACCGAATAGGAATCACCTTGGAAAGTAACAGTACTAACAACACCGTCAATGGAGTCACTCTGCTTATTTGTTTTCCTTTTTTTCGCATGAGGAGCATCATCTTTGTAAGTATAATCAGACAGCAGTGATTTTAGGGTCTTCAGACTAATGCCTAATGTATCTATAGATATGGTCTTACCATCTCTAAAATTATTCCAATACCCAGACTTCTTATCTGCAAATCCAAGAACGTTATATTGTAACCAATCAGGAAGACTATCTGATTTCAAGTCCTTGATGGTCCTGTAAATTGAGTTTAGCTTGATCATATAGTCAGATAGACTCAAGATGCATGTGCCTTTTTGGAAAAGTTCTGTAGGTATGATCAAAAGATTGAAATCTTCTAATTCAACTGCTTCTAAATTGTGATGAAACCTTGCCCTGATTGCGAAAAGATTTTGTGACCCATCACGTTCCCCTTGTTTTGGTCTATTCTGTATAACATCGACAACAGTGGCGCCTTGTAGTCCTTCGATTGCTGCGGTCTTGAAGTTAACCGGTTTTAAGTTTTTGTTTTCTCTAATTCCCAATCTACTTAAGAATATCAAATCATGAGCCTTGAGTTTTTTCCATTGTAGCGAGTCATTTTTCCTCACTTTCACTATGACCTCTTTATTTGAAATGTAGTTGAACCGACTTGTGGATTGATCATTCTCTTTTGAGGATTCAATGCTTGATATAGGGGATCCATATTTACTTGAGCCTTCAACTTTGCCATTCTGTTTGCGAATAAATGCAGTTGAGGTTGCAAGGATGTGCTGTTTTATATCTTCAAAATATTTCATTCTTTGATTGAGATAGCTTCTAGTTAATAGCTCCTCCAGAGAAAGGAATTGTTGCCCATTGTCTAAAAGTTGAGAGGTATAATTTGAACCAAGTGATTCTAATGTTGGAATTGAGAATATATTGTGATTTGCAAGGAAATGCAATAGTTCAGAATCTTGAAATAAATAATTTGTGATTGTGACAATTCTTGTTTCTTTGGTGTATTCTAGTTTTAGATCGGTTAATAAACTATCAATAACAGTACTATCTAGTTTCTGAAGTTCCTTTTTAAACTTTGAATCATCATTGAATATGGCGGGATCACCAAACAAGATATCATCCAGCTGTTTAATATTGAGGGCTGATGCAGACACTTGAAACTTTGTTACTCTTTCTGTGTGCTGTTTCCTTAATTCGTCCTCAGATATTATCTCACCTGAAAACTCATCTATGGGGAAAAACAGGAAATACTTGAAAGTCAGTATAGAGTTAGTGTACTCCAAAGACTCATGACTCTTCATTTGGGCAATGGCAAGAAAATTGAGTTTCTTTAATATGGCTTTCACAAATCTCCTGGTTGGAGACTGAGACAATACTATACTGAATTGATTTAATATCTCTATCAGCAATTCAACCTGCATCTCTGAACGAAATAATTCAACCAAGCTAGCAAACCATGAAGTTATTATCTCATTGATTACTTTTGACTTTTTATCAAGTTTTTTCTGTCCTGAAATGGCTTTCTTATAAATATCATTCAACGAGTTCGCTTGAACCACTTCCAAATCAATACTTTCCAGTATGTTCAGTTTTGCCCAACTTGCAATAGAAAACATAGGAGCCAACACTTTCTTAGTTTTTGGATCTGAAATATTCAAGATCAAAGAACTAATGGCTCTGATATTATAACTCTTGAATTCAATACTTAAATTTGTCTTCTGTAGCGATTGTATTAACCTTAAAAGAAAGCTCTGTAACTTTTCAAAATCACCAAATCTTATCTGAACTCCACCAAAATACGTTATAAACGAGACAATTAGCCCAATTGTAATAACGATATTGTCATTGCAATCAGGGTTAAAGTATGACCAAATTCTTTCGAACAACTCTGGATCTTGATGAAGATCTGTTTTATGGCCACTTTCATTCTTCAAATCGAGCACAATCTGTTTCAAAATGGTCTCATTGAATTTATTCCCACTACTCTTGAGCCTCTTCTCGATATCCTTCCCCAGATTGGCCATCCTGAACCTAAAGGTTTCTTATTTAACTTCAGAACTCTTAAAACTTCTTGTCTAATTTTACAGTAGTAGAGACTTCCGACCATCACGTGACCTTAATTGATCCCCGGAACTCAATATGAACCTCATCACCTAAAAATTTTCTTGCGAGTGAAAAAAAAAAATTTGTAGTTTCAAGAGACAAAAGAAGAGATTCAAGTTGAAATCGCTTTCATTCACAGGCTTAGACTAACAGAACTCACTTCTTCTGTTTATATTAAGCTACGAGAACACGCGGTACACAACACTTTTTTTGCTCAATTAAATACCCATAGAAATGAACAGAGGAGGTTCCAGAGGTGGTTTTGGTGGTAGAGGTGGATCCAGAGGTGGCAGAGGTGGTTTCGGTAGGCCATCTGCCCCACAAGGCCCACCAGACTCCGTTTTAGAAGTTGGTTCTTTCGTCCATGCTGTCGAAGGTGATTTGTTCTTACGCTCTATAAATACCAAAATCCCATACTTCAATGCTCCAATATATTTAGAGAACAAGACCCAAATTGGAAAGATTGATGAAATCTTGGGTCCTTTAAATGAAGTCTTCTTCACTGTTAAACCATCAGAAGGTGTTCAAGCTACCAGTTTTAAAGACGGTGACAAATTCTACATTGCTCCAGATAAACTACTTCCTATTGAAAGATTTTTACCAAAACCAAAAGTTGCAGGTCCAAAACCAAAGAAGAAGAAGGGAACCGGCGCCGCAAGAGGTGGCTTTGGTGCCCGTGGTGGTGCCCGTGGTGGTTTCGGTGCCCGTGGTGGTGCTCGTGGTGGTTTCGGTGGTAGAGGTGGTGCTCGTGGTGGTTTCGGTGGTAGAGGTGGTGCTCGTGGTGGATTTGGTGGAAGAGGTGGCTCTAGAGGTGGTTCAAGAGGTGGATTCGGTGGTAGAGGTGGCAGAGGTGGATTTTAAATTATTATTTGATAAACACTTTTTGTCACTATCGTCCATTTCCTTATCTCTTTTTTCATCATATGTTCTGCTTGCATTGAAAATATAGTTTTGTTGTAATTGTTTCTATTACCCTGTATAATATAATATCTATTCCTTTATATATCATCAGTAATTATGTACATTCAAATTCTCTCTTCTATTTCTCAGTTTTTGATCATCTTCAAAGGATGCGTTCCTGGCTTCAAATCGCATGCTTCAAAAATTGACGATCTTAATTCTGTGAGACCCCTTCTATTTGGAAACTTTTTATTGATTTCTGAGTTTGTAAAGATAAGACTTGGTTCATTAGGCAGTTCTTGAATTCCAGAGTCTTTTATTATTCGGTGTATGGTTTTAATATTTTTAATCCTATCAACTTTTGTGAAAACAATTTCGAAAGGAACTCCAACTTCTGTTAACATATGGATAATATTAACATCATCTTCACTGAAACCTTCAGCCGCTGATATAAGCAGATACACTCTGCGAAGTTCTTTCCTTCTCTGTAAATATTCAAGCACTTGTTGTCCTTGTTCTGTTGTACCTCTTATACCATACCCTGGAGTGTCAATAAGTTTGAATCTTTTCCCAATATTGAAACAATTCATAGATGGTGTAAACCCAGCAGTCTTGGAAGCAAATGCAAATTCCTTGGTTTTTTTAAGATAAGACTCTGTCAATAAAGAATTTAAAAGTGTCGATTTCCCAACATTGGCCTTCCCTATAAATAAGATCTCTGGAAGTCCAACTGATCTATTCAGTGGTTTCTTGGTTCCCGGCAATGGTTCATCAACATCGACATCCTCTTCAAGTTCGGAATCAGTGAGTTTTTCCAGCTCTCGTTCTTTCTCCATTCGTTCCCTTTCTCCAGGAATATCAAGAAACTTGAAACTTGTCCATTCCAACCTAGCTTCTGTGTTGTTGAAGAACCCATTGATCTCTGCCTTTTGGCCAGAAATCAGTGGAATTTTGAACTTGTTCCGATACTTGTCATTCAAATAGTCTATATCCAGTGTAGTTTTCTTCTCTTTCGAAGCCACTCTCTTAGCATGCTCTCTTGCTTTCTTTGTTCTCTCCTCTTCTTTCCTCAGATTTTCTTTCTTCTGGGCATCAACCGCACTTATAGTGGACCTCAGAAGCGAGATCATGTCTTTATTGAGTACACACGAGCCGTGAAAACTCCTAACACTATTTCTGGAGACATTCAAGCAGCCACTTGCTATCACAGGCCTTATTAGTGTCATTAAAATATTCCCTAGCTAATGAGTTATCAGCGCTAATGGGTGGGCCCTTATAAAAAAAAGCTATTGTGTAAATTTTGAAACGCGTTCTGAAATTTCTAGAAACCAGCAACTCATTCAACAGAACGGACTTCAAAACTCAATCATGTTCCTCAAGCTCTTGTCCTACGTCGGCATTGTTCTTGGATTCGTTTTCCTAACTCTGGCCATTGCCTCCGGTCTCTACTACGTTAGTGAGCTCGTTGAGGAGCACACTGTTCCTACCAAAAAGTTCATGAAGAGAAGCATATTCACCATCGTCGGTATTCACGTGTTACTTCTGTTGTTCGACGGATTCCCGGTCCTTCTTACGCTCTTTTCCATTGGTACCTACTTCGTTTACTACCAAAATTTGAACAAATTCCCATTCATTGATCTCAAAGGACCAATTTTCATCTCCAGTTGTGTCTTGGTTGTCATCAACCATTACCTATGGTTCCAGCACTTCAGCCAATCAAAATCTACTACACCACAGTACAGAAACGATCATAGTTACTCCCCACCAAAGATTGCCACTTTTGCAGAAGTCTCTTCCTTCTTTGGAATTTGCATTTGGTTCATCCCATTTGCCCTTTTTGTCTCACTGAGTGCCTCTGAAAACGTCCTTCCTACCATGTCAAACGAATTGAACCCAACTAAATTTGATGACAAGAATGGAAAGCGTAAGAAAAATCAAGGTCTTGCAAAAGTTGTTCTCGGTGGGGCCAGAGACACTTTTTACTCCATTACTCGTGCTTTTGGCTACGAATTGGACACAAATCGTGGATTGATAATATAATTGTGACCTTGTAAAAATACTTAATCACCATACACATATATTCATTGCGTAACTCCTTGTTCATCTGTGTATTAAGTAGTCCTGCAGTTTAAATTGTATTGTGTATTGCGTGATGTATTTTGAGCCCTGTGCGTTTTTGTGATTTGGCTTCCATACTGTAACGAAACAAAAGAGGTTTAAGTATAATTTTAGTAGTACTAAAACACCGTAAGATGGCTTATTGCGACCTCTTCTGGTCAAACGATTACTCTACCGGGATAAACACATTGTTGGAAAACCTGGATAATGCACAAGCTCAAAGCAAGGCTTCTTTGGATTATTTTGTGAAATATAATGAGATCATCGAACTCCAGAGTGAAAAGTTGTCACAGATATCTTCATACCAGCACAAGTATCTTTCATCGGATCAGCACAATGGGAACTCTCCATCTATTGCAGATATCGTTGATAAACAGTCTGTAATCGCGAAGAAACAAGCTTCAGCTCAACAGAAGGTAATATCCAAGATCCAAAGTGACGTTATCCTTCCCTTGAAAGATTTCATGGATGATTTCAAAATTTTCCAAACACAAGCTAGAAAAGACCTCAACACTTCTTTCAAAGACTACAAGAAGTCAATTCAAAACTTGGACTCTTCAAAATCCAAATTTGAAGCTGAATCAAGATTGCTTGAAGATATTACAATAGCTCCAGAAACTACTCCATCACTGCCCGAAAAAGATGAAACAAATGATCTACCACCACCTCCAAAGGCTATGGAACAACCGGTAGTGGATGAATCAATGGAGGATCCAATTTTCGAGTTTCCTTTACAAATTGGCGAGCTCACTATCGAAACAGTGGACACTTTATGTGAAATACTGGAAGATATGATAGATCAAATTCCTATCAAGAGAAGAATGATACCAATTCCTGGTATGAACAATGAATATTTCAAAAGCGAGGACTTTTCTTATTGGGTTAAATTGACCTTTTCCAAACAGGACACGACTAGAAAGATTGAAAAGTTTGGTCAAGATTTGATCAATTTAGGCCTTCTGAGTAATTGGAATAAACTTTCACAAAACATATTCGTTTCCGATTCAGGTTATTATTATGAATTCACTGATTTGGCAAGATACACTAGCCGCCTCGATGAAGAAAGAGAAAGGAAGGAACAGCAGGAAGAATTGGCCGTTGCTGCTGCCGCAACTGTAATTTCATCATCAAGTGGACAAACAGCTCCCGTAGCTGTCACTGCTAATGTGTGGAATGGAATCAAAAGTAAATTCACGAATCCAAAGGATATAAGCGTTTTTAAAGAGAAACTTGAACGGGCCAGAACAAGTTACTTCCTATCTTTGAATGAATCCATCGATGCTAAATTTGCTTTGGAGTCAAAGATTTCATCATTGACCAAAAAATCACAACTATACCAAAAGAATAGAATATTCTTACTTCACAAACTTCAAAAATTGTTCAGTGAGAGAATGATTGAAATTCAAAAGCTGATTGTCTCAGAAATGGAAACATTCCATGATTCCATATCTAATTACGAAGAAGATGAAGTGGAAAAAGAGTTATTACAAACCGTTCCGAAGGATAAGAGCGGTTGGTATTGGCCGGTATCTGAAACTAAATTTGTGGATTATAGCAACAGAACTACAGGGATTGAGATTTTTGAAACTGATCTTGTCAATCTAGAGATAGAAGAATCAAATACAGATTACAAAACGAAATCCATTCCGTTGTTTATTTCTCAAATTATCCTCACTTTGAACGAAGAATCTAATATAGGTAACTATTGGATTAAAGAAATTGATACTCCAACAGCTCAAAAAATCAAGAAAGATGCATTAAATCAAGTTTTTTTATTAGCCAACTCAAGCGTGCCCAGTTCACATAAAATTAAAACAATTGTGGACTACTTGTTCAAAAAATATGAAACTGAAGAAATGATCACATTTTTAAAATTCTGGCTGTTGGAAATCCCTGACAGTTTACTTCCATTCACTGTTTATGATCATTTAATGAATCTTTATAATAATGAAGAAACAAAAGATGAATCTGAACTCAATATCATTGGCTCAATACCCAGACAAAATTTGGCAACTTTATTGTTTTTGATTTTTCACTTGGAGTCAAAACTTTCTGCTCCATTGGATCAACTTCTACAACATCCTGGAATTCCATTCGTCCATCTATTGATCAGACCGTCTATCACTAAAGCAGTATACCTTAACCCGGTTGATCACTTGACACTGAACAAGTTGTTAGCTGATCTATTCAAGAAAGGGTTTCAGGAATTGCTTTACCAAAAACTGGAATCATTGGAGAACTACCATCTTGAGAAATTGAAAAGAGCAGAGATTTCCATCAACGAGTACAAAACACACAAAAGACAAGAATCAACTCAATTGTCTACCTCTGTTAGCTCGGAGCATAGATCTGCTAAAAATATACCAACTTCGGCAGATGGCTTAAAGCCGTTCAAGACAAAATCACCTATCCCATCTCCTATGTCATCTCCAAGACATTCCAGAAGTAATTCAGGAACACATAGCATTAAGCAGAATTTGCTCTCTCCAATCGCTTTAAAGAGACCTTCGGATAACATTAAGAAGAGATTGAGTAAGAATCTGGACACGAAAGCAATTCCTAATATTGAAGTCACAAATGATGAAAATTCGGAGCCAAGGAGTGAGACAACGAAGATAGAGGATGAAGCCCCATGTACACCTGATGAAGTTTCGAAGCCAGATGCTGAAAAATCAACTGAACAAGAGCAGTAGAGTCTGTTCAAACCTAATACTGGAGAGGAAATACGATCTAAATTCGCATAGTTTGTATAGATTAAACTGACGATCATGCAAATGATTCATAAGTTGGTACGTCTGTCACAGCTATTGTAATTTTCATTCATGAGTTGTACGTATAATTTGAACTAATATATTACTGAAACTGACCTATAATGTCGACGTTGACTACTACTAATTATATTAATGCGTATTAGTATGACGTCTAGCTGACGTTTTTTTATAATATTATCTTTATAATATTATAATTGTATTTTAATTTGATAATTTTCAATCAGCTGCTTGTTTATAATAATATTTATATTTATCAATTAATTAAATAGCTGAAATAACATTATTCAGCTCGTTAATCTAATTATTATTAGATTTATTTTATATATAAATATTAATAAATATTAATTAGCTGATCACATATATATAGATGACGTACTAATCAATTTAATTAATTTAACTTACAATAATAATTATTATGTGACATAGTTCGACGTCGTACTATATTTATATTATTATTTGCCATCTACTGCTCATTGTGCCACATACTGCGCAACTCGAGTTCTCCTTCGTGTTGGATTCAAAAATTAATCATATTAATAGTTTACGCGTTGGTTTAGCTGTGAAGTCGCGTTTTCTAAATTTTTGTTTATGTGGTTTTAGCTTGAATCGACAAAGAATAACATACAAGCAATGGCCAAAAGATTGTTCGAGAATCTGAAGTTGCTCGTTCTCAGTTCTGCTGAATTGGAAGATGAACTTCTCACGGAAGTTGAGACTGTCCTCACCGAGAGCAAAGCAGTTTATGACTTGAAATCAATACATGATGAAATCACACAAGAAGACTATATCCAGGCAGAATACACACATATAATTTCAAACACCATCTATTTCAAACTATACAGTTTTGCACAACAGAACTTGATTCCCGTTGTCAACTCAGATTTTGTCTTCAAAACAGCGGAGAAAGGTACTCATCCTGGGATTAGACCATTTTCACCAGATCCTAAAAACGTCTTGAAAGACATTCACGTCTGTGTTGGTGGTTTACCTGATGCAGACAAAGAAGCAATATATGGTGGTGTAAGAGCCCTTGGGGGAAGCTACTCTGAAACTTTGAACAAGTTCGTTACACATTTGATCTCGATTGATTTGGAAGAAGATTGTTGCGTTGCTGTGAACTCAATAAGTGACTTTGACATAAAAATCGTTTTGCCACAATGGATAGATGATTGTTTGAAGACGAGAAAGAAGATAGATGATACTCCATATTTGTTACACAAAGCAGTTTCTACAGCAGAGATAATTGCAAGAGTAAAAGAGCTAGACTTAGTTCAGAAAGACTATGGCCAAGTTCAATCTCGAAAGAAATTTTTGAATAATAAAGCATTCTTTGTTGGCTCTGATCTAGGATTGAGTGAAAACTATTCAAACTTGATCAAAGACTTGATTGTTAAGTCAGGTGGTATAATATCAAAGTCGATCAACGATGCCAAATATTATGTTGGTAAATATCGTGATGGAGAAGAATATTTAACAGCTTCTAGAGCAGGCAAATATGTTGGAAACATTCATTGGATTTTTTGGATGATAGAATATCAGAAATGGATATCACCTTTTGTCAAGCTTTTGCATTATCCTTTTGTTCGTGGAGGATTACCTGAGATGAAAGATTTTGTGATCTCATCGACAAATTATTCTGGAGATGCAAGATATTATATCATGAAATTGATAGAATCTTTAGGTGCGGAGTATACCCCTTCTTTAACACCAGAAAATACTCATTTGATTGCTGCTAGTTCTAAAGGAAAAAAATACACTTACTCATTGAGATGGAATCTGAAAGTTGTTAATCATTTATGGCTGGAAGAATCTTATCAAAAATGGAAGCTACAACCAGAAAATCATCCGAGATACTCACATTTCCCGCGTTCAATTACATTGGATGATATAATTGGTGAACTTCCACTAGATCTTGATGTATTGAAAAGATTTTATGAGCCAAATTACATTGACAATACAACTACACACTTTGTTGAAGATTCAGATGGTGACGCTGCTTCTCAAATCATACCTACTGAGCCTGAAGCCTTTGAAACTCTAACGTCTGCAAAACCAACACAATTGGAAAGTCAATTCCCTCTAATATCTAATCAGCAAGTCAATTCACCACGTCTTGAGACACAAGAAGAAATAACCAAAGATTTAGAGTCCACCCCTGTTATTCAAGAATCTACAAGAAATCCATCTATGGAAGAAATGGTTCCAGAAGTGATGTCAGAGAAAGAGACCAATATACAGAGTCTCTCTGAACCAGCACCAGCACCACAACCAGAGGCCAAGAAAGCAACGAGGAAGGCACTAATTGCACAACCAGCAACCGAAAAGACAGTCAAGAAGCCTGAAGCAGTATCAAAACCTTTGAATAACATTTCAAGCAACACAATGCGTACCGGTAGTGGTCGTAAAGCAAAAAACAAGGCAGCTGCAAAGCTTCATGAAGATATGGAGCAACTGAATTATTTCCAAAAACAACAGAAATCTAAAAAAGATGTTCCACTGTTACCTGATGAAATTGAAGAAAAGAAAAGAAGAAGGGAAGAAGAGAAGATAGAGAAAGAATTGAAGAAATCAAGAGTAGAAGAAGATAAATCGCCAAGAGAAGCCACGGTGGAACCTGAGAAACAAAAGCTCAATATTAATGCAATTGCAACAGGTTGGGAAGTTGAATTTTCAAGAAGTGATCTGGCGATCTTATCAAGCCTTGGTATCAACATTCACAAAGACTTCAAAGAGAACATCAACACTATAATATCACCTAAATTAATGAGAACAGAGAAATTTTTAGTTGGACTGAGCTATAGATTAAAGCACATTATTTCACCACTGTTTTTAAAATATACTTTGGAATCATATAAATCAAATCCAGAAGATTTATCAGAACTTCCTGAACCGGATGAATATTCCATTGAAAAAACCAATAGGAAATCAGTAAAAGAGTTGACTGACATTCCATTAGTCACACTATTAAGAAGATGCCAAGAGAAGTTTGATTCAAAGAAGAAGCTTTTCCGTGGATTATCTTTCAACATCACAACTAAGGTTCCAGGTGGTGTTCCTACTATCACTAAAATCTTGAAATCTCATGGTGCTGAATCAATCCATGTCTTAAAAACGTTGAAAGATTTGAAAGATATTAAATCATTTAAGAAGTCTGGAAAAGATAAGAAATCAGTGATATTTTTAGCAAATGAGAAAGGATTCATAGAAAAGAGTAAAGAGATTTTTCAAGAAAATCCTGACATTCAAGGTAGAATCATAGAATGGGACTGGGTTGTTCAAAGTATTTTCCATATGGAGGTTGATCATGGTAAGAACATCATTTTCCAGACATGAGGCCGATACATTGAGGAAGGCGATGTTCAAACTTAATTTGAGGTTGCGTCTATTACCAGATACTAATCGTAGAGCTCATTGTAGCTGGCATTATTATCGGACCTACGTGCGCCAACCAATTTTCATATTTTTATGGAGATACTGGTTTTTAGAACAAAGAGAACGCCAACAAAACAACTCATAACTAATTGACGCAACCCCCTAACAGATATACAAACCCTGTCAGAAGTGAAAAGAGAACAATATGAACGCTTCTGAATTCACAGACGAACCAATTGACGACGAACCACTCTCTGCCGCTCCAGAACCGGACTTTTTCAACAACCAGCAAGAAGAGCAGGAAGAAGAGACGGTTGTTGACGAAACTTCCAGACTACACCTGAACGATCATGACGAACCACCAAATGACACACCGATCCTGGATGAGCCTGTATACAGCCATTCAAAGGACACATCGGAATCCAACAAGATTGACATAGACTCCTTGTTCATTCACTCCACAGTCAAGCAACCTCAAAAGGAAAGTGATGGTCAAAACGCATATATCTCATATCTTGTGGAGACAGAGACCAACAATCCAGTGTTTCAAAGTGAGAAGTTTGTGGTGAGACGTCGATTCTCTGACTTTTACTTTTTATATAATGTGCTTTTGAACGATTTTTCAGCTTGTGCTGTGCCTCCATTACCAGATAAGCAAAGATTGGAGTATTTGAAGGGTGATAGATTCGGA
This sequence comes from Gotozyma siamensis, assembly GCA_030579035.1. Taxonomy (NCBI): domain Eukaryota; kingdom Fungi; phylum Ascomycota; class Saccharomycetes; order Phaffomycetales; family Phaffomycetaceae; genus Gotozyma; species Gotozyma siamensis. The sequence continues at coordinate 186,497 of JAKTZZ010000001.1, forward strand.
CTTGAGTTTACTTTGAAAAGAGCATCATCATTGAATAGATTTCTACAAAGAATCTCTTTGCACCCTATCTTGAAGAAAGCTAAAGTTTATCACACATTTTTGGAAAGTCATGATTGGAATTCATACAGAACTAGTATCAAAATTAAAGGATCAGTAACTGATGTTAACACAGCATCCGACGGAATATCTGACGTCTTCATTAACGCATTCAAGTCAACGACTGTACAAAGTCAGGAATTTCTGGAAATTAAAGAAAGAGCTGATAAATTGGATGAAAATATACTTAAAATTGATAAGATCTTTAACAAAGTTTTGAAAAGGTACGCCGATTTGGAACAAGATTATTTTGATTTTAGTCTACAGGTTAAGAAGCTGGCAGAATTGGAACCTGAGTTACAATTACCATTTTTAAAATTCAGTGATGGTTTAAATTCATTAAGTATTGGATATCAATCATTGAAATCATTTTTGGATAACGAATACATAATTTCGTTAAAAGATTTGGAACATTATGTGTCATCAGTGAAGAATTTACTGAAATTGAAAGATCAAAAACAAATTGATTATGAAGCATTGACCGAATATTTGAATAAATCAATTAACGATAAAAATACATTACTATCTGGAGGTGGATCCAATTTCTTCACCAATAAATTTGAAGAATTGACAGGTGTGAATCATGATGTTGCAAGAAAACAAAAGATTGTTAAATTGGAAAACAGGATTGAAAGTTTAACAAAAGAAGTTGATATTGCCAAAAATATCTTTGAAAGTTTCGAAAAACAATCATTGCATGAAATTCAATATTTTGAAAATATTAAAACAATAGAATTGAAATCTACGTTGGGTGATTTGGCCGATAGTAATATCAAATTCTATAAGGACATGATTGAAAAATGGAGCAAGATTGAAAAAGAATTAACTGAATAATTTTGTCTATATGTTGGTCACAGTTAATGTATGGTACCTTTTTTTATGTTCGTCTAGAGGTATAATATTACCGGATTGTTTATGTTATCGATCTCTTTCTCGATACGAACTCTAATGGTGCTTCCGCCAATGCTAAAATTTCAGAAATATCAACATTCTCAGTATCTAAAATTGATTTATCTAAAGTTTGGAAAATATCAGTGTTATCTTCATAACATGCAAGATTCCCTTCACCGAAAAATTCAGCAAATTCTTCTCTTGATAAATAATTTTTCCAAATCATTTCAGGAAACGATTCAGTGTTCAAAGTTCTATTAGCTTTATCTCTAGGTGCCGGAGCTTTTGTGTTTTCTCTAGTGTAAAAATCTCTTAACAAAGTAATAGCTTCTCTCCTCAGTATTCCAGGATATGATTTATAGTTATTTTGTGGCGTAGTTCGATCGATATTGACATGGAAAACACTGCCGTTTCCACCAAATCTCTCATTACCACAGCCAAAGTATACGTTTCCGATTCCGATTTGCTTCAAGGCACTGGCACACATAACACATGGTTCAACAGTGACATAAAGATCAATATCTTTGAAGATGTCATGTGGATGCTTCAGGCTTTTCATTGCAAGATCACTCGCCTTGACTTTTTCCAAGATCTTATTGATACCTCTGAACTCTGCATGATTGATTCCTGACAAAGAATCATTTGTGTTGTTCATTCCATAACTGATGATCTGGTTGTTATACACGAAGACACAGGCCACGGGAGTCTCACCATGGTGCAGAGCGTAGTTGGCAAGCCTCAGTGCAGATTCCATGAACTGCAAATGTGTGTCCGCCAACATATTTTCAAGCTTAAAACTACACAATCTCTTCTAAACTCATCTCATCATATTGTTAGGCACAATTTTTAGCACTGTAAGTGTGGCCATAACCAAGATCTTTCGTTACGAGCACCGATATTTTCTTATTTTTATCTTTCTAGAAAATTCGCGAACCGCAAATCGCGTCCATTTTTCGCCAGCGTGTCAGTTTCGCCGATTTATAAAACTGGAAACGTTTGCCAGTTTTCTTTTAATCAAAAATTAAACAATAGATCAATTCAATTTGAAATGAGAAACCAAAAGTTGTTGCTGCCTTGTGCCGCTCTTCTCTACGCGCTTCTGTTGGTCGTCGGTCCATTCCTCTCGCGTTCTGCCGGTGGGTTTTCCGTCGCCAGAGCTGATGATGAAAATGCCACTGATAACTATGGTACTGTCATTGGTATTGATTTAGGTACCACATACTCCTGTGTTGCTGTGATGAAGAACGGTAAGACCGAAATCCTAGCGAACGAACAAGGTAACAGAATTACTCCATCCTATGTTGCCTTCACCGATGAAGAAAGACTTGTTGGTGATGCTGCTAAAAATCAAGCTGCTGCTAACCCAAAAAACACCATTTTCGATATTAAGAGATTGATTGGTTTGAAATACAATGACAAGACCGTCCAAAGAGATATCAAACATTTACCATACACCGTTGTTAACAGAAATGGCCAACCAGCTGTTCAAGTTACTTTGGGTGGTGAAGAAAAAGTTTTCACCCCAGAAGAAATCTCTGGTATGATCTTGGGTAAGATGAAAAACATTGCTGAAGATTACTTAGGTAAGAAAGTCACCAATGCTGTCGTTACTGTTCCAGCTTACTTTAACGATGCTCAAAAACAAGCCACTAAAGATGCTGGTGCCATTGCCGGTTTGAACGTTTTGAGAATTGTTAATGAACCAACGGCCGCTGCTATTGCTTACGGCTTGGATAAGACTGACAGTTCCGAAAGTCAAATTATTGTTTACGATTTGGGTGGTGGTACTTTCGATGTCTCACTTTTGACTATTGAAAACGGTGTGTTCGAAGTTTTAGCTACTTCTGGTGATACCCATTTAGGTGGTGAAGATTTTGATTTCAAGATTGTTCGTCATTTAGTTAAAGTTTTCAAGAAGAAACATGGTATTGATGTCACTGACAACAACAAAGCTATTTCTAAATTGAAAAGAGAAGTTGAAAAAGCTAAGAGAACTTTATCTTCCCAAATCTCAACTAGAATCGAAATTGATTCATTTGTTGATGGCATTGACTTCTCTGAAACTATCACTAGAGCTAAATTTGAAGAATTAAATTTGGATCTTTTCAAGAAAACTTTAAAACCAGTTGAACAAGTTTTGAAAGATGCTGGTGTCAAGAAGTCTGAAATTGATGACGTTGTCTTAGTTGGTGGTTCTACCAGAATTCCAAAAGTCCAAGAATTATTAGAAACTTACTTCGATGGTAAGAAAGTTTCTAAGTCTATCAACCCTGATGAAGCTGTTGCCTATGGTGCTGCTGTTCAAGCCGGTGTCTTATCTGGTGAAGAAGGTGTTGAAGACATTGTCTTATTAGATGTTAACCCATTGACTTTAGGTATTGAAACCACTGGTGGTGTCATGACTACTTTAATCAAGAGAAACACTGCCATTCCAACCAAGAAATCTCAAATTTTCTCCACTGCTGTTGATAACCAACCTACTGTGTTGATTCAAGTTTACGAAGGTGAAAGAGCTTTGGCTAAAGATAACAACTTATTAGGTAAATTCGAATTGACCAATATTCCACCAGCACCAAGAGGTGTTCCACAAATCGAAGTTACTTTTGCTCTTGATGCCAATGGTTTGATCACTGTTTCCGCTTCCGATAAAGGAACTGGTAAATCTGAATCTATCACCATCAAAAACGACCGTGGTAGATTATCTCAAGAAGACATCGACAGAATGGTTGAAGAAGCCGAGAAATACGCTCAACAAGATAAAGAATTAAAAGAAAAGATTGAAGCTAAGAACCATTTGGAAAACTATGCTCATTCTTTGAAAACTCAAGCCAATGATGAAAACTCATTAGGTGGTCAAATCACTGAAGAGGATAAAGATACTTTAGTTGAAGCTGCTAATGATGTTTTAGAATGGTTAGAAGACAATGAAGATTCAGCTACAAAGGAAGATTTCGATGAAAAATACGAAGGTTTGTCACAAGTTGCTCATCCAATTACCCAAAAATTATACGGTGCTGCAGGTGATGCAGGCGATGCCGACGATGATGACGACGATGATGATGACTACTTTGACCACGATGAATTGTGATCGGGATAACACAAAATTCTGAAAGGTTGTTGATTAACTGTGCATATAATTATTACCTCTTATACAAAATAATACTGCTTTGTTTTTTTTCACTCAAAAATACTATTATAATAATTAGCTTTTAGTATCATACCTGTAGCTGACCAATGTGTCAACTTTATGACTATTTGTATTAAAACTTCTAAATTTGACTTTCTCTGCATTAATGATTTCTTTTGAGTCTGAATCGATCCATTCACTAGGAACTCTAGCATCAGCATCAGCATACACCAAAACGTTAAAAGTTTGATCTCCCGTCTCCAACGCAGGCAAAAACGTCACACTGGCAGTGATCTGTCTGATGATCGCCTGGATCTCCTTCTGAACCTCTTCGTCCGTCTTTTCTTCCTCCTTGTTCCTCAGCATTTCCTTTTCATCTGCCACTTTGTGTCTCGAGTTTTCATCATAGACATGAATATTAAACTGCCATCTCTCCACAACTTCGCCCGTGTCTTTGGCTAGGATTACCAGCACGAGCCTCGAGATTCTGTCGTTAACGACCCAGCGGTTCAACTGCTGCATGATCTTGCGAATATACTGTTTGATCTCATCGTCGCACGTCACAAGTAGGTTCAACCCGTATTTCTTCACCATGGTGAAATCATCTGGTGGGTAGATGCCCCTTTGGTAGAGGATCGAGTTAATGCTGAACTCGAAGAACTCGGCCACCGTCTTGGAGGAGCCGCGTAGCGAGACACTGGAGCGTGTGGGAGCCGCTTCAGCGGCCATTGTTGTAGGATGGTGGTTGGTAGTGATGGTTATTTGTTATTGTTTAGATCTTTTTTGAGATCTTTTGTTTTTCTTTCATGTTGATACTTTAATACTTATATCGAGTAGAATCGATAAAATGGTGAGTGATTGGAGGTGGATGAGTGTGGTAATTTATACTGACTTTGAGAGCAGCACGGAATCAAACGGTATCATCTCACGGCAGAGGCCAAAAAGCAGAAAGCAGCCAGAGAGGCCAGCCAGATCGAGAACTACAGAACATTGACGAGTTCCATATTGGCCAACAAAGAATCAAAGTTGTACAACGAGGGGACATTTAAGCAGACTGGGGAGATACTGAACATAAATCCTGAGTTCTATACAGTATGGAACTACAGAAGGGATATAATTGAGGAGTATTACAAGAAAGTCATTTCAGTTGAAGAACAAGTGACGCTGTTTGAAAAAGAGCTGTTGTTTACTTTACAGAAGATGAAAGAATATCCTAAAGTGTACTGGCTTTGGAATCATAGAGTGTGGCTCCTCAATAATCATCCAACTAATGCTAATTGGCAGTTCGAACTGCAGATAGTGGAGAAGCTATTGAACGCTGATTCGAGGAACTTTCATGGATGGCACTATAGAAGGTTTATTATTGAAAAGATAGAACTTGAAACGAATGAATCTTGGGCTTTAAGGGAGTTCAAATACACTACTTCTAAAATAAATAAGGATTTCTCAAACTTCTCAGCATGGCATAATAGAACTAAGTTGATTCCAATTTTGTTTGAGTTGAAACCAATGCCCATATTCCAGGATAAAGTTGAATTTCTACAAACCGAGTTGAAAATGCTTCAGAATGCAATGTATACCGATCCTGAAGATCAGTCCTTTTGGGTTTATATTCGATGGTTACTAACAAGTGATTTGTTTCTAAAAGATATCATCACAGACAAGTATTTATCAATACTGAAGGAACAACTTAACGTCATCAAGGAATTGAATGAATTAGAAAAAGATGATAATAACGGGATTGATAACATTTGGTGTTTGAAATCTATCGTTCAAATTGAGCAGCTGATTACTAAACTTTCAGAAAATGATGAATTTGTTAACGAAATCAAAGAATCGCTGATAACTTTAGCCAATGTTGATCCATTACGCAAGAATTTATATAAGGATTTGAATCATTAAGTTTAGATTTCATTATACAATCTTTTCTTTTGATTTCCCAACATGTACCTTCTCTCACCATTATTAAGATCCCTTTCCTTAAAATATTCATCTTTTTCTAGCACTTTGATATCTTGCTCTTTGAATCCTTTTGCATGAGCATAGAAAAGTTTGATTTCAATAAATTTATCCTTCATCTCTGGTAAAAATCCAACAAGGTTACTGAAATTGAAATGATGAACGTATAAATCCAACAAATCCAATAATGCTTCATTGACAAGTTCTTCCGTTGTATAATAAGTCTCTGGTCTGAATTTCAGATCCGAATTTTTAAGTTTCGATGCAATCATTAATGAAGCCAACGCTGTGCTATGTGAAGGGATTTTCAGAGCAGTATCGATCTGAAATGAATCAATAACAATCAACCAAGCTAAAGATGCAATGTCTTTATTAACCTTCAAATCTTTTGCTATCTTGACCAAATATTCTTCAACATGGTTGATCCTAAAATCAAATGAAATACTCTCTATGAGTCTAAATTCCAACCTGATAATCTTTTTTCTATATTGGTCTAATACATCAGGCTTCATCGCTAGATTCTTGATCTGATTTGCAGTGATTATAATATCCCTGAGCTTCTTAATAGTATCTTCATTCTTAGATGTTAAAAACAGTGCAGTGATGGCAATATCGTAGTATGTCGAAGTATCAAACTCGTTGAAGAGATAATACCTTTGATAATAAATCATAGCACTTTCTAAACATCTCATGGGGAATTTTAACGATATACAGATCTTGAGCAAGAAATGGAATATCTGGTTTCTTCGCTGGTCATAAATACTAATATTACTGATTGTCCGAGATTGGGCATGTTTTATTTGCTGTTTGGTTAGGTATGGTCTTGAAAGTTGCACTGTGGAGATCAGTTGTGGCTGGGATTCTTCAAAATTTTGAGGTTGAGCCGTAGGTTTTGCAGTCTGTGTAGTGTGCCTCACCTGACTGGCGGGACCACGAGGAATAGGACGAGATTCTCTGCTCATTTTTATTGCGACTTTGAAAGGTGTTAATTTGTTGTTTGTTGATGGCCTTTTTTTCCAGCCAGAGGTGGGATGTTGCCCGAACCATAAAACAGTAGTAAAAGAGATAAACATTCGGATGTGGAAAACCAGAGACATTCATATGCCATACTTATAACTTAAGCGTAGCCGAGAAAACAATTCAATGATACACATACACAAACTTTATATACTTAAACTTAGGTTACCATCTATATTTTCAGAATTTTACAAACCTATTTAAAAATCAGTTGTTGATCAATTGAGCAGTCAAAGCTTCCAAATCTTCAATTGTTTCAGGAGCTTCCATTTCAATTATACCATCTTCATGATTATATTTGCCACCAACTTTGTCATTTTGGAACCATTTTGGTTTTTTGGATTCTGGCTCATCATCACTTTCATCATCACTTTCATAATTACGATTATCAAGATCTTTCAATAACTTATGTGCAAGTTCATGGTCAACGCCAGCTTCAGATTCATCTTCGTCAGATGAGAAGTCTTGCATCTTGGCTCTTTTTTCTGCTTCTTTTCTTTTTCTCTTCAATGCTTGTCTCTTTTCTTTAGCTAGTGCTTTATCATCAGTATCACGTTCTTGCATTTCTGAAGTTTCTTTAGCAATAAATTCCTTCTTTTGCTCAAGAACATCACCGGCTTTACGGAAATCTTCCTCATCTTCAAACTCATAAATTTGATGTGGTTTACCTTCATCATCAAAGAGTAGTTTAGTTGGGTTACCTTTACTAGCCAGCGATTTCTTTTTTGACAATGCTCTTTTTTCCGCTCTTTTAGAAGTTGGTACATTCAAATCTTCTTCATCCTCACTTCCCAAATTATGGTCTTTTCTCTTAACAGTCATGAAATCTTCATCCTCATCATCTTCATCATCATCTTTTTTATTACTGTTTGTTAAGGTCAAGTAATGTTCGGATAAAACATCTTGATTCTTACGTTCAAACATTCTGTCATACTTCGTACGGACTTTCTTTTTCTCTTCAATGATTTCCCCATCTTCGTTAGCCTTTGCTAAATTCAATAGTTGTCTGGATGCATTCTTTAGTTCATTCTTTTTTATATCTTTGATTTTAATGTTTGGAGCACCTGGAAGACCCAAAGATTTGGCAAATTCTTCAGAAGACAATTCTTCAGGCTTGAAGACTTCCTTATCTTTCTGTAAGTAATAAGATTTGATGTATGATATGAATGCTTTTTGACCCAAATATTTCAATTCCGGATTTTTGAAACATAAGGATTGTAATTGTGGTTTGATAGATTTCTTTTTGGCTTGCTTGATATTCAATTGTTTTAGTTCAATCTTTTTAGCGCTCATTCTCTTCAAGAATCCTTCTTGCTCAGTAGGAGTCAACATGATTAATGATTTACCAGCTTTTCCAAATCTAGCAGCTCTTCCAACTCTATGGATGTAGGTATCTGTGTCTTCTGGAGCATCTACTTGAATAACCCAATCTATAGAAGGGAAATCTAAACCTCTTGCAACAACATCAGTGGCAAACAGACATACATGCTGTGCTTTAGAGAATTTGTGAACTGTTTCTGTTCTTGTTTTTTGCTTTTGTCTACCATAAAGTTGCATCAATGAAATACCTGGTTGCAATTTTCTAAAAGTCTCGTACACGTAGTGAACCTGCTTAGTAGATGAAAAGAAGACTAAGATCTTGGCTTTCAAATGCGTTTTGATGAAGCTGTATAATGTGTCTAATTTCTCATCTAGTGGAATTGTAACATATGCTTGGGATAATGTGTCTGGAGTAGCTGAAGCGGCTTCTTCAACGTCTTTGATTCCAACGTATTTTGGATTCGATAGTGATAATCTTGCAAGGTCAGAGACAGTGCTTGACTGTGTCGCAGAAAATAACAAAGTTTGTCTCTCTGCAGGAATATTGGAAATGATACTGTCTAAAGTTTTCTTGAATCCCATATCTAAAATTCTATCAGCCTCATCTAGCACCAACATCTGTAAGTTATTCGTGTCAAACCCAACAGCTTGATCCATATGTTGTAATAATCTACCTGGGGTACCAATCAAAATGTTAAGTTTACCAATTCTTTCTTTCTCGAATTTAACATCGTTACCACCAATAACTAAACCTGCAGAAAGTTGAAAGTATTTACCAATCTTGGAAAGCACTTCATATATCTGCTGAGCCAATTCTCTAGTAGGTGATATTATCAAAGCTCCCAAACCATCAAGTTCAGTCCATTTGGCTCTATGTAATTTCTCCAAGATTGGGATCAAGAAAGCTAGTGTCTTACCAGAACCGGTCTTTGCAGCGGCTAAACAATCCTCTCCTTTCAGACAGTATGGAATAGACTCCTTTTGGATCTCTGTAAGTAAGACGAAGCTTGCATCAGACAATCCCTTGAGCATCTGAGGAGACAGTGGAAGATCTTTGAATTGTTTTGGTTTGGCTTGTGATGGGTCGTAATCAATGACTGCCTGCTCGAGATCTGCTAGGGCCTGGAGTTCTTTAGTACGCAGTTCTTTACGCTGACTGGTTGTGAGTCTGTTCTTCTTCGCCATCGCTCCGTAGTTTAAAGTTACGATGTGGTTTGAATCTAAGTTTGAGTTTTGGTCTTTTCAAACTTCAGCTCATCGCAGGTTTAAAATTTTTTTTTAGTTATGAGGATGTGGCACGTACCGATGCCCGAACACTGAACAGTATAGAAATTTTGTGCCAGTTTAAACAAATAGAACTTGAACCAAAAACAAAGAGATACTAATCCTGTAGAAATGAGCCGATACGAAAGTCCGAAGTACAGAGACAGCAGAGACAGGCAGCCAGAATACAGAAGGAGCTCTACAGATCACTACAGAAGTCGACGTGATGACAGAACCCAAACAGGCACATATTCAAGTGGTAATCAACTTGTCATTCAAGATGGTAATCCAATTGTTAAAGAGAAACCAAATTTCAAGCCATCTGGACTTCTTGCCAAAGAATCAAATAATATTGGTGGAACAGCCCTGAAGTACGTTGCTCCTAAAGACAGTGCTAATCCTCCAAAAGGACCGACTTATCATTTATATTGCTTCAAAGCTGGAGTTGAAGATCCTGTTGTGCATAACTTAACTAAAAGTTATTACCTGATAGGAAGAGATGACAGAGTTGTAGATATAACCACTGATGATGAAACATGTTCTAAACAACATGCAGCGATTCAGTTTAGGGAGGTATCTATTGTGAATCCAGAAGGAATCAAAACTCAAGAAGTAAAGTAAGTACTATGAATCTCATGTCTTGAGGGATTTCATTACTAATTATTTTATATACAGACCATATCTCATTGATCTTGAATCTAGCAATGGGACATTCATCAACGATGAAGAAGTCCCAACTTCAAGATATATCGAACTGAAAAATGAAGATGTTATAAAATTTGGAGATTCAGCCACTGAGAATGTTTTGATGGTGTCATAACTTCCAAAATCCCCTTCATGGAGATCCAGCTGCATTATGGTTGTTGTTTCTGTTAAAGAAACGACCGAATTTTTGAAAATTTTCATTGAATTTATTCACACCAGCATCCCTGTTGATTGCCAATTCTTTCAAACCTTTTTCTAAATTATCTTTTTTCAAGATATTGTCGAATATTGGTGAGCTTCCACCATCAGGCAATGGAGATTTAATCTTTGGAACAGATAATAAACCATTTGTGATCAAACTTGGTGAATTCACTTGTGATTGAACGTTAGCATCAAGATTCAATTTTGATAAGATTGGTGAGTTTTCAACAAGGTTTTCATGTGCTGTCATATGAATTTTGAATAGTTCAATTAGTTTAGATTGACGGTTTGTATTGGTTATTCCTTTTAATTGTAAGATCTTGTTAAAGTTATCAATTGATTTATCACCAATCAAGAAAAAATAATTGGCCACTAAGCCTTCTTGTGGTGCATCTTGAGTCAGTAACAGTTTCAATATGATCTCTAGCCTGTTTACCAACCGATCGACATGTTTTTGATATTGTGAAGACACTTTATCAGAATCAATTGATGCATAGGTTGGAAGTTTCAAAAACACTGATTTTAAAACTGATAAATCTAATAACATTTGTTCAGCGGCAATGACAGCAATTGGTCTGATTCTGACTATACTCGTTAGCAATTGATTCGTCACCAACTCAACCACTTTGTCGCTGTAACTTCTGACGTAAACGTCTCTTGATAGTTTTGGTAAAACTTCTTTACTATTTTGAATAAGGATTTCTCTCAATGTACTGACATATCTACTTTGATCTCCAACATCTTCAACATGTGCCCAGTTGGCATTAGCCATTTCTCTCCATGCAAAGCTACTCTCTTGATCAATTTTACCAATCAACAAATTTAAAGATTTGTTAATGATTTTCATGAATGATTCTCTTGGTTTTTCAAAATTCACTGATTTCTTAAATGGTTCATCGATTATTTCCACTAACTTCTCCTCTAATTGAGATATAGTAGTTGAGCAGTAGTCAGCAGTATTTAATACTAAGGTAACATAGAGGATACCTTCACTGTCGTTTATGCTTGGTGGTAGTGTAGGCAATAGGATCTTATTTGAGTATTCAATTGCCCATTTGGAGAATAGTTTGGAAAGATCTTTTAGTGGCAATCCTGTTGATAAATTGGAGCATTGAGTCAAAAGGTGACGGTACAACCTAAATAGATCTGCTGAAGAAGGAACCACATTGACTGATCCTTCATGATGATCTTCTGGTAATTTTGATTGTGATAAGAAACCTAAGAATTTCTCGTTGATATAAGAGTTCTGATTCTCCACCCATATTCCGAGATATGGTTCAAAGACAATGGCAATTGAGTGCGTAAATTGGGACTTTGGCTCGAGGTATATGTCTTCTTGCTTTTGTTGCTGTGTAACGTAACGGAAATGGTTGTTGAGGTATTTCTCAAAGTCTAACGTCTGTTGTAATGAGTTCAGTAGTGTGTCAACATTTGTGTTTTTGCCCGACTTTGATAAAACTTGTTGAATACTGTGTTTAGTATCCTCTCCGAACTTTTTAGTCAATTCTTCTTCAATTTTCCATTCTTTAGGGAAATATGGGGTATAACTTGTTTCACAATTCTTCAACACTTTCTTGAAAAAAATAAACCTTCTGCTTAAATTATCCAACGAGCCGGCTTCATCGTCACTTGAAAAAATAGTTTTAATTTCTTTCAGTTGCAAGTTACAGAACCAATTGACCAATCTATCGTGGTACTCTGTTCCCAACAGGTCCAAGACTTTACAAGCGCTATTCAATTCAGTTTCACTTATTGGATCTTGACCATTGAAAGTCATCTCAAAGTCTCTGAATATCTGATCTGCAAGTTTTATTTTCAAACCATGAACATTTTTACTGAGCTGTGCCACTTCGTCTATACTTTTATATGTCTTGAAATGCTCAATCAATTCAGCAACCGCATCAAGTAAAGTCACCACTTCAACGTATCTCTTCTCTTCAGCCAATTTTTCCAGCTGGTCGTATGCATTCACCAACATCTGCAGTCTCTTCAACACAGTCATCGTCAAGACGAGGTTTTTCTTTGCTTCGTCAAGTCTTTTGATGGAAGATGTCATGCCTCCGATAACATTCTGGGTGTTCATACTCAGCTGTTTGTTCTCTTCAATCTTGCCCAAGATATCAGCCAGATCCGCCTGAGCTCCTTTCCTGTCGAACTTGTCCTGACTTTGGAGATACTCCTCGTACTCTGCCTCGTTCTTCTGTATTTCAGTGTCTAGTTCTAGCTTGTACGAGTTGGTGTACTGCAAATACTCGCCCAAATCAGCGAGATCCTCCGACCCAGCGAGCAATCGCTGGAGATCAGCACCCGGATCGTACCCGGCGGACTCAATCGCCACAAACTGTGGGTCCTGCGGCATCTTCCTCTGCGAAATTCTCTCGAGGCTTCACCTTTCCCATAGTAAAACACCACTAAAAATCACATTTCAGACATATTACTTCCGAGGCTGACATCCCCGGATCTCTGATATCAAAACGCGAAAGAAAAAAAACGGCCATCAACATACTGAAAAAGTTCTTTTAAAGAGGCGAAATCATAAAGGGAAAACCACAGTAATGTCTCTTCGTCTTCCTCAGGCCCCAAATGCCGGGCTTTTCAAGCAGGGCTACTCTTCCTACAGCAATGCGGATGGTGCTGTCCTAAAAAACATCGAAGCATGCAGAGAAATATCAAACATGGTGTTGACATCGATTGGACCTTGTGGTAGAAACAAGATCGTTGTTAATCATTTACAGAAAGTTTTTATTACCAATGATGCTGCCACCATGTTGAATGAGTTAGATGTCGTTCATCCTGCGGTAAAGATTCTAGTCATGGCCTCCCAGCAGCAGGAGTTGGAAATGGGTGATGGCACTAATTTCGTATTGGTTCTAGCTGGTGAATTATTAAGTGTTTCTGAAAAATTATTATCATTAGGTTTAAAACCAACTGAAATCATTCAAGGTTATCAACTTGCGTCTAAGTTTGCATTGGAAGAATTGGAAAAATTATCAATTGACAAGGTTGATGATCTTTTATCCTTTGATCAATTAAAGAAAGTTATAAAACCAGTCGTCTCTTCAAAACAATATGGTTCTGAAGATTTTATTTCTGAATTAGTCACTGAAGCCATCTTGAACGTCATTCCACCAAAAAATCCAAACAACTTCAACGTTGATAGTGTCAGAGTTGTCAAGATCATGGGTAGCAGTTTAGAAAATAGTCAAGTCATCAAAGGTATGGTTTTCCCAAGAGAACCAGAAGGACTTGTTAAAAATTTGAATGAAAAATCAAAAGTCGCAGTCTTTACTTGTCCAATTGATATTTCTCAAACTGAAACTAAAGGTACTGTCTTATTACATAACGCTAAAGAGATGTTAGATTTTTCCAAAGGTGAAGAAGCTCAAGTTGATCAAATAGTTAAAGAACTTTCTGATGCTGGTGTTAAAGTTGTCGTTGCAGGCTCTGGTATCGGTGAATTAGCACAACATTACTTGGATCGTTATGGAATCTTATCATTGAAAGTCCCAAGTAAATTCGATTTGAGAAGAATCAGTAGAGTTTGTGGTGCAACTCCATTACCAAGATTAGGTGCCCCAACTCCAGAAGAAGCCGGTTCAATTGATATCATTGAAACCAAAGAAATTGGTGGCGATAGAGTCACTATCTTCAGACAAGAAAATGATACCACAAGAACCTCAACCATTGTTGTCAGAGGTGCTACTAAAAATAATTTGGATGATATAGAAAGAGCCATTGATGATGGTGTCAGCGCAGTCAAAGGTTTAACCAAAGACGGCAGATTACTTCCAGGTGCTGGTGCTGTTGAAATTGAATTAGTCCACAGAATCACACAATACGGTGAAAAGACTCCAGGTCTATTACAACTAGCAATTAAACAATACGCTAACGCTTTTGAAGTTGTTCCAAGAGTGTTGGCTGAAACTTCAGGTTTAGACCCATCTGAAGTCTTACCTAGATTATACTCTAAACACAGTAAAGAAGACGGTTTAAGCTTCGGTATCGATGTGGATGGTGATTCTTCAAACGGCGTTAAAGATGTTAAAGAAGAAGGTATTTATGATTTATTATCTGCAAAAAAGTTCGCTATTAATGCTGCTACTGAGGCTGCCACCACTGTTTTGTCAGTCGATCAGATCATCATGGCCAAGAGAGCCGGTGGCCCACAGGTTCCTAAACAACCAAGACCTGGTAACTGGGATCAAGCTGATTAATTCAAACAATAATGTCGGTTCATATAATATAAAGAATTTGGGTTATATTATTGTAGTGTGTCCCGTAACAGCTCATCTCAAATTTTTTTAACTAGTAATAAAAAAAATAAAATTTTCAAACTAGAGATTAGTTGATATTCAATAACAATATGGGTAAAGTTAGAGGAAGAAGAGCCGAGAAGGTACAAAAGAAAGAAGAATTTTATCAGGAAACTCAATTCGAGGTAGAAAAAGCTGACAAATCCAATGAACCAAACACTTTTTTTGGTTTAGTTGATCCTACTGAGATTGATTATTTTAAAGAAGCAGAATCTACCTTAAACGCCAACACATTCGAATCAGAAGAAGATAGATCTGGTTTCGTGACCGGTGTTTTGGAGGAAGCTAAGGGTAAAGAGTTGAAACTGGTGACGAATCAAATCTGCTCTAAATTAGTTGAAAGATTGATTCTTTATGCAACTGACGAACAATTAAAACAATTATTTAAGGCGTTTAATGGATTTTTCGTTTCTTTAATCCATCACAAATACGCATCTCATTGTGTAGAGACTTTGCTTGTGAGGTCAGCTGCGTTGATTGAAAAAGAAATCTTGAATCCAACTTCTATTACTGAAAATGAAGATGATGAATTTGTCTCTATGGAGAATCTATTCTTATATTTCTTGAATGAAGTTAGATCAAGTGCCAAAGAAATGATCACCCATCAATACGCATCACATACTTTAAGACTGATAATCTTGATCTTGAGTGGTAGAGAATTGCCATCTTCTGTCAAATCAAATTCCACTTTACGTTCTAAAAAATCTAAAATTGCAAGAAAAATGATTGAGATTAAAGATAATGAAGATTTCAACAGGTCGTTTCAAACACCAGAATCTTTTAAAAATGAACTTCAACTTTTGATAAATTCTTTGACAAAAGATTTAGATACCAGAAGTGCAAGAGAATTATCCATTCACAAAATCGGATCTCCGGTTTTGCAACTTTTGATCTTGGTCGAGGGTATTGTTGATAAAAGTCGTCCATTTTGGCATGTTGTTTTTGGTAAGGATGACGAGGAAAAGAACTCCACTGAAGAATCATTTGTTGAATATTTATTATCAGATCCAGTTGGATCTCATTTCTTCGAGACTGTGATCAAGGATCAAAAATTGAAATACGTTCAAAGATTATACAGACTATACATGAGTGATAGAATTTTGAAACTTGCTAAAAGAGATACCACTGGTAGTTATGTTGTTCAAGGACTTTTAGCTAAACTTAAACCAGCCGAAGTTCAACAGATATTAGAACAATTGATTCCTGAAATGAGTATCTTGATGA
This sequence comes from Gotozyma siamensis, assembly GCA_030579035.1. Classification (NCBI taxonomy): domain Eukaryota; kingdom Fungi; phylum Ascomycota; class Saccharomycetes; order Phaffomycetales; family Phaffomycetaceae; genus Gotozyma; species Gotozyma siamensis. The sequence continues at coordinate 202,613 of JAKTZZ010000001.1, forward strand.
ACACAAATTTAGAAATTGGACAATCCATAATTGATGCATCTATTAAAAACAAAGATTTTCAAAGGGATGAAATTATCAAAGCTTTGACTGAAAAGTATACACCAAAGGAAAATGAATCTGATATTTTAGAATCAGTCTTACAATTATCCGGATCTACGCTAGGTAACACGAAGGATGATTGGCCAACTGCAGAAGAAAGAAGACGTGCTTTGTTTTTGGAGCAATTGATAGATTATGATGAAAGTTTCTTGACACTTACCATCCAGAATCTATTATCATTACCTAAAGAAAGACTAATCCAAATGTGTTGCCATGGTGTTTTCTCCCATGTTGTTGAACATGTATTGAAACCAGATGTGGATATCATTTACAGAAGAAGACTGTTGAACCAATTTGCCGGTGAAATCGGTATCTTATCATGTAACGCTTATGGATCTCATATTGTTGATAAATTATGGGATTTTACCCTTAAATTGAACATGTACAAAGAAAGAATTGCTAAAGAGTTGGACGATTCAAAAGACAAGGTTAAAGAAAGTACATACGGTAGATTAGTATGGAAGAATTGGAAGATGGAACTATACACCAGAAAAAGACCAGATTGGAGTTATCTAGTCAAACAAGAACAATTCGAGAAATTTCCTGAAAAGCCACCAGTTATTAACAATAGTAAACAATCATCAGTTAGTAGTGGCAACAAGAGAAAATTCAATGAATCCAAAACTGTTAATGTGAAGAAACAAAAAGTTAGAGGCCGTGGTCGTAAATAGATACAACTATAAAATGATAATACAGAGAAACTTGATGTAAATAAATGTAGAGTGTTATCCCCACACATTAATTTTATTACAACTAAATCAGTTTAAACAAATGAGATTAGAAAATACCCATCATTAGTAATTACCATGCGTCAACACCTCTTCTTGAGTCGATACCAATGTATCTGGCGACCTCATCGAAAGCTTCAATCAAATCTTCTTTAGAGTATTTTGAAGCATCAATCTTAACCTGAGATTCAGGGATTTTTTCTGAATCACCTTCAACAAATTCTTGGAAATGTTTTCTTTCTTCAGCAGTTGGTGGCAATTTTTCATAAAATCTGGCCAATTGAACTAAAGTATCATCACTAATCTTTTCAAAAGATTCAACATCTTTTGGGAAAATCTCCAACCATGGTTCTTCACCATATGGATTTGGGATCCATGCAAGAACTTCAGTGCGTCCCTTCTTGGAGTTGATCAATCTTCTGATAGATCTTTCTTCTAAAATCTCCAATTGTCCCTGTAATTCACCCACTAGGTTCACAATATCTTCATTACTGACGAAATCAGAAGTGTCGACACCACTAGATCTTGACTTGAAACTGGTTCCCTTAGGATCGTAATCAGCAACTAGTTTCTTTTGGGCATCAACTTGCAAACTGAGAACCTGTTGGCCGGTTTTGGATAGCAGCTGTTGTTGCTTCTGAACAAGCAGGGAGAGATCTTTAACTTTCTGGGTCAATTCTTCGACAGTGGACATCTTTTGTTGGATTGTTGTAGAAAGTGACGTGAGTGAGACACACAGTTTTTTTTGTGTTGTTTATTATTGCTATTTTTGGGAAGAAGAACACGTGACATGACATATAATCTCATATACCCGTTTCTTTGACCGCAGACAATAACTACCCATTACTAAAAGCGAAAAGTCATAATTGTATCGTGTATTTCGTGAGTTCAGATGTCTCCTGCTTCAAAGACTTTGTGGAAAGCGTAGCCGACTTTGGAATGAAGATCTGTGGCTTGCATTGCCCTTCCTTTCTCTCTGAAGGCCTCTTTGGCAGCTACTCTTGTGGTGACAGAAGCACCGTATGCTGCAAGTGGGAGTAAAAGACCATGGTCGATATCATCAGCATGATCCCACAGCTTGTCCTTATAGGCCCTTGTCCATGCAACGAGTGTTGCCATTGTTCCGGTTAACGTGTCACCTTGGCCTCCTGCACGTCTGTTGGACCCTTGTGTGTCTGATTTGAGGAATGATTCACCTCTAGCAATTATATCAACTTCACCTTTTCTAACTATGGTAACATTTCCTAGTTTTTGAGACAATTCAAGAGCTTCTTGTACTTTATTCTTTTGTGATGTATCAATTCCCACTGCATCTGCCAACCTTTTGAACTCCACAACATTTGGGGTCAGTATAGCTAGCTCGTAACCAGAGATCAATTCAGGTTTCTGAGATATCAAGAACAAAGCATCGGCATCAACAATGATTGGAACTTTGTTTTCCTTCAGATGTTTAATCACTATTTCCAATGTCTTGAACATGAGCTCATCACGACCTAATCCAGGTCCAACCACAGCGACATGTATTCTACTGAGTAAGGTCTTCACTTTAGGCAACACTTTCTGCTCAAGAAACCCATCCACATTATCTAAATATTTCTCAGGAACGTTGTCCTTCTCGTAAAGATAAGGGTGCACCATCAAGTCTGGAGTGTAAGTCTTGATAATAGGAGCAGCATTACGCTCGCAGATGATATGGGACAGATCAGCACCGAAAACAGCAGCAGCATGGGCACTAAAGTACGGGGCTCCGGTGTAGCTATAGCATTTGTTAGTAATAATTCCAATCACTACTGGTCCAATTGACCCTATAACTCACTCTTCACACCCTCCAAACACCACTATTCTACCAGCTTTATTAATTAGTTAGTAATTGCTCTATGAATCTCTACAAAAAAAGCATTTGAAACCCACCCTGTCCCTTGTGGAACGACGGTTTCAGTGGAGGCACCAGTTTTCCCACGAGACCGATCAACTCCTTTGTAGTTTTCCCTTTAAATTGGCTCATACTTCACCACTGGTTCGAAATTGCGGTTGATTTGCCCAATTGAATCGCTTAAAATAAATGTCCCCCGAACGAAAAATTACAAATCTTTCCTTCTTAACCACTTAATACCCACACTAACAACAATGTCTTTCCTATCCAGATTCTCCCCTGCCAGAGCTCACTGGGCTCCAATTGCCGTCGGTGGTGTTGCTGCCGTCGCCGCCTCCTTCTACTTGGCCCAATTAAACTCTCCAATTTCCAACGAAAGCAAAACTGCTTTCAAAGGTGATGATCAATGGACCGACTTGAAACTTGTCAAGAGTGAAGAATTGTCTGATGACACCAGAAGATTCACTTTTGCCTTCGATGATCCAGAAAAAGTCTCTGGTTTAGTCACTGCTGGTTTGCTTTTCGCCAAATACGTCACCCCAAAGGGTTCAAACGTTGTTAGACCATATACTCCAGTTTCTGATCATGAACAAAAAGGTACCATTGACTTCGTCATCAAAAGATACCCAGAAGGTAAATTCGGTAACCACATCTTTGGTTTACAGCCAAACGATACCGTGGCTTTCAAGGGTCCAATCATTAAATTCAAATACGAACCAAACTCATACAAAGATATCACTTTGATTGGTGGTGGTTCCGGTATCACTCCATTGTACCAATTGCTACATGAAGTCACCAAGAACCCAGCTGACAAGACCAAAGTCCATTTGGTCTATGGTAACAAGACTGCCAAAGACATCTTGTTGAAGAAAGAAATTGATGAAATCGCCGCTAAATTCCCTGAACAAGTCAAAGTCAGTTACTTCTTGGACAATGCCGATTCTGGTGTCGATGCTCAAGTTGGTTTCATTACTAAAGACTGGTTGAAGGAGAACATTGCCGGTCCTGCACCAACCCACAGAGTCTTTGTCTGTGGTCCTCCACCTTTATACAATGCCATCTCTGGTAACAAAACTTCTCCTTCCGATCAAGGTGAATTGACCGGTGCTTTGAAAGAATTAGACTTCTCCAAAGAAAACGTCTTCAAGTACTAAACACTTCATGCCACCAGGTTAGATAAAGTCGTATATATCGAATAAGAGCTATAAACTAAAACTTATCTAGATCTAGTAGTGAAAAAAAAAATTGTAAACTCACTTTAACAAAATAATGATATAACAAAACAAAACAAAACAAAACGATACATCCACATGTCAGTGCGAATTGCCGTTGTTGGCTGCTGTCACGGCGAACTACAGACTATTTATAACAACATTCTCACGGTGGAAAAATCCAAACGCCCTGAACTCCTTCTCATCTGTGGGGATTTTCAAGCTCTGAGGTCAAAAGATGATTTCAGTTCCATTTCCATGCCTGATAAGTATAAGAGACTAGGAGACTTCCACAATTACTACAGTGGCAAATGGAAAGCTCCTATACCGACCGTCTTCATTGGAGGAAACCATGAGGCGTCAAATTATTTGCATGAGCTTAGGTATGGAGGATACGTTGCAGAAAATGTTTACTTCTTGGGATATTCTAATGTTATTTGGTTTAAGGGATTAAGAATTGGTGGGTTCAGTGGAATTTTTAAAGATTTTGATTACTATAAACCTCATAATGAGAAGCTGCCCTTGAATTATCGTGAAGTTAAAAGCATTTATCACACCAGGTTTGAAGATTTTATTAAATTATCAATGATTAGAGATCTTAATTTGAGTATCATGTTGAGTCATGATTGGCCGGAAGGTATTTATAACTATGGAAATTCGGGGATGCTATTGAGAAAGAAACCTTTCTTCAAAGCAGATATACAGAAAAGAGAGTTGGGAAATCCGTCAAGTATGATTTTGTTAAAGAGATTGATGCCTGAATATTGGTTCAGTGCTCATTTGCATGTTAAGTTTGAAGCCAAAGTTGATCATGACCCAACAAACAATACTGAACAGAAAGATAACAACAAGAGAAAGTTAAGCGATTCAAGTGTGGACCAGAGCTTTAAGAAAAAAATAGATATCAATGTTGATGAAATCAAGATAGATCTAGGATCTCCAAAGAACGAAGATGAGATTCAATTAGATTTGGATCTAGATTCACCACCGCCTATGGAAAATGAAAATGAGATAAAACTTGATATTTCCACACCATCGTTGCCTAAACCTGTGGGAGGAGCGATAACGAACGAAAATCCACTTGAAGAACTATCAAAGGGTTCACTAGTTACAAAGTTTTTAGCACTTGATAAAGTCTTACCTAATAGAAGATATATTGAATTCTTCACTTTGGAAGCTGATATAAATCATACATCTTACAATACTGACGAATTTTATCATGATTTGGAATTTATTAAAATAATCAAATGGTTCAACAAATTTCAAAAACGTGAGATTTATAAAGATTTGAAAGTCAAAAATATCGATGATGAGTTCATCAAACAATTCGTTAATGAAATTGATGAGATCGAAGTTACTGGCTTTTTGAAAGATGGCTCAACTAACAAAGGAGAAGGTTTGGCTATTGACCAGAAATTTGTTGCTAATTTAGAAAATCCAAAAATCCAAACAGATGACTTGTGGAAAAGATTCAGTCTGTGAGAATGGCCAATATATACCTGTTCAATTACTACATTTGTATTCACTTCATTAAAGCGCGTATATATATGTGACTAGTGATAGTTTTAAATAAATAAAAAGACATTCGATCAGGAAAGAAACAAAGACTTTCCCAGTTTGATATGTTGGCTGTTTGTAAAGAGGGAGAAAAAGAATATGAACATTAAACGAAACAAGTCGACAATGAAATGATGGATGACATAAAAACAAAGGAATAAACACACAAAAGGGATGTATACAGGCTGTTTTCCCAATCAAAGAATATCTATAGTGCTGGGGGTAAAATTTGGTAAGAAAAAAAAAGGAACATAAATCTTGAATATGGATGATAATAATGATATATTTCTTTTATTTCTCTCTTTAATAAGATCTGATGGCTGGTGGAACAGATTTACATTCGTTTTCGTCCAATGTATGTGAAATGACATCTCTGTAAGCAATCTTAACAGCATCACCGTTATTCTTTTGCCATGATAGAGAATGTTTCATCCAGTTAACATCATCTCTATCTGGGTAATCTTCTCTGGCATGAGCACCTCTAGATTCTTTTCTAACAACGGCAGATTCAGCAGTTTGAACAGCACAAGTCAACAAGTTTCTTAATTCAATGGTTTCAACTAAATCAGAGTTCCAAATCATGGATCTGTCAGTAGTACCAACATCTGGGAAAGTCTTATCAACTCTGTTGATTTCTCTAACACCATCTTCTAAAGATTCTTGTGTTCTGAAAACAGAAACATCTTTTTGCATAGTCTTTTGCATTTCTAATCTAATAGAAGCAGTTGATCTTGAACCAGTGGCATTTCTGAATTTATCTAAATCAGCAATTGATTGATAACCTAAATCAGCTGGTAATTTCTTATGAGGTAAACCTGGCTTCAAAGAATCAGCAATAGTTAGGGCAGCAGCTCTACCGAAAACAACTAAATCTAGCAAAGAGTTAGCACCTAATCTGTTAGCACCATGGACAGAAACACAAGCGGATTCACCAGCAGCTAATAAACCTGGGATGACTTTATCGTTACCTTCGGCATCAATGGTTAATGCTTCACCAGTCCATTTGGTTGGGATACCACCCATATTGTAATGAACAGTTGGAATAATTGGAATTGGTTCTTTGGTGACATCAACACCAGCAAAAATGGCAGCAGTTTCAGAAATACCTGGTAATCTTTCTTTCAAGACTGGAGCAGGAATATGTGATAGTTGTAAATGAATGTGATCTTTTTCTGGACCAACACCTCTACCAGCTCTAATTTCCATAGTGATGGCTCTTGAAACAACATCTCTTGAAGCTAAATCTTTAGCATGTGGAGCATATCTTTCCATGAAACGTTCACCTTCAGAGTTAATCAAATAACCACCTTCACCTCTAGCACCTTCAGTGATCAAACAACCGGAACCGTAAATACCGGAAGGATGGAATTGAATGAATTCCAAATCTTGTAATGGTAAACCAGCTCTTGAAACCATAGCGAAACCATCACCAGTACATGTGTGAGCAGAAGTGCATGAAAAGTAAGCTCTACCATACCCACCAGTGGCAATGACGGTTTTATGAGCTCTGAATCTGTGTAAAGTACCATCTTCTTGGTTATAAGCAATGACACCAACACATTCACCATTGTCCATCAATAGATCTAAAGCAAAGTATTCAATGAAGAAATGTGTGTTGTGTCTTAAAGCTTGACCGTATAGGGAATGTAACATAGCGTGACCGGTTCTGTCAGCAACGGCACAAGTTCTATAAGCTTGACCATCTTTACCATAGTTTTTGGATTGACCACCAAAGGCTCTTTGATAAATTCTACCTTCTTCAGTTCTTGAAAATGGGACACCATAATGTTCTAATTCGATAATGGATTGAGGAGCTTCTCTGGTCATATAATGGATAGCATCCTGGTCACCTAACCAATCAGAACCTTTAACGGTATCGTACATGTGCCAGTGCCAGTCATCTTTGTGCATGTTACCTAAAGCAGCATTAATACCACCTTGAGCAGCGACGGTGTGTGATCTGGTTGGGAATAATTTGGAGATACAAGCAGTTTTAAAACCAGCGTTAGCTAGACCGAAGGCGGCTCTTAAACCGGCACCACCAGCACCAACGACCAAACAATCGTATTCGTGGTCAATGATGTGATAGTTTTCAGCGACACCTTTAGCAGCGTTTTCCCCAGCAATATCATCGTTGACAGCGTAGGCATGTTTGACGATTCTGGAAGTGGAGAATTGGGCAGTTTGGGTAGAAACCCTCTGCGAGACGTTCAAGAGTCTTCTGGAGTGACGGGTAAGCATAGCTCTGAAGAGTAGAGGTTTAATGAAAGAAGTGTTTTGATTGAAGAATTTTTTTTTCTCCAGACAGTTTATTGGTGACAAGGTGAAGAATCGCGAAGCGCATCCGAGTCTCGGGGCCTTCACGGGTGCTCTCAACCAATCAGCGTGCGCGAATTACGAAGAGGCCGGGAGTAATCAAGTGACTTGGAGAGAAGCGTTTTGTTCCGGGGCGAGAGGAGCAGGAAGAGGAGCAGAAGACAATGAAAGAGACAATAGAGAGCTTTGATTGGGTAGATTTAGGGAAGGCGAAAAGGCATGTTTATCATTTTTCTCGTTTCCTCCTGTTAGTTCCAACACTATAATCTATTTTGCATCTATCGATTTTCCGTAAATGTATTGGTAGACGTGTTAGACGTTGTTAGACGGTTGTCAAAGACAGACCAAGTTTACATCAACGATCCATAGTATACGGCAATATATAGTGTGTTGCATATCAAAATTTTACTTCAAGAAGAATCCTACTGAGTCTCAATGTTTCTGGAACACGCAATTATTCAACATGCAGCCCTTGATTTGGCTGATAGTATTAGATTTTAATCGTAATTAGACTGATTTGACAGAATTAGGTGAAAAAGAATAGAGTCGGCTTAATAAAAAAAAACTATACTGAATACCCAATTCATTTCCACTGATCGGAAATCATAATAGTATTTGGTGGCAATTTGTAAATAATATCGGAATTTGGAGATATTGATGTTAAATCAAAAACTCAGCCAGCTCTTCGTTAGATTCCATTTGTCTGTGATCGGCTTAATAGTTGCATTGTTCTGATTGTTTGACATTGGCCAGTTACGAGGATACACGACCGGAATTCACCCTTTTCAGACGCTTTGCTTCAAAACACCTTAAAAAGACCAAAAAAAACCAGAGACATAATGCTTAATCGCTGCTGAATGTTCGTGATCTGAATGTCATTCATTGGTATGTTGAAAGCTGTCTGAGAAGTAAATTTCTGGAATGAGAATCGAACAATTCTGTGTTGATTTATCTTTCGCATCTTACTGACTTATGAAGTTGGTTGCGAGCCTTCGAGGTTTGTGAGTCCCGGTTATGGTGCGATGCCATTTGAAACCAGCAGCTCATCACAAATTTTTTTCTAGGCTAACGAAAACAAAACATTGAAATCTGAGAAGATCCCTCACAAAATAGAGATAATGTTTGTTCTTTCCAGGCTCTCAGATCTTATACGACTCACGCCTGACCAATTCAATAGAAATCCAAAGACCGCACTCATCCATGAACTGAACAAGAAATATGCTAACAAGATAATCAATAATCTAGGTCTTGTTATTTCAGTGTGGGATCTAGTTAAAGTGGAGGATGGTTTATTAAAACCTGGTGATGGTGCCAGTTTCATCAAATGTGAAGTCACTGTTGTTGTTTTCAGACCGTTCGTTGGTGAGATATTAACTGGTTGGATTGAAGAATGTACAAGTGAAGGAATTAAAGTCAATATGGAGTTCTTCAATGATGTGTTCATACCGAAAAACCTTCTGTTTGAAGGCTCTGAATATTCAATAAACGATAATGCATGGATTTGGAATGCTGGTGAAACAAAATTATATTTAGATATTAATGAAAAGATAAGGTTTAGAGTTGAAGAAGAGATTTTCATAAATGTTAAACCTAAAGGTCCTAATTTAGATGATGAAAGAACTGAGGAAACTGAAAAGGAGAGAAATCAACCAAGTTATGTGATCTTGGCTGGTTGCCAAACTGATGGTATGGGTTGTATAAGTTGGTGGGATTGAGAAAACCAAAGACAAAAAAAAAATACAGTACTACAAATTGTTTTGTATCTTTCATCTGGGTTTATTTTGCATTAATTTTTAACATTTAAATTAGTTGAAATCTAATTGTATTGCATGTAACGACTAGTTGAGCTGAATTTCAAATTACCTTTAATGACTTTGTCAACTGCTTTTAAAAAATCTTTCTCAGTGGCAACTTTTCTTCTTTCTCTAATTGCAAACATACCAGCTTCAGTACAAACAGATCTCAATTCAGCACCAGTTGAATTTGGACATAATCTAGAAATTAATTCCCATCTAATATCTCTCTCCACTGACATTGCCTTTGAATGAATTCTGAAAATGTTTGCACGACCTTCTAAATCAGGCAATGAGAATTCAACTTTTCTATCAATTCTACCAGGTCTTAATAAAGCTGGATCCAATGTGTTGGGTCTGTTGGTGGCAAACATCACTTTGATGTTACCTCTTGGATCGAAACCATCCAATTGTGTAATCAACTCCAACATGGTTCTTTGAACTTCGTTATCACCACCAGCACCATCGTCAACTCTTGCACCACCAATAGCGTCAACTTCATCAAAGAAGATTATACACGCCTTCTTAGTTCTTGCCATCTCAAACAATTCTCTAACCATTCTTGCACCTTCACCAACATATTTTTGAACTAATTCAGAACCAATAACTCTGATAAACGTGGCATCTGTTCTATTAGCAACTGCTCTAGCACATAAAGTTTTACCAGTACCTGGAGGACCATACAACAATATACCCTTTGGTGGGTCTATACCCAACTTGACAAATCTTTCAGGCGATAACAATGGTAATTCAACAACTTCTCTTAATTTCTCAATCTGATCTTTGCAACCACCAACATCACTATATGTCACATCTGGCTTTTCTTCAACAGTCATCATCGTCACGGATGGATCGATTCTTGGTGGTAATGGTAATTGAATCTCATACTTCAATCTGTCAACACCCACTCTCATTGCCTCTTCAATATCAGTTGGTGAAACCTTCTCACCTAATCCCACAACAAATTTGGCAATTTGTTTCAGATTGATTACATATTTAGACTTGTCCTCACCTTCATCACTCTTGATAATCTTCGTACATCTGGCAACTTGTAATGGATGTTGTGTTTCCATACGTTGTTTATCTGCCATCACATCCCATAAATGTGGTGGAGCCAAACCAGTGTTACTCTCCTTGACACCGACCTTTTCTTTGATCTTGGCTTCTAGTTCCTTGATGTCCTTCTCGACCTCCTTGATGGTCTTAGCGTATGGTGCAACGCCCTGTTAACTTCGGTTAGTAATCTGAAATCATTGAAGAGGCTTCTTATGTTAAAATCGCCACTTACGTATGTTCTAAGAACTTGAATGTCTCCCTCTGTCAACGGAAGTATCTTCTCTTCCTCTTTGGTGGTCTCTTCGTCCTCGCGTACGACGTACTTGTCCCAATCGGCTTTTGGAGGCATTATTCGGAATAATTGATGTCTGTTGTTAATATTTAGTATCTGTTTTTGTTCTTCTGACTTGTTTTTATTTTTCCTCGATGGCGATTAAATCCCAACACGATGTTGCGCATACCGAAAAAGAACTTATCACTAATATGAACATGAAGAAGATCAATTAATAGAGCCCTATAGAAACAAAGGACTTCTAAAGTATTACTACAGACTAATCAGCTTTTAAGTTGCTAAAATTTTTCAATTGTATTGACCGTAGATCAACTGATCCATTCAGAAATAGTTTGACCGGATGTATATATCATCAATGAGAAACCCAAGATCAGGATAGAAACATCCAGTGTCTTAGTCCAGGTTGAGTTAGCCATTGTTTTTAAATGCAATAATGGTGGAAAAATGTAAATCAAAGGGATGCATGCAAAACTACCAACTATGGCGACAAATTTATCTAAATCGCTTGCACCACCCCATGCAATCATTGAAGTTATGAAAACAAGAAATATTCTGAAGTAATTCTTCTGCCATTTGATGGAACTATCGTATTTTCCCGATTTTTTGATAAGTCCATTTTCTAGAATTCTAATTGCTGGGAAAAGTTGTAAAGGTGTAGATAAAAGAATGGCAGTGGCATAAAGAAACTGAATTAGGCTGACTAAGAAAGATTCTGATGGGAAGTTCAATAAAATAACGGTTTCAGTTTGTGATCCAAATGCAAAATATCCAATTGATCCAATACCGATGAAACAAACAGTTGCAGTTACCATGACACCAAATAAAATCATTGGAAATTTTTCTGGTTTCTGCATGGATTCTTGAATAGGGATTAAAAGACCAATACCTTCATATGTGAAAATGGCCGTTCCTATAAAAACGGTCCAATTTGAGCTGAATTTAGCAACTTCAGCAACACCTTCTTTCAACACGACAAAACTGCAGTAGTAAAACACATAAATCAATCCAAGAAAGATGAAGAGATCAGCAATTAGTGCTGTACTCGATAATTTGGCAATTTTTCTAGTCAATGATAATGGGATGAACACTAATAATTGTAAAATAATAAAGAACTCAATATCCAATTTCAAATCAAAAACTGAGTCAAAAAACGCTTGGAGATTCGTACCGGTGAATACGATATATGCAGCAGCAAACCCGATTTGAGAAAGAACAATTGAAGTCAAGATAGCCTGTCTCATTGTGTTACCGTAAAGTTTGTATGCAATATCACCATAACTTCCGGCTCCTATTTTGATTCTGACATTAATCAAAGATATGAAACAGTAATAGGACAACACAGAAAAGAAAGTTAAAGCACTTACTGCAAACAACCAACCGGCATTACGGAAACCTCTCGGTAAGAATAAAACACCTGTTCCCAAAAATGCTTTCAGGAGCAACAAAACTGCCTTCACAGTGGTGGCTTTATGAGGTTCTGGATGTTTTTTGGGTCTCACTGAGGACAGTAGCAAACTTTCTTCATCATGTTCATCACTTTCATTCTCATCTTCATCTTCCATATCTTCTTCATCTCTCAATTCTTCACCTGCAAAGTGTCCATATAATGTTAAGAACTCAATGAAGTTACGGGTGAAGAAAGTTGGTGGAGAATCATCAATCAATCCTTTTCTGGAATGCTTTTGAATTAAAAAACTTCTTCTAAACCCACCAGGCATTCTTATATCCTGGACCTGAAAGTCTGCATTTGTGATTGAGTCAGCCAAAGATCCAGAAAATGATTGTGATCTTCTTCTCAATGATTCACCAGCCGCATGACCTCTTTGCCAATTATAAACTTCACGACTTATATCACCACCTTGAAGTTGCAAAGAGTCAAAGTTCTCATCAATCACATTAGGCCTACCACTTTTTCCAGAACCAATAGATGCAATATCATTCTCGTTCACCAAATGTCTGCCAATAATTTCCACAGTTTGAGGATGTGGGTTAGTTGTGTCAATATTTGGTGTGTTCGGAACTGTCTTCAAAGGTGAAGAGTTGTTAGAGTTTCTGAACTCACTAAACGGATTTGGAGAGTGACTTCTATTTGGGAAAGACAGACCACTGTTTGCAGCTGCCAATGATGGTATTGGTGCTTGTATGCCTGACATGGAAGCTTTTCTAGATGCTAAATTGGTTGAACTATTCTGGCCCGTTAATGATGATGTTAGACTTTGCTGGGCGATAGAAAGTGAGTTTGAGTTGGTTGAGGTAGGTGCTGGCTCCACCACTTTCGGTAGTGTAGTATTTGTTTTATCTTCAAATCCACCTTCAACTCTCATGATATTTGGTGAGTTTTGTGGTAGTTCGTCTGTGTTACTTCTGTTGGTGAATACAGATGACTTTCTTGAAAAGTATTTAGACGAGAAATCACCGATTTTGAAGCTTTCAGTATTTTCAGGGTCTGGCTTGAAAGAAGAGGAGAATGAATCGATGTTCAATGGTCTGTCAGAATTTTCAGAAGCCATAGTTTCTTCTTAGTTTGTAAAATAAAATGATAAGCGATGGAGGTATCTTCTGTAAAATAAAGATTAATTCAAAGGCAGTGATTATTTATATGACAGTACTCAGTGATGTGTATGCCTTGAATAACGTGTGGGACGTTGGTACTGATGTTGTGAGACAAATATGACTGAAATGAGGAAACCACAAGTGAAATCTGCGATCAAGTAGAGGACGAAATAGATAGTTTTTGACAACGAAGTGAGTATTTATGCCAAGAATCAGGTGTGAGATAGAGCAAATCAGCTGAATATAGCTTCTAGTGACAGCTTTTTATTCTCTGTTTTGTGGTTGTGCTTGGGAATCTTTGTATTGGAAGTTGCCTTCGCGAATTTAGTAACAGCCATATAAGGCTACTTCAACAACTAGGTTGGAAATGTGCTATAGCAATGACCGGCCCTACAGCGTGTGTACTCAAACGACTAAAAAATTGCAACTGTAGTTTATAATACATATCAGAGATCTTCCACTAATTTCCCAACCCCACCGGATGAATATTATTTCTCACAGTACAACATAATCTGCCATTTTGACACGGGTAACAACAAGAAGAGACAATTTTTTTCTGATGAGATGAGCCTTTACAATATAGAGAAAGTCCACCAAAAGGATGTCCAGCAAGCACAGATTCAATAAGGCCTCGGCCAAGACGTATAAGGTTGTCTATAGGGCACACGAGGACCCCCTGTACCACGACGATGATGCTGGTCAAGCAGTCTTGGTTGAAGTTGACAACAAGAACAAGAAGGTCAAATCCAAAGCACAACTTGAGCAAGAATTAGGTGAGGAAATAAGTCAGATTAGACAAAATGAAGGTGAAGCTGCCCTCTATGGTATTACTTACGATGACTCTAAATACGATTATATGCAGCATTTAAGAACTATTGGGAATGAGGATGGTGTTTTCATTCCAAAAAAGACTAATGACCAAGCTAAGAGTAAAGGTATTGTTTTCAATGATTTCGATATCCCACAAGAATTGAAAGGTTCAGAGAAAACAGTCAGAAGAAACTACCAAGACCAACAAGATATACCTGATGATATTGCAGGTTTTCAACCAGATATGAACCCAGCATTAAGAGAAGTTTTGGAGGCTCTTAATGATGAAGCGTATGTGGAGGAAGATGGTGACATCTTTGATGATTTACTGAAATCGGGAGAACAAGTTGATGAAGATGAGTTTGAAGATCAATTTGACGAATGGGATCTGGATAATTACGAAGATGAAATGGCCCAGTATGAAAATAAAGATTTTTCCCATGAAGGTGATCAAGGTTGGGAAGCGGATTTCAGAAAATATAAAGCTGTTTCCAAAAATAAAAAGAATGATTGGGAATCCGATGATGAATTTGAAGATGAAGAAGATGAAGTGCCTGATCTACCAAGCTTCAATAACATTTTCAGTACAACAAAGAAAGGTTCAAAGCGTAAAGAACGTATGAAAAAAGGTGCAATGACGGATACCACAAGTTTTTCGATGACAAGTTCAGCAAATTTCAGAAATGAAGGTTTGACTTTCATTGATGATAAATACGAGAAAGTTTTAAAAGATTACCAGACACGTGAAGAACCAGAGTATAAACCATTTGATATGTCTAAAGAAAGAGTCGATTTGGAAGACCTCTTGGATGACTTTTTAGATAATTACGAAATTGAAGGTGGTAGAAGAATAGTGAAAAAGAGTGAGGAAATAAATAACTTGAAGAAAGCTGCTGATAGTGCATCAAAGGGTAAATTGGCACAGAGAAGAAAGAAAGAAGGTACGTTGGATAAACTTTCGAAGGGATTTGGAGGAATGAAAATATAGAAATGGATAGTAAATGTTTTTTTATTATCGAAACTACTGTAATGATCCCTTTTAGGTAAATACTTTTTTAGGAAGTACTTGATGAGATTACCCGGATTTAAGATTTTTTTAACAAATTTTGTAGAGAGAAAAAGTTTAGATCTATTGTGGTTTATTGTTTAACATTATCAGAGGTAAAAATGGCTAAGAAGACTCTGGCCCAGCAGATTGCAGCTTTCCAGGCTCCTGTGAATAAAGATTTTGATATTGAAGATGACGAGAGAGGAGTTTTTGATCATCAGGAAGGTTCAGATGGAAGTGATTCTGAAATAGATGAAGACAATGATAAATTAAGAAGCGAACATTACGTCCAGACAGAGAAGAGCAAGTTACGTGATAATGGTATTCATATCAAAGATGCTAAATATGTTGGGAAGCAAAGCAGTAGAAAAGAAATATATGATGATGACGAAATATCAGAAGATGAAGAAAGTGAAGAAGAGGAAGAGGAATCTGAATCTGAAGATGAGGACGAAGAAAACTCATTGATAAGTGAATCTGAACAAGACCTTCAGCATAACAATGAAAAAGAGTCCGATGAAGATAGCGAAAGTGGTATCTCACTCAGAGCAGATTCGGAAGATGAAGAACTTGAATCAGAATCAGAAGAAGAATCAGATGATGCTCGTGTTTCATCTAAAAGAGACAGAATAAAGGCTTTAATGGCCTCTGAAAGAAAAAACATCATCAATAGACTATCCACTTCCACCCAAACAGATGCATTAAAAGGTTATGCAGTCATAAGCCAGCAGAACTTTTTTGACAGCATCATTGACTCAAGAATCAAAGTTCAAAAAGCATTATCAAACTCAAACATACTACCATTATCCAATGAAGTATTCCAAGAATTCAAGAGTGAAAACACTGAAGACCAGTTAAAGAAAGTTGAAAGTACACTTCATGGATTATTAAACACTATACTTTCATTAAGAGCTAATATTTACAACAAAGGCAAAATTACTAAAGAACCAATTAAGTTTTCTAAAAACAAGAAAAGAACATTTGCTGATTTTGCTAAAGAAACAGTCAAGTATGATGATATTCTAAACAAGCATAGAGAACAAGTATTGACCAAATGGTCGCACAAAGTTCAATCAGCCTCTGGTGCGTCTGCTTTAAACGCATCCAAATTCAAAGCCATCAATCAATCTGCTGAACAACAAGTTGAATCTCATTTGATTGATATGGATAGATTAATTAAAAGAACAAGACTGAATAGAAGAAATGTGAAAGTTATTGGAGCGGAGGATGATGAGCTAGAAGGTGATCAACAAATGACCCAAGTTGATAGATCATTGAAAGAAGACGAAAATATATTTGATGATGAAGATTTCTACAGAGTCTTGTTGAACGATTTAGTGGATAAGAAGATTTCTGATTCCAACCCGGTCAATGGTTTGACTATCCAGTTGACAAAGACAAAGTTGAAGAAGAACGTGGATACTAAAGCATCAAAGGGTAGAAAATTGAGATATACAGTCCAAGAAAAGATTCAAAATTGGGAAGCACCAAACGGTAAATTCAAATGGAGTGATGAACAAATCGATGAATTTTTTGCTGGTTTGTTAGGCCAAAAGATCAACTTTAATGAAAATGAAAACGAAGAATCAGAAGCTGATGATTCTGACGATGAAGAGGCCGAGTTGTTGAAGAAGGATGACTTGAAGATTTTTGGTTAGACGATTGTGTGTTGGATGTACAATTTGTTTAGATTTTTACTATATCATGTATTTTGTATATTAATTTGAGTATGTAGTATGCAGACTAGACGTTTAGTAATGACGAAGCCGTCGAACTAGCCAATGTACTGCTATCGTCAATCAGGTACTCTGGCTCCTCATGTTGTCTAATATAACTATCTTCAATTACCCTCTTCCAGTTGGTGCGAACAACGCAGTAGGTTTCTGTAACTGCAAGTATTAAAATGCCCAAACCTAAACCGTACCAAAGACCACCGATTTCCAAATCAAATTTGAACGCTAATAAATATGCTGCTGGTAGAGCGATAGCATAGTATGAGATTACATTCAATATTGAGCCAATCTTTTGTCTTCCTTGACTTCTCAAAATACCTGCAGCGATGATGTTGAAAGTATCACAAATCTGATTAAATGCAAGAATAGGTATCGACTTCACAGCTAAATGAATAACGTATTCATCTGATGTGAACAGTAATGCGAATTGTCTTCTAAATATTATCAAAATTGTAGATGTGAGTGCACCCACAACCAAAGCGACAAAGTATGAGATTTTGACAGCCACCTTAGATGATTGAATCGATCCACTACCAACATAAATTGCCACTCTTGTAGAGATCGCACACCCAAAAGCAAATGGTAATTGATAGGTTAATGATCCAATGTTAGAAATGATGGATTGTGCAGCTAGTGAGTCTGTGCCAAAATATGAAGCCATCACAGTCAAGATTTCAAATGACAGATATTCTGATTCTATCATGACAAGGCCAGGAATGGCTAGTTTCAGCATTGGATTCCAACGTTTTAGAGCTCTAATGGTGAAACCATCCCAACATTTAATACCGTCAACAAAAACAGCATATGATATCAGTAGGAAGGCCATGATCCAATATGTCAAAGAGATGGCTAATGGAGCACCAATGAAACCCCAAATTCGGATAAAAAAGAAATTGAAGATCAAGTTCAATGGAAGACAAATAAACAGAACGTATGTTGAGGCATGGAAGATTTCCTGAGATTGTAAGAATCTTTTTGAAGTTTCAAAAAAGATCAATCCTGGTGCTCCCAGACATAATATTCTAAGATAAAGTTGAGTCAAATCAAGTAATTCCTGTTGGGGAACAACAAAAGATAGGAAGAATTTAGAATACCACCAAAAAATCATAATTGGAATGGAACATGTCAGAATCATTGCTGTACATCTTTGGGTATAGAGCCCTACTCTGTGGAATTTCTTTGCACCAAATGCCTGAGAACAGAACGTATCTAGACATGTAGACATTCCCTCGAACACGGCTAGACCAGTGATATTGAAAGTCATCACAGCAAGAGAGGCAGAGGCCAGTTCCTTATTACCAAGATGTCCGATCAAGAATAAAGAGTTGACAGCTAGAAGGTACTCGAAGAAGAATGTAATTGATAATGGAATTGCAGATTTGAATATGTTGTATATCTCTTCATTCACAGAGACAGACTGTATCTCACTTTCTAAGCTATTGTAGCTGCTCGAATAAGAGCTTGGAATAGACACAGAGTATCCGTCAGACACGTACGGGTCCTCTTCCTCTTCTAGTGAATGTTCTTGTTCTTGTTCTCCAGACCCATTCGATGTGAGAAGTGGAGCTGTATTCTGTGAAGTTCCCTCTGTGGCTCCGTAATGCGTATGCTCCCCTTGGTGAGACTCATGAAGAAGTCCCTTGTCCGCTGATGAGCTTTTGGACTTCCTGAGAGCCATTTCAGTAGCAATTTAGATGATGATGCTGGATGTGTAACAGCCCAACACAATAATTTTCGGGACAGAATAAATTACGAATAAACACAACTGATCGTTGGGAACCTCAAGAAATGATTACCGAAGTTCCGTCGAGTGATGAGCTGCTGGAACTGAATCCGCTTCCTGGATTTGTAGTTAAGACAAAACTTGCCTCATCAACGATGGATCCAGCAAGGGAGAAAGGAACCAAAGTGTTTATCAACGTCTGCTCTGATGACAACGTGCCAGTACCAGAGGTGGAGTACAACCCGGAGGTGATCTATCCGATGATCATGGATAACAAGTGGGAGATACCTGTTGCCACGTCGGACAGTCGAGAGGATAGAGACAAGAAAGGAAACTTAGCTTACGTTTATGATTGCGTCATTAACACCAGGTCGATGAGATGGATTCAAATGGATAAAGAACTGAGAGAAATATTAATCGAGTGGTGTCTGGAAAGTGTTGAGCTAAGGTCTGATCTTACCCTTTCAAGAGAGGACATTGCTCTCCCCAAGTTGAAAGTCAAAGGAACAATCCCTCCTTTGGAGATATTGAAGGAGGATTTTGATTTAAATAGGCTAAATAAAGAGTTCGAAGATAGAGTTAACAAAATGGAAAATGATCCTTCTTCGATCTTGGAGGCCAGGAGATATAGAGATGAAATTGCTAGTTCGGATACTGATGAAATTGATATTTTCAACATCAATGGAGTACCAACATCATCGACTAAACCTCTTATTCAGGAAATTGAGAATATGTCAATAAGTTCTGAAAAAGCAACAAACAAAACAACACCAACTACAATATCCACTATTCGCACAGAATCACCTAAAGAAGCTCTGAAATATGAAACCACTATGCAAAAAATCAACGTTAATGGTTCCAAATTGAAGATTGAAATCAAATCTCAGAACAAATCATCTCTAGACTATGATCTATCAATTGATAGGTCGAAAAACGACCTTGTTCTCAAAAACCTTAATCCAAAATATACCACCAAAACAGATTTAATCCTTCCACTGCCTAATGTTCTGGAAAATCCTTCTTTCAACTCTTTTTTCGTTTCAAAAGAATCTAAACTAATAATATTCGTTAGTTGAATAAATCTAAATTGAAGATATATTAAATTAAATTTTACATTTGTTTGTTGTAGGCTCTATATATTGAGACTGCTCAAGTTCACTGATGACTGGGCCTTTTCTAGCACAACTGGTGGGAAGGCTAAATTGTTTCTATGTGCAACGTATTCAGAGTCAGCATATCCCAAAATGCCCTCGATTTGGGTACTTTGACAACCTTTCAAGAGTTCAATTTCATTAGACGTATAATTAACTCTAGCTCTACCAATATTTTCTAATGGTTGGGATGTATCCAGTTCCCCATTGGCAAGTCTGTGACCGGCTTTTAGTGTGACACATTCGTGTTCATGGAAAGTACCCTCGACTTTGATGATACCAACTGGTAAAAGACCTGCCTTGTTTGATCTTGTGAGTGCTCTCTTAGCTCCTTGATCAACAATGATTGAGCCATGTGTTTCCAGACTGTGCAAGAGCCAAAATTCACGATTTTTGATGTGGAGATCACCTGGTAAGAATCTAGTATGCAATGGAATATTCTTCTCCTTGAATTCTTGTAAAATCTTTTCTTGTTCATCTATACTACTAGAAAGACTTGTGCTAGCCTCGTGAGCTTCACCAATATCATTTTCTTGAATGTGTTCCACAATTTTCATTAAATCCTCTGGATGATCGCTCTTCATAATAATCATTGTTGTTCCAGCTTCTGTGGCCAAATCAGCCGCAATTAGTTTAGTTGTCATACCACCAGTACCAACATCACTTCCACCACCGGACGTTTTAACTCTCAACTGTTGCAAGTCATCGACCACCAATACAGGTTTAGCATCTGGGTTTGATCTTGGATCGTCCGTATATAGACATTCAACATCTGTAAGTAAAAATAGATAGTCTGCATTTATCAAAGCAGATGTAATTGCGGATAAAGTGTCATTATCACCGAATTTGATTTCTGCAACGGATAAAGTATCATTTTCATTAACAATTGGAATGACACCCATATTTAATAGTTCATTGATCGTATTTTGAGCATTCTTATACTGTGTCCAGTCCGAAATGTCGTTTCTAGTAATCAAGATCTGCGCAATTCTTTGATCGAGCATCTTGAACAACGAGTCCCATCTAGCAATTAGTTTACCTTGTCCTATTGCTGCGATCGCTTGAACTTGTGACAATTTCTTAGGCTTCGAGGTCATACCCATAGTATTGAGACCAACAGCAATACCACCCGATGAGACAATAACCACTCTATGTCCTGCTCTTCTCAGCTTCACACATGTCTCCACTATTCTGGACATGCCTGCCACTTTTGGCTCTCTGGTCTTCTCATCAACAAGAGATGATGTCCCTAGTTTAATTACTATAGTGTACGCCTTTTTACCCATTTCAATGATTTCTATCCTTTTGAGGACACTAGTGTTACAAAATGGATTTCAGGCAAGAAACGCAATACCAATACAAGACTTGTACTAAGGACTCAAGTGTTCAATAGTCATTGTCGAACGAGGTCAAGAAAATAATTCCTATGGGCAGCGCTCAGAACCATCCTGAACTAACTTATGTGGCCGAACCAAGAGTCTAGAGGCTATAATATTGAATGACATAGCTTCTATGACCATCATTCTTAACTTCGGTACGTATATCTAATATCTTAAGCCTGAAATTCGTACATAATCAAAGTTTTATGAAAAAAATGAAGTGGCACACGCAACTGTGGGAATTTGTAGTTAAAGATACTATAAATGATATGTTGAAGGTACGAATCAAGCGATCAATATATCCCAGTATTGATTATAACTAAAATTATGACAACAACTTTCTTTCAAATACATAAAATATAAATGGTGACATCAATCTTTGACAATTATTCATATTGAGCTTGCTCATCTTTTCATGCCATTATTGTTGTGGTTGTGTCAAATTCCAATTTAGTGTGCCCATACCGTTTCATTATTTTTTTTTGTTGGAAAAACGAAAGATTCATTGGGAGGTCACAGGTCTTACTTTAACTTAGATCACCAATTGTAGATACCATGGGTCATTTAATCACAGTTGCAACGTGTAACCTCAACCAATGGGCCTTGGACTTTGAAGGAAATAGGGACAGAATTTTAGAGAGTATCAGAATTGCCAAAGAGAGGGGTGCGACTTTAAGAGTTGGGCCTGAATTGGAGGTTACAGGTTATGGATGTCTTGATCATTTCCTTGAGAATGACATTTATTTACACTCCTGGGAAATGTATGCCTCCATTTTGACTAACAAGGATACATATGGTATTCTCTTAGATATCGGTCTTCCAATTATTCATAAGAACGTTAAATACAACTGTCGTATCTTGTCATATGATGGTAAGATCCTACTTATCAGACCAAAGTTGTGGTTAGCCAATGATGGAAACTACAGAGAGATGAGATTTTTCACACCTTGGGGACGTCCAAGATACGTTGAGAAATATGTTCTTCCAAGGATGATCCAGAAGCATACTGGTCAGGTTTCTGTTGATTTTGGAGATGCTGTTATTTCAACTTTAGACACAGTAATTGGGGCAGAAACATGTGAAGAGCTATTCACACCAGACTCTCCACATATCGCAATGTCGTTGGATGGTGTTGAAATCATTACTAACTCTTCTGGATCCCATCATGAATTGCGTAAACTACACACTAGAATGAACTTGATCAAGGAAGCTACGACAAAATGTGGAGGTATTTACTTATACGCCAACCAAAAAGGTTGTGATGGTGACAGACTATACTACGATGGTTGTGCTTTGATTGTTGTTAATGGTGAAGTTATTGCTCAAGGAAAACAGTTTTCTTTGGATGATGTTGAAGTTATTTCAGCTACTGTTGATTTAGAGGATGTGCGCAGTTATAGAAGTCAAATTTCATACGCTTTGCAATCAACGACCACACCAACATATGAAAGAGTGCATGTTCCTATTGAACTCTCACCAAACTCTTTCACTTTCAATCCAAAAATCATTCCTTCAAAGCCAAGAGACATTTTTTACCACACTCCAGAAGAAGAGATCGCATTAGGTCCAGCCTGTTGGATGTGGGATTATGTTAGAAGAATGAATGGTGCTGGTTTTTTCCTACCATTAAGTGGTGGTATTGATTCATGTGCAACTGCTGTTATTGTTCACTCAATGTGTAGACAAGTTGCATTAGCTGCTGAAAATGGTAACGAACAAGTGATCAAAGATGCTAGAAAAGTGGCAAACGTTAAAGAAGGCGACTGGAAACCTACTGATCCAATTGATTTTGCCTCAAGAATATTCCATTCCAGTTTTATGGGAACTGTGAATTCTTCTAAAGATACAAGATCAAGAGCAAAAGAATTAAGTTCAAAAATTGGTTCATATCACGTTGATCTCAATATGGACACACTAGTGGAAGCCGTAGTTACTGTCTTTGAAGTTGCAACTGGTAAGAGACCTATTTTCAAGATTTTTGGTGGCTCTCAAACTGAAAACTTAGCATTACAAAACATTCAAGCAAGACTAAGAATGGTGCTGGCGTATTTATTCGCTCAGTTACTACCATGGGTTAGAGGTCGTCAAACAGGTGGGTTGTTAGTTTTGGGAAGTGCCAATGTAGATGAACAATTAAGAGGTTATTACACTAAATATGATTGTTCAAGTGCTGACATCAACCCAATCGGCGGTATTTCCAAGACTGATTTGAAAAAATTTATTGCTTATGCTAGAGATGAATTTGAATTGCCTATCTTACAAGATTTTTTAGATGCCACACCAACTGCTGAATTAGAGCCAATTACTGAAAACTATGTGCAATCTGATGAGGTAGACATGGGGATGTCTTATGAAGAGTTATCCATATTCGGTCGTTTGAGAAAAAATCAAAAATCAGGTCCGTATTCCATGTTTTTGAAGCTATACCATGAATGGACCCCTAGATTAACACCTAGAGAAGTTGCTGAGAAAGTGAAGAGATTCTTCTTTTTCTATGCAATCAATAGACATAAACAAACCATCATCACCCCAAGTTATCACGCTGAACAATATTCACCAGATGATAACAGATTTGATCTGCGTCCATTCTTGATTGATCCAAGATTCACTTGGGCTTCTAAGAAGATCGATGCTATTGTTGAAGAATCAGAAAGGGTGCCCACACCAGACTTGGAAACCTTGACTGTGGAATAGACGTATAGATAGTGATAATTCACATTTCATCTACTTTTTTGAACCCCATGTACTCTTAATGTCTGTTTGGGTTTTATCATTACGTTCCCAAAAGTCAATTAGTGTGATTGCTGTTTTTTTAGGCACATCCTCGTGTATAAAGTGACCGGAATCTTGGAATACAACCAGTTGATATTTCCCTTGCATCTGACCAATCATCAATTCTTTGTCAAGACTATCCGTACCGGCCAATATCAATAGTTTTGAAGTAGGAGCATTGACAAAAGCTTTGGACAATCCAGCAAACCATGTATCCCAATAAGGTATTGTTCTATTTAGGTCTAATACCCACTTGTAGGATCCCTTATCTTCATGGATTAAGGGGGGCACAGAAAGCTGTGCGCTTTCCTTGTTTCTCAGAAGATTTGTTCTGAGATGGTAGTTAACAGCTTCGCTTTTATTCTTAAATGTCTTGGGCATATTCTTCAAATACATTCGCATCCCTTCTAGGGAATGAACAGCGGTATCTTCCACGATATCTAGCATGATAAGTCCTTTGACATTTGAGTTTTTCATCTCATGTGATACTTTGGTAAAAATAGAGCCTCCCAAACTATGACCTACTAGGAATAATGGATTGGACTGCAAGTTTTCCTGGGTGATGAGGTTATTTATAAGAAATATGGAATCAATTACAAACGCATCAATGGAAAAGTCATCGGCATTGGTGGCGATTCTCGTTTCACCATGGCCACGAGCATCAAATGCAAAAACACCAGCAACATTCTCAAATCTTCCCTCATGAGATATCTGGGTTGTATCTGACATAATTCTTCTTAATTGTTGAGCCAGGAAACCGAATGACAAAGCACTCGACCCGGCACCATGATGGAAGATGAACACTGGTGAGTCGTTAGATTTGGGTGCGGTGTAGAAAGTGTTGAAAATGTTTCCCTGTAGATCTGTGATCCGTTTGTTTGTATAGAAGTACTTGTCCCAGCTGGGGAAGTCTTGCGTTTCCTTCTGGTTGGATGTGGCCTTTTGGTGCCCAATTGTCTTCAGTGGTGGCAGGCTATCGGTTTCCTCTTCCAAGTCATCATCAGCTCTGAGTGCAAGACTGACCTCAGCTTCTTTGAGCTTCTTCTGGAACAATTGTTTCTGTAGTTCACCCATTACGGCTTCATGTTACTACTGTAAAAACAAAGTCGCGTTGAAAAAAAAAGTAAACAAAAATAAATATTAACTTTCACATTCATAACAAATAAACGAAAAAGATCAATTGGCGAACAATAGTACGTGGAATTGAAGCAGAGACCAGATAAAATACCGGATACAAGAACTAGGGTGTTTTTGGTGAAGTACTTTGTGTGAAAAGCATAATGACTGAGGCCACACCTACACTAATTCCAACTGCCAACCTTGTTGATCACCTCTTCAGTCTGGCGAAAGTGCTACAAGGAGCCCAGGCAGATGATATCATCTACTTCAATAAGAAAGAAACCAGAAAGGAACTTGATGCTCTTATAAGTGATCCTCTCCCTGCGACAATATTCTGCTTCAAGATGGAAAGATCTTGGGTTATATCCTCATCTCTAGAAGACGTGAAAGACCCTGTTTCCACGCTGGTAATAATTAAAGATTCAGGTGTTCTTTCAGATGCCACAACCCTTGAAGAGAAACTACAAGTGGCTAATCTTCCCAACATTGGCTCGTCTTTTGAGACTTTGAGATCGCTAATCACATTAGGTGTTGGAACCTATTTTGATGCCATCACTGATAAAAACCAGACAGACTTCGTAATATCAACAAGAAAAAAGATCAACGACTTAGCATTATCATTAAGGAATATGGAACAGTCCATTCAGACGCCAGATCTATTCATAAGTCTACATCCAATAATTAAAGAAGCAATTTCTAATGGTGCTACGCTAGAAAATTATTCTGAGCTTATACCTGAATCTACCTTGTTAGATCCTACGTTCTTGAATAGTCTACAAGCAATTGTCAATAATTGGGTCAAATCGGTACAGGATATCACTAAGCAGCAACGTGATGTAACTCAGGAATCTGCTTTTGAAGAAATCAACTACTGGACATCGCTTGAACTCGCTCTGACATCAATGCAACAACAAATTGACTCCACTGGCATTCAAATGACGTTAGAGATTTTAAAATATGCCAAAAGATACCATGCTGCTGTGAGTTTTGTATCAGATATTGGGATTCAAGATGCTTTGTCCCTGACGACTGATTATAACAAATTGATGAAAGACTTTCCACTCAATGAACTGTTGGCAGCTGAATCTCTCGACAAAATTGAAGAAGCGATAATTCTGATTTTTAACCATTTAAAGAGAATACGATTGACTACTTATCCAGTCAGCAGGGCTTTACCTTTTGTTGAAGCTATATCATCTGATCTGGAATCCAGAGTAAAACCAGTGCTCAAAGATATTATGTCATTGGAGTTTGATAAGTTTGAGGAGAAAGTTAATCATATAGTCTCATTGTTTGACAATTGGGATAAGCAAATCAAAGAATTTACAAACATTGCTAGGGAATTATTGAGAAAAAGGGGAGAAAAGTTCATTTTTGTCAAGATCAACTCTAGGATTAGTTCCCTCAGAGATCGCTTGACTGAGATTGAGTTATTTAGAAAGAGTCATCTAGAGTTTTCTAATACTATCAAGGAGAATCCATCTTTGAAGAATGATTTGGATTTAGCATATGATGCTGTCAAATTTGTTGATGTGTTCGAAACTGACAAAGTATGGATTTCGAGCCATAATCTGTATGAATCCAGAGTCGAAGAAATTGAGAATGATATTGTTAAAAATATAAGAGCATCACTCAGTTCTGCTTCTAACTCCAATGAACTATTTGAGATATTTGAACGATTTGAAAATCTGTTACAACGTTCAAGAATCAGAACTGCCATTCAAGAGTACCAGTCGCATCTATTGGATATTGTGAAGTCGGAGATCTCTCATCTTCAAGATAATTTCTCATCCAAGGTTGGCCTCCAAGAAATTTCTCATTTACATGATTACTCTACATTCAGTTACCTATTGCTATGGGGTAAACAAATAGAGAACAAACTAGACTTTCTAATTAGAAGATTAGAACTGATCTTCGGTAAGGACTGGAATTCATACTCTGAAGGTCAAAGAATCTATGAAGAATGTGTGGTATTCAAGAAGAAACTGGATATGACATCTAAATTTGAACAGTGGTCATCAGACGCTAAAGATTATACGCTTTCAGGGAGTCTTTTGAAGCTTACTAGAGACAAAGAAGTGTCGCTAACACTAAATTTCGATTCCTCGATCATGATGTTTTTCAAAGAAGTGAGGGCATTAAGTTGGCAGGGCTATCAGATTCCCCACCAGATTGTATTAAATTCGAGGAAATTCAGAAAAATCTACATGCATGCGATAGTTCTTCAAGAGTCCCTTCAAAATCTATCTCAGCAATCAATCACTTTCCAGACTCTAGGAGATTTGGATGTTATGCTCTCTGAAATGAAATCCGAGCTATACTCCACCATTAAGAGTGTCCTTGAAATTGAATGGGATGATCTTATTCGTGCTTATGACTTACAGAATATTGATGTAAAAGTTGAGGAACATGAAAAGTTGGCATTGGTGATAAGACTTGAAGAAATTATTGCTGAATTCTCCAAAAAGTTCAACGAACTCGTCTTTTATAGAGACGAGATCAAGACCTGTTTTGAGGAACTTGATTCAACCCCGCTCACAACTAAAGGTTTCCTTCCAATCATTTCAAGACTTCAACATTCAGTCAATGAACTTTCCAAATCAACATTTTCCCATACCCATCAATTCATTAAGATGCTGAATGAGAGACTATCAGAGAAACTTGTTGAAATTTTTGCCTCTACCAAATTTGATACGCAAACTTATCATCATGAATTACTTGTCGGTGACAGTCTTGTTGTAGAACCTCCTTTGGAACTCACCAAGACACTTCTGTATGAAAAAGTTCAAACTTTGCTTCAGGTCCTGTTCAGTCAGAACCGGGTCATTGAATCATCTCTTGAAGCCACCGATAATAATACCCTTTTAGACTTTGATGTTCATATTTCAACATTATTGGGAAAGTTTCACGCATCAATAGGTCAAATTGAATCCAATTACAATCAATCAATCATGTTCATTGAAAAATGGCAACACTCTCAATCGTTATGGGACTCTTCATCTGTTGAAAGATATTCAAAACTTTCACTCAAATCTTGGCTGGATTTGTTCGATGAGGTCAAGAAAATGAAGACTATTTTTGATGTTGGTGAGTCGGTCTCTGTGTTTGGAAACTTCTCTATTGACTATCAAAGCGCTAGAGAAGTCATTTATTCCAAATTCTCAAGCTGGTTGAGAGATTTACTTAAGAATTTTGCAGAGTATTTGGGACAGAGTGTTAAATCCTCACATTATGCTCTAACAAAGGGTACTCAGACACTTGAAAAAAGTGATATTTCTCTAACATCGGTGAGTGATACGGTTGCTTTAATTTCAAATATTGAAGCTCAGAAAATCTTACTCAAAGAGGTAGAAGAAAGTCTAAACTTTTTCAAACTTGGTGAGTTGATTTTGTTCAAGAATAAAGTTAAACTAGATTCTGATCACGTTTATGTTGATCAAATTGAAAATGATGCAGCGACACTTAAGGATATTATTGCTTCCCGTTCAAGATTGATTGATCAATATCAGGATGTGATTGCTAAAAACATTGAAATCGAATCTGACCGTATCGAAAAACTAATTATTGACCTTCAGGCCAATTGGGTAGAAGCTAAACATACGATCACTTCAGATAGGGCCAACTCGGTACTTTCGTCATTTGAAACAAAAGTCACATCAATTTTGCAAAGAAAAGAGGCACTTAATACTGCAGCTCGTCTTCTGGTATTGCCAGTGTTTGTGGCTGGTGATTTGAATTCCATCAGTGAAGAATTAGCTGAACTTAGATCCTTCTGGTTTTCTATGCAAAGTCTATGGGATAGTTTGGACGATCTCAAAAAGACTGACTGGACCGCATTAAAGCCTCGTCAGCTGAGAAAAGAATTGGATCTCTTGTTACAAAATACCCGCTCCATGCCAGTTAGAGTCCGTCAGCATCACGTCTATCAGTCTTTTTTAAAACAAGTGGTGGACTTGTCGAATTCACAAAAACTTGTTCTGTTGCTTAGGGAGAACTTCTTTAAGGAGAGACACATGAAAATGTTGTTCACACAACTTAATAAAACATACACGTCCAAGTTAACAATTGGTGATATATGGGACTTGAACCTTTCACTACATGAACATACTGTGAATCAAATCGTTCAACAAGCTGAATCAGAGAGAGTTATTGAAGATGCTTTATCTGATATTTACAAACATTGGGAAACCCAGAAATTCGAGTTTTTTGAATTCCATAATAAGAAACTAGTCTACAACTTTCAATATCTGATTGAACTTTCCACCTCAGACTTAGCCAGTTTGATTTCGATGAAGAATTCATCAAGTTTCCCAGTTTTCGAAAGTGATATCAATCAATGGACTTCAAAGCTTCATCTTCTTCATACACTTTTCGACAGCTGGGTGGATGTTCAAAGACAATGGATGGACTTGGACGGTATTTTTGATCCGAAATCTGGAATCAGTAGCTTATTAACTGCTGAGTCCTCTAGATTTCAGAGTATATCTGTTGAGTTCATTAATACCACTAAAAAAGTTTTCAGGAATCCAATCGTTATCACATGTACTGGTGTGCCAGATCTAGATCTGGTCATGGACAGATTGTCAGAATCTTTGAGCAAAGTTACAAGAGCTCTTGGTGACTTCTTAGAAAAGCAGAGAGAACTGTACCCTAGATTTTACTTCATTGGTAATGATGATCTTTTATCTATGTTGGGGAGTAATGACGTCCATCAGATCAGCAAGCATTTCAAGAAGATGTTTCCTGGTATCGCTAGCATAACTGTTGATGAATCTGAAGAACAAATAACACATTTTTTGTCAGTTGAAGGAGAATCCGTTAAACTTCTTAATCCAATTCAATATAAAGAATATGGAAGGATTGATGAGTGGATCTCTCAGTTGGATTACCAAGTTAAACTGACTTTATCTAAATTGTTAAGCGAATGTCTTCAAAGCTTCAAGCAGTTTACTATTATTGAAATGCTCGAAAAATACCCCGAGCAAATTGTTCTTTTAGCGGACCAAATACTGTGGACAGCTGAAACAGAATCTTCAATCACTAATGGTTCGTATGAAAGTCAACTTTCTGAGCTTGAACAGTTTTTAACTTATTTAACGTCTAATAAGAATGGAGATAAAAGATTTGATTCTTTCATTATTGAAACTCTACATCAAAAGTCTGTTGTTACTGAATTAAGAGACCATGGCAGCAAATCTCCCAATGATTTCCACTGGAACTCCCTTCAAAGATTTTATCACCGGCCATGCAAGCCTGATCCACTTTCAACGGTCACTGTTAAGCAGTTAACCATGAGTTTTACCTATGGTTTTGAATATCTTGGGTCAATGGAAAGACTTGTATATACACCATTACTGAACCATTGCTTCATGGCCATGTCGGGGGCTCTCGAACAAGGTCTTGGAGGATCACCATTTGGACCGGCTGGAACAGGTAAGACGGAATCAATCAAAGCCATGGGTGCTCTTTTGGGTAAAATGGTTGTTGTTTTCAATTGTGATGAATCATTTGACTTCCAGGCGGTTGGTAGACTTTTAAGTGGTATCTGCCAAATTGGTGGTTGGGGTTGTTTTGATGAATTCAACAGACTTGAAAAGAATACTTTAAGTGCTGTATCTTCGGAGCTAGCTCATATTGAACAAGGATTGAAGGTCAAATCTAAGTTTGTTGAGCTCTTGGAGAAGAAAATCACACTAGCTGATGGTACTGGTGTATTTGTGACGATGAATCCTGGTTATTCAGGAAGATCTGATTTACCGGAAAATTTGAAGAAGTTATTTCGCAGCTTTTCAATGGCAAAGCCAGACAGTGTGCTAATTTGTGATGTTCTACTAGCAGCTGGAGGTTTTACTGGATCAACCAAGATCTCAGGGCTGGTTGCCAAGTTTTTTAATGAACTAAACCTTCTTGTCTCAAATCAAAAGTACTATGATTTCGGATTGAGATCGATGAAGAGCACACTTCAAAATGCTACTGTCATTTTAGCAAAACTGGACGGCAAGGCCAATGAGCTTGGCGTGATAGTTAAAAGTTTGAAGGAGATGCTTCTTCCACGTTTGATTAGTGATGATTCAAAGATTTTTCATTCTCTAGTTGAGGATATTTTCCCAAATGTTACCGAAGTTGATCATACCCAAAGTCTGAGAGAAAAAATATGCAAGGTTGCTGAAGGTAAAGGGCTCATGCCATCGGAAAGCTGGGTAACTAAGGCACTTCAACTTGCTAAAATTCAGGAAACACAACAGGGCGTCATTATAGCTGGGCCATCAGGAATAGGTAAGTCCGCTATCATATCCACTATAATTGAAGTTCTTAACCAAGAGGAGATTAACATAGATCCCAAAGTGTTGAAAAAAAGTGAACTTTTTGGTCAGTTTTATCCTTCCACAAGACAATGGAGTGATGGTTTATTCACATCAATAATCAGAAGAATAAACGAGGATCTTCGTGGTGATCTCAAGAAAAACTTCTGTATTGTTTTTGATGGTGATATTGATCCCGTTTGGGTTGAATCCTTGAATAGTGTATTGGATGATAATAAGACTTTGACATTACCAAATGGTGAAAGGTTGAAAATACCTTCTAATGTTAGAATCATTTTTGAGACAGATAGCCTGCAGAATGCCACACCTGCCACTATAAGTAGATGTGGTATGATAATAATGGAAAAAGAGATGTTAACATCAAACCAAATTTTTAACGGAAAACTGTTCAAATTAAAGAAGTCCTTTTTGGGTAGGGTTTATGAGCTTGGAAATTCGGTGGATGTTATCAACAAGTATATTACATTTTTGAGAGAATTGCTAAGCCCAGATTTACTAGAAAAATGTATTGGGGTTGCTCTGAATGAAATCGCACACATCTCAAAGACCTCAAGCAATAGCCTGATCAATTCACTATTCATATTCCTCGAGGCTTATCTTCATAAGTTCTTGAGAGAATCTGACTATTCAGAAGCATTGTATGATTACACCAAAAAGTCATTAAACCTTGCCATCTTGTTTGGTTTTGCAGGCTCTTCTACGAATACTGAAAGAATGAAGTTCGCATCTTCCATTTCTGATTTCATTCCAGATTTTCCCTCTTTTTTAGACTATTTTGTTGATTGTGAGGGCCAAATTAAACGATATCAACCACTCACATCCTCGATTGATACTAATGCTATTGATAATCCAAATACCGTAATTGAAACAACGGATACTTTGAAACATGAGGATATTATCCACTCTATTCTATCTCAAAGAGCCTCATTGATTTTATGTGGTCCACCCGGTGCTGGTAAAACAATGTCCTTATACGCTGTTTTACAAAGATCATCGGATATTGATCTCGTTAATTTGAATTTTTCCAAAGAGACTGACTCAACGATTGTTTTAAATGCACTCGAGCAGCATTGCGAGTACATCCGCACCACTGAAGGTTTTATTTTGAGACCTAAAACTGCCGGAAAACGGGTTGTGTTGTTCGCTGACGAAATCAATCTTCCAAAACCTGATGAATTTGGAACCCAAACAGTTATAGCATTTATACGCCAGTTAATGGAGAAATCAGGCTTTTGGAAGTCCAAGGAGCAAGAGTGGGTTACTCTTCAAGATGTTCAGTTTGTGGGTGCTTGTAATCCTTCAACGGATGCAGGGCGGTATGAATTGTCGGAAAGATTTTTGTCCCATGTACCTGTTATTATGGTCGATTATCCAGGAAAGTCATCATTATTCCAAATCTATGATTCTTTCATCCAATCACTGCTCAAGCTTGTTCCCCATCTAAAAGGCTATTCAACTGAGATTACTGAATCAATGCTTGACATCTACCATAAAATGACATCTCTTTTCACTATCGAAGTCCAACCTCACTATATTTACACCCCTCGTGAACTTACGAGATGGGTCAGGGGGTTGTATTCAGCTATAGCGTCTAATCATGATCATTTCTTGGAGCTGGATGAACTGGTCAGACTTCTCGTTCATGAAGCTATTAGGCTTTTTTCTGATCGATTGGTAACCAACAATGAGAAGGAGACAGCATTCTCAATCATTTCCAACGTGATTTCTAATAAATTTCATAACCTGGATTCGCAAGGTGTCCTGGAGCGTCCAATAATGTATAGTAATTGGTTATCTTTGAGCTATACAAGTGTCTCATTGGAGGAAGTTAGTTCATTTATCCGCGATAAATTTATGGTTTTCACACAGGAAATGCTTGATGTTGACTTTGTCTTTTATGATTCTTTGATTCAAGAAGTTCTGAATATTGATAGAGTGTTGAAGCAATCTGGTGGTCATTTAATGTTGATTGGCCCTAGTGGAAGTGGAAAGAGAACTTTGACAAAGTTTGTTGGCTGGATGAATGGACTAAAAGTTCATCAGTTAAACGTCAACAGAAGCTACACCATCCATGAATTTGATCAAAACTTGAAAGAAATTCTCAATTCATGTGGTATTGGTGGTGAAAATATAGTGTTGCTTCTAGATACTTCAAATATTCGACAACCTGCTTTTTTCGAAAGAATAAATAGTTTGTTGGCCAATGGACAAATCAATGATCTTTTTGATCCTAATGAGTATCAAATTTTACTCAAAAATTTGAGAGAGCAATGTCAACTGAATAATATTTTAGTTGACTCTGATGATGAAGTCGAAAACATTTTGATTTCTAATATCAGCCAGAATCTACATGTTGTCTTTACTATGTCCGCAATTGATACCTCTGATAGTACACAAATAATGAATTCTCCAGCTTTATTTAACAGATGTGTTATTGATTGGATTGGTGATATGACGGAAAAGACTATGACTCAAATTGCAACTAAAAAGCTTCAGATGTCCCCGATTGGAGCGACAGACTCAATAATTGAATCTTTGGTTTTCATTCATAATTCTGCCCAAGAAAAGCAGGCTCCTGCCAAGTTTTTCCAATTGATTGACAACTTCATTGAGTTGTTCAATGAAAAACAGCTGCATTTGGATGAAAGCCAAAGACGTACCAATAACGGTGTCATCAAGTTGAAGGAAACTGTCCTTACAGTTTCTCAGCAAAGAAAGGAGATGGTTCATAAACAAGCTTCCCTACAGAACAAAGAGATTGAATCACACGAAATGTTGAACAGGATTCTGGAAGATCAAAACTTGAGTGAAAGAAAGAAAGAAGCATCAATTGCAATCAAAGAATCACTGGGTAAACAAGATGTTATTATTGAAAAAAGAAAAGAAGAGGTTCTGAGAGATTTGGAACTTGCTGAACCAGCAGTTTTGGAAGCAAGAGCTGGTGTTCAAAATATCAAAAAACAGCATCTAACAGAATTGCGATCAATGTCATCACCACCTACAACCATTCGACTAATCTTAGAATCTGTTTGTATTCTTTTGGGCTACAATGTTACTTCATGGAGAGATGTTCAATCCATTATACGGAAAGATGATTTCATTTACAATATTGTTCACTTTGATTGTGAAACCCAAGTCACTCCTGAGGTTCGTCAATTCATGGATGAAAATTATTTATCAAGACCTGACTATAATCAACAAGCGGCTTATAGAGCTTCGCAAGCTTGTGGCCCATTATTGCAATGGGTCCAGGCACAGGTCAGATACTCACTTGTTTTGGGAAAAGTTGGACCTCTTCAACATGAAATAGAACAGCTGGAGCTTGAATCACAACAGACGCGTGCCAGATTATCAGCAGCTGATGATATGATTGAGGAATTGGAACAAAGTATCACCAATTATAAGAATAGTTACACTCAAATGATTCGTGAAACTGAGAAAATTAGAAACGAGATCAACATTATTGAGGTAAGGACTGCTCGCTCTATGGGAATTGTTCAGAACTTGGAAAATGAGAAAAATAGGTGGATTGATAATATCAGATCGTTCAAGCTCCAAGCTCAAAGTTTGATCCCTCTTTCTTTGCTTTCAGCCAGTTTCTTCACTTACGGAGGTAGCCAGGATGATCGGTCAAGATCTAAGCAGTACAAAATATGGAGTGAGTTTCTTAAAAATAATGGGTTTGACTTTGCTGATGTTGAAATCACAGAAAGTTTCAATACATCTGCTAATTTGATTCAGTGGGAAAGATCTGGTTTACCAAATGATAAGTTCTTTTTCGAAAATGTTTCCATCCTTGAACATGTTAGATTTCCAAAAGTCAAATATTTGGTAGATGGTATTGGTGGGTTATTGGACATAATCAGCAAAAAGTACGATAAGAAGCTATCCATTACGAGCTTTTTGAACAAAAATTTTGTACATGACCTTCAAAATGCTTTGAGATTTGGTGGCACATTACTCATTCAAGATGCTGAACACTTTGACCCTATCTTGACTCCACTTTTGAGTAACGATCTCCAGAAAGTTGGAGGAAGAACATTGGTCAAAATTGGGGGAAAGGACATTGATTGCTCACCTAATTTCCAAATGTTATTATACACAAAAGACCATACAGTCAAAATTCCGGAGTTTGTGAACGCAAGCACTGCTGTTATTGATTTTAGTATCACTGAAACCAGTCTGGAGATTAAGTCATTGGATATGATTGTAAAATCAGAGAAACCTGATGTTTATCAAAAGAAGATCGATTATGTGAAACTGAGTAACGAGTACAAATTTGAGCTTAACATTTTGGAGGACAAGCTTTTAGAGTCGTTAAATGCTGAGGGAAATTTATTGGATAACCTTGAACTTCTCAAGAATTTGGAAGAGATTAAACAAAAAGCAACTGATGTTAATCAAAAAATTGGAGAAACTGCTGGTGTTATTGATCAAATCTCGCGAATTAGTGCCGAATATCAACCATTTGCAAGATCTGCCTCATCTTTGTTCTCACTTATGAGAAAGCTTGGTGAAATTAATCCATTTTATCAATTTTCATTAGATATGTATCTTTTGTGGATTCAGCAAGTATTGGATAATCCTGAGAAGAAAGACAGTAGCTCGAGAGTGTATTTTTTGTTGAAGGAGTTATACAAAGAAGTTTATAAGAATGTTTCTGTTTCTTTGACTCAGAAAGATCAATGCTCTTTTTTGATTGCGCTAAGTCTACTGCTAATGAATGAACGAGAGAATGAATCTTATGCCAAATGTGCTTTCAAACTTCTGGAATCGATCACACTGGAAACTCAATGTAAAAAATCTGCTCTTAAGGGCGCGTTTGGCCAACTGTCAATTGGGTTAAAGGATGAAACCATTGATTATTCTTTGAAATCAGGTGAATTTAATGTTTTGATACACCAATTAAAAGAAAAGCGTGTTGATGTTGAGTCTTTTGAAGAAATTCTTCAATTTGTCTTGAAAAAGAGCACTTCAGAGTCTATTGTTGAACTATTTGAAACGTTATTGAATTCATTGGGTGCCAAGAATCATGGACTTGATGAAGCCATTTCGAACCAACCTGTTAATCCTATTATTTTGACATCCATAGGTTCTGTTGATCCAACCTACAAAATATTAGAGATTAGTAAGTCTATCAACAAGACCTTGAGAACTGTTGCACTCGGCTCTTCTGAGAGTATAAGAATGGCTAACCATGAAATATTGAAAGCGACAAAGGAAGGAAATTGGGTTTTGATTCAGAATGTACACACTTCTCCGGCATGGTTAGAATCCTTTGAAAAATCATTCGGCTCATATCACCAACATCCTGATTTCAAGCTGTTCTTGACTTGTGACTCCAAATCAGATATCCCGACCACGTTGTTAAGAGACTCGACTGTTTTAATGGTTGAAAGTAATGCTAGTCTAAAGTCTATCTTCCTTGAAAACTTCAGATCATCTGACTCTCTGTTACCATTTGAGAAACAATTTCTTTACTATTTGGTCACCTGGTTCCATTCCATCTTGCAGGAACGTGCAAAGTTTATTCCTAAAGGATTCACCAAGTATTATGATTTCAATGATTCGGACTTTAACAGTGCTATTGGTTTCATAGATAGATTCTTTGACACGTTCCATCATGGTAAAGACCATATTTCTCCCGATTCTCTTGATTGGATTTCCATCACCTCAGTCATTGGTGATATTATTTATGGTGGTAAGGTTGATGTTTTAGAAGATTTACAATATCTTAAAGATTTGGCTAGTTATGTTTTCACACCAAAGGCGTTCGAAATAGATTTCAATCTTGTCAAGGATGGTTTTGAAAAATTAAATCCTCCAGAAGGTAGAATGGCTCAAGATTATGATGATTGGATTTCTGCTCTTCCTGCATCGGAACCAGTTACATGGTTAGGTTTGGACGAAGAATCCGAATATTTGGTGAAAAAGAAAGAGTATGAAGAAGTTTTGTATGTTACTAAATTGATGATCTCACTGGTCTGATCAGTGTTTGAATTATTGTCTACTGTTATCTAAAAGGATGTAGTTTTAGTTCGTTTTATTCAAACAGCTGTGTTTGTTGACCCGAGAAAAAATAACATTAATTCGGACAACTTCAAAGAAAGCAACTAATTCAGACATGCAAAGGCGCAACTCAGTCGCATTCAGTGAGGAGGAATTGCTGACCTCTGACGTCCAGCGACTCAAAAAGGCCTCGATTATCAGTTATATTCCTCAAGAGGAGCATTTTTACAAGAACAATGCCATCCGAATCATACCGAGAGATCATCATCAACATGGAGTAGAAGGTGATGCAGTTCCATTAAATACTAGGTTCGATCAACAGGCTTGTCTGGGGAAGTTCATATATCATGAATTGGATGATCTGTATCAGGATGATGGGTTCTATGAGCAATTTCAAGAGACGAAACAATATTCTGATGATCTTAGTGATTTTTGCTCAAAAATGACATATAGTTTAGAACTGAGAGACAAATACATGAAGTTGTCAAATCAGAGAAATATCGATAATCCAATGAATTCAAAATATTGGGAGACATATCCTCGGCCGCCATCAAAGGGTTGGCATTATACCGATGACTATGGTAAATCGGATTATTATTTTGATATTTCGGGTCAACCAAGATTTTCTGGTGAAAACTTCAAACTTGACGATTACATAGAGACATGTTTGAAACCAAAATTGGTACAGAATTCATTACCAGCTGTCACTTTGGTAAAGGGTAAATATGGGTATTATTATGAAGGTTATAATCATTGCAGAAAACCAACATTCAAAGAATTCTTAAGTGATTTGGATCATATAGTACAGGGAAGTATATCAAAAATTGGATCTCAGCTAAGCAGCAAAAGAATTGAATTTTTGAAAGCTAAATTTGATGAATACTTGCTTTTGAATGAAAACAGGGAAATATACCTTACCAAACTGAACCCACATCGAGATTTTTACAATGTTAGAAAGATTGACAATAATGTTTCTGTATCAATGTCTATGTCGAAATATAATTTACTTTATGTGATCAATCAAAAGCTGAAAGA
Source organism: Gotozyma siamensis (assembly GCA_030579035.1). NCBI lineage: Eukaryota > Fungi > Ascomycota > Saccharomycetes > Phaffomycetales > Phaffomycetaceae > Gotozyma > Gotozyma siamensis. The sequence goes on from JAKTZZ010000001.1 coordinate 241,193, forward strand.
AGAACCAAAAAGAGTAGTTTATGAAGAAGAAGGGGTCAAGATGACGTTGGAAGAACTTTTTGAGCCGTACTTCAAAGAAGATACCGAAAAACGATTCAATATTGATGATCTGTTCGAGTTTGGATTGATTGACAAGAACTTCACTAATTCCAGTATAGACTCCTGCACTTCTTACGAAAAAATCATTGCCAATGAAACTTTGCTGAGAATCGACAAAACTTTTTTAAGAATAGACAATGCCATCAATGGGGAGTACTTGACATGTATCATGAAATATGTTTTAAGTGATTATGAAAAAACGAAATATCAATACGGTGAGATGGGTATCAATTTCAATCTTATGACAAATTATGAACGCTTAGGAAATACAAAATGGAGTGCCATTGCTAGTTGGGTTGTCGATAACAAACTGATCAGTCATAATGTTAAATGGAATATTAGAATTCCTAGAAATTATCCCGATTTGAGGAAAACTAACAAAGTCCACAATTTTCAAGAATTCCTCGACTTGATATTCAAAGACCTTTATGAAGTTTCAGTTGATCCCTTAAAAAATCCAAAGTTACACTTCCTTTTGACCAAGATATCCAGTTTTGATCTGTTATCCGCTGGAGGTGATCAAGATCAAAGTCTGTTCGACATCAAGACGCTTCAATCTCCTAAACACTGGACCCATCCAACTAACCCACCCTATAGTTACTACCTTTACTACATCTTCATCAATGTCTCCAATTTGAACGAATACAGACGAGACCGCAAATTCAACACATTTGCATTAAAACCACATGCTGCATCAGTCTCTACGAGATCGGGACATGGGATAATTACAGAGAGTTTATCTGCCAATTTCCTTCTTGCCAAAGGTATAGTGAACGGAGAGAAGTTAGCTAATTATCCTTATTTGCAGTACATTTACTATCTGAAACAGATTGGGATCACGATGTCCCCCTTGACATGGAATAAGCGAGTCCAGTTATTGAACGATGACGATACCTATGGTGATTCAAATGCTGGCTCCACCACTTATAAATCCCATCCAATGATTGATTTCTACCATAAGGGAATGAATGTGTCACTGAGTACCAACAAGCCGTTATTCTCCAGTCTTACAAGAGATCCATTGATTGAGGAATATTCATCAGCGGCGTCGATTCATAAGCTGACTGGTGTTGATATGTGTGAACTAGCGAGAAATTCTGTATTGAACTCTGAATTCAATGGTCATTTGAAAGCTCACTGGATAGGAATTGAGTATAAAGAGGGTGAGGTTGTGGATTACGGATACACGGATGAGTATTCTGTCCAAAAGACAAATGTCCCCCAGATGAGATTGGACTACAGACATGACACACTTAGGTTAGAGCTAGAGTTCATTGAAGAAATGAAGAAAAATGTATCATATTAACGAATAACTTATGAAAATAGTTTCACATTGTTCGTAGAAAAAAAAAATTGACAGTTTTCTTAGAGTTAAGACAATAACTAACATCAGCACCTTACTAATGGGTCAGTAGACCATGAGATCAGTTTGCGAACTTGAATGGGATAATACTAACAGTTACTGCAGGAATAGCACTTTGGCTCTGTCCGAGGAAAACCTCCCCAATCAACGATCAGCTAGCATCCCTGATTTCTAGTCTGACACCACTGTTTCCATCATCACCACATTTCGAACCACACATCACGATCACTTCACAACTTGCCATCAATTCTCCGGCTGATGTTTCAACCGTACTTAAAGGAGCGCAAGCGGCACTCCAACACTTTGAACTGTCTGTGGTTTTAAAAGGATTGGTCCTCAATCATAAAAATTCATTCTTTAAGAAGATATTTATCCGTTGTGAAAAGACAAAGAATTTGGTGAGCTTCAGCACGATAATACGGGAGATGTATGTTGAATTACCCCGGTTAAAAGATGAATTACAAGCAAAATATCAAGCCCAGGACTGGGTTAGTGAGGACTTTGATCCACATTTATCACTGATTTATACGGATCTGTCACATTTCGATAATGCATTGATAAGAACAATCAACACAAGAGTTTCTGATTATTTGGACTGTGAAGACGTTAATAATTTGAAAGAATTGGGACTCGGATGGAATGGTGGTGTTTTAAAAATAGTTAGATGTGAAGGCCCCGTTGAAGAATGGGAAATTCTAGGAAGTGTCGATATTCATTAACTTTAGATTAGTATACGTAATTGGGGAGATGAACATACTAAATGTATATCAAAAAAGAAACGAATTTAAAACTTAGAAGGCGTGACTGGAACACCTTGTAGAGCTTCGTCATTGGTGAACCATGAAACTGGGACTGACAATTCATTAACTAATTCACAAGGTAAACCAGTTTTTTCAGTAGAAAAAATTTCTTTAAAGATAGCAGCTTTAGAGGCACCTTCAGCTACAAAAGAGATATTTTTGGCAGCTCTCAACACTGGAAATGTGATTGTGATTCTTCTTGATGGAGGTTTTGGAGAATCGTTAATGGTTGCGATCTTGACTGAATCTTCTTTTAATAACTTATGTCCTGGGAACAAAGAAGCGGTGTGACCATCTGGACCAGCACCCAAAAGAATCAAATCAAAGGATTCTGGTAGGAATGATTCGTATTCTTTGGCAATTGCAACATCAGTGGTAGAGTCAGTTTCATGTAACAATGATTCGTTGATGGTGAAGACAGTTGGACCAATGTGACCCGAATGAGCCAATTGTTTCAACACCAACTCGTTGAACAAACCGTAGTTGGAGTCTTCGTGGTCCAATGGGACAAGTCTCTCGTCGGCAAAGTAGACTCTCCACGATTCCCATTTGACTTGTTCAGCAACGAATTTGTTGTCGATAAGACCTGCTTTCAAAACTTTACCCAATGACCCACCAGAGATGGCGATATCGAAGTGTGATTTGGAGGCCAATGCTTCGTTTTGGAGTTGGACAATGTGTCTGGCGACAGCATCTGCAACCTGTGCAGACTCGGAATAAGAATAGACTTCAGGCATTGTGATTAGTACTGGAAAGAGTGTAACAGTGTTAAGAGTTCCTTGCTCGAATTTTCGGGACTACGCGAAAACGATAGTGGAGATCTGGTGGGCGCAGTCTAAGGACGTGTTGGACTTTGGGACTCTTGAGGGGAGCCTATGGGACTCCACTGGTCTAACCTACTGGTTTGTATTATCGTTTATTCTTCGGTTCCTTTATCCTTAGCCTCTAATCGCTAGCCTTTAGGCTCGTACCAAAACTCGTGAGTCTCGGGTCCATGTCAAAAATAGAAAAAGCAACAAACAACAAAGACCCTCAAAACTCAAAACCGGTCGTTCAATTGGCCCTCAGTTCACGGATTCGCTCCCCGACCGAATAGACACTTTTAAACTCGTGGTCTATGGCATGTCCTCCTGCCTAGCAGGGACCTATCACTGAATTACCACGTCTCTGTCTACTCACTAGTATTTCCCGGGGCTGAACCAACAATGTTTGAATTCTCTCCATTCTGCGTGAGTGTGAAATTCATCAACAAATTTATTTTATTTTACCTAGTTGCAACAGCAATTCAATTCGATTATCAAGGGGAGAGAAGACATGACACTCACTTTGGATAATTGGGCAACAGACGTCCATGACCTGCAGTACTACTTTCAGACACTGCAAGATGCACAAACCATCCCGGACTCCCTTCCAATAGATCAACCCCAGCAAGGTTTGGATATAAGATGTGGTCCTATCTTGCGATTTATAGCTTGTTTAGAAAATGGGTCTAAAAACTACAGAGGCTCAATCCTTCTGGTGCTGAAAGATGATACATCCACGGTGGAGCCCGAGATTAGCTTCATTGCAGGACCTTTGGACCCTGTCGATGTAAACAAGGATCTGATTCACGGCACATTTCCTGCTGAGATTATTTCAGAGAGATACGGTTACACTTTTTGGAGATTCAAAATTGAATTGGAACTGTTGGATGGCTATGAGCAGAAAGTACGCTATACAATCAATAACCTTCAATCGTTTGAATTTCATCTACCTAAAGCAATCACACCAATGAACATTGTCTCTTATTCATGTAATGGATTCTCATTGAGCACACTTACTGACGAATTCAAGGGGTCATTGTGGTATGATGTGCTTCGTCATCATCATGAAAAACAGAGATACCATGTAATGATAGGTGGTGGTGATCAATTGTATTGTGACGCCATTAAAAATTCATCAAAAGAGTTTAACAAATGGATGAATGAAAAAAATCCATTAAAGAAGATTAATGCAAAATTAACCAATGAAATGAAAGAATCATTCCATCATTTCTACCTCAACCAATATTTGCAATGGTTTGGTAAAGGATACTGGAAAGGAACAAATGGTTCAACTTTACAACCATTGTACCCCCTCGCTATGGCAAGCATCCCATCTATCAACATATATGATGACCATGACGTTATCGATGGTTTTGGTTCATATCATGACTCTACAATGAGAAATGAGATTTTTAAAGGTGTGGGAAATGTTGCATATGATTATTACATGTTGTTTCAACATCAAACTTCCATTGATGAAGAACTGCATGAATCTGATCCATCGTGGATATTAGGTCGTAATAGAGGTCCTTATATTTCTGCAAAATCACATTCTTTTTTTGCTAAATTAGGTTCAGGAATTGGATTTTTAGGTCTTGATTGCAGAACTGAAAGAAAATTAAAACAAATTGTTACTGAAGATACTTATAAAATCGTTTTCAAAAGATTAGAAAAAGAAGTTAAAAATGATCCAAACATAAAACATATGTTGGTATTATTAGGTGTACCTATAGCATATCCGAGATTGGTCTGGTTAGAAACATTGTTATCGTCACCAGTTTTGGTCCCCATTAGAAAATTAGCAGAGAAAGGTATAATTGCCAAAGGGCTAGTCAATGAATTTGATGGTTCTGTTGAAGTTTTGGATGATTTGAACGATCATTGGTGTTCACATAACCATAAAAAGGAACGTAATGCATTTGTTGCAAAATTGCAGCAATTTGGTTCCTCCAATGGTATAAGAATCACAATCTTATCCGGTGATGTTCATCTTGCTGCTGTTGGTAGGTTTAAATCAAAATTACATTTCCATCATGTTTTCAATCGTGAGAAATACAAATCAATCAATAAAAAAATTAAAACTGAACCAGAAAATGATCCAAGATTGATGTATAATATCATTTCATCTGCGATAGTCAATGCACCACCACCTAATGCGATGGCTGGCTTATTAAACAAAAGATCAGGAATCCATCATTTTGATATTCATACTGATGAAGACATGGTTCCAATCTTTAAACAAGATGTTGACAATGAACAGAGATCCAACAAATCGTTCTTAAATAAACGTAACTGGGCAGATATCATTCCTTTTGTTAACTCTACAATGGGCTATAAAGTTGGTGATTTTAAATTACCTGGTCCAGTAGGGGTTGAGCACAATTTGAAGGATTCAGATATTGATAAAGATAAAGATTTGTATTCTAAAATCACTGAACACTCTTTGATAACAAACATTCATGTTGAAATAGAGCCAGGTAACGTTCAAAGTGAAACGAAGGACTACGAGTTGATTGTCACTGATCTCGTTCCAAAACAATTGTTGAGGGATGTTGGTGTCAAAGACAAATAAGTGTTGCCTTTTATATTTCTTTTTTTGTTATTTTCTAATGTCAAAGACTCAATGATAATATTTAATATTTAATAAGGTGTCTATTCTTAGATTTATTGTGCTTTATACGTTCTTGTTACACTATTTATTCTTCCAATACTTAAACCCGTAATTGTTTGAAATGAGCAACTATTTTTTTCGTTATGGCCAGCATCTCATCGCCAGTTTCCTATTTACGTAATAATCCAATTCGAGCCATTTCTCATGTTTAAAATTTTTCTTTACAGTGAAAAAGAAAAACTATCTACCAAAATAAATAAAAAAAAAATTTAAACTAGCTGATTTAATATCGAATTCTTGATTATTTCTATTTGTTTGCTTATAACATTATCATAACTAATGGTTAGAGCTAAGAAATCAAGAGGTGGAAGCAAATCCAAGGAGGCCAGAACTCCAGAAAAGAAAGAGATCAAGTCCAAACAACAAAAGAGAAAACTTGAAGAAGTTGAATCTGATGACGAGCAAGAAGACACTGATAAATTAGTTGATGAAGTCGATGCTGACTATGATGAAATTGCTGAATTAATTGGTGCTCCAAAAGACAAAAAATCTAAACAACAAGCACCAGAATCAGAAGCTGAAAGTGAAGATTATGAAGAAGAAGTGACAAAAGAAGAGAAAATTGAACCTTCAAGACATGTCCAGACAGAAACTCCTGCTGGTCCACAATCAGATGAGTTCAAAGACTACAACTTATCTGAAAACACAATCAAAGCCATCACCGCAATGGGATTCACTAAAATGACACAAGTTCAAGCAAGAACCATTCCCCCATTATTAGCAGGTCGTGATGTCTTAGGTGCTGCCAAAACAGGTTCTGGTAAAACATTAGCATTTTTAATTCCTGCCATTGAATTGTTGCACTCTTTGAAATTCAAACCAAGAAACGGAACAGGTGTGATTGTCGTTTCACCAACTAGAGAGTTAGCACTACAAATTTTTGGTGTTGCTAGAGAATTAATGGAATTTCACAGTCAAAGTCTAGGTATTGTGATTGGTGGTGCCAACCGTAGAGCAGAAGCTGAAAAGTTAGTCAAAGGTGTGAACTTGTTGATTGCTACTCCAGGTAGATTATTAGATCATTTACAAAACACTGAGGGATTCGTTTTCAAGAATTTAAAAGCTTTGGTTATTGATGAAGCTGATAGAATTTTAGAAATTGGTTTCGAAGAAGAAATGAAACAAATCATCAAAATCTTGCCTAGTGAGGAAAGACAAAGTATGTTGTTTTCCGCTACTCAAACTACTAAAGTTGAAGATCTTGCTAGAATTTCATTGAGAGCTGGTCCATTGTTCATCAATGTTGAAAACGCAGAAGGTGCGTCCACAGTTGACAGATTAGAACAAGGATATGTTGTTTGTGAAAGTGATCAAAGATTCTTATTATTGTTTTCATTCTTGAAGAAAAATATCAAGAAGAAAATCATTGTTTTCTTATCATCTTGTAATTCAGTCAAATATTATGCTGAATTATTAAATTACATTGATTTACCAGTTTTGGATCTTCATGGTAAACAAAAACAAACCAAGAGAACAAACACATTTTTTGAATTTTGTAATGCCAAACAAGGTATTTTAATATGTACAGATGTTGCAGCCAGAGGTTTAGATATTCCATCAGTTGATTGGATCATTCAATTTGATCCACCTGATGATCCAAGAGATTACATTCACAGAGTTGGTAGAACTGCCAGGGGTACTAAAGCTCAAGGTAAATCACTTATGTTCTTGACTCCAACTGAACTAGGATTCTTACGTTATTTAAAGGCTGCTAAAGTTCCATTAAATGAGTATGAATTCCCAACAAACAAGATTGCCAACGTGCAAAAACAATTAGAGAAATTGATCAGCTCAAACTATTTGTTGCATCAAAGTGCTAAAGATGGTTATAGATCATATTTACAGGCATATTCTTCACATCATTTGAAAACCGTTTATCAAATTGATAAGTTGGATTTAGTTAAAGTTGCCAAATCTTTCGGTTTCACTGTTCCTCCAAAAGTTAACATAACCATTGGTGCCAGTGGTAAAACTCCAAAAACAAATCAAAGAAAGAAAATAAAGAACTAAATTCAAAAAAAATTTCAAAATGCGTGTGCATGTGTATAATAATTTATTGCAGAAAATATATATAGATGATTGATAATCAAAAAAGAAGAAATCATACTAGTCACATCTACAAACTGTAAACCATATAATTATATTAATCATGACATTGTTGAAAATTCATTAAATAAAGGGAAGTTTGGTTGAAAACTAATAACCTTGATAAAAAAAGTGGTTAATTATTATCCCTTTTATGTACAATAACTCTAAAAAAATCAGGGTTTGGGGATGGGGAAACGGTAGATATTATTCATCTATCTTTTACCCAAAAGGGTGAGGAACTCTTCTCTAGTCTTTTGGGCTTCTCTGAAGCACCCTAGCATACAACTAGTAACTGTAGAAGATCCAGTCTTTTGAACACCACGACTCACCATGCACATATGGGTAGCTTCAATGACGACGGCAACACCTCTTGGTTTCAAAGTTTCAGTCAATGCCATAGCAATCTGTTTCGTTAGTCTCTCTTGGACTTGAAATCTTCTTGCGTACATTTCTGCCAATCTAGCTAATTTTGATAATCCTAAAACTTTCTTGTTTGGGATGTAACCGATATGAACTTTACCAAAAAATGGAACTAGATGATGTTCACAAAGGGAGAAAATCTCAATATCTCGAACAATAACCATTTCATCATGATCTTCTTCAAAGACTGCATTCTTGATAACATCACGAATATTGTCTTCGTAACCTTTAGTAAAATAAAGCATCGCACGAGCATAACGTTCAGGAGTCTCCAGTAGTCCTTCTCTGGATGTATCTTCTCCCAACTCGCTCAAGATGACCTTAACAGCTTCGCTGATTCTCTGTTCACGAGCCTTGGACTCTTCTTCAGATGAGTCGATTCTATGTCTGGCACCTATCGAAGGCCATGATAAACCATCATGGTCGATTGGTGGGTTTAAAGTGTATGGAGATGCAGGTCTCGTTGCAAGAGGTGAGTTGAGTTGGACATGTGCGTCTTTCTGGAGCGATAGGGCCCTTGTTTCGTGCTTCTCGGCCATTGATCAGTTCAAGTTTCACACTGGCCTTCACTGGACAAAATTCGGTATGATAAAAAAATTTGACTCTGATGAGATTTCCATGTGATGAGCCCTCGCTAAACCTCCGCCTGAATTTAGGTGGAGCCATACAGTCCTCGAGGCGGAAGAACTACAAAGAGATAGTCATTACGGTTCATTTCATTTCCTGTTCAATCAGCTACGCTGTAATTTTCTTCTGTGCCAGACTGCCTCTCTAGAAGACTCTCCCTGTGCCTGCACACACCCTGCAAGTCTCTTCTCCGCTCACGAATCCACCAGTGTAGCCCTTACCACGACATCTGCCACACAGAACACCACCAAGTGAAGGGTCTCCGGGATTGACGACTCGAGGAAACGGTGCAGGAGGAGGCATTGGTGCGTGGTATACGTGGTTCATCGGCGGTGGTGGTGGGTATGGCATTGGAGGGGCCTGGGGAACAGACTGGTACATGCTATAGGGTGGAGGGTCCTGTGGAGCCATCACTGGTGGCGCAGGGCCGATGGGTACAGAAACTGGAACTGGTGGTGGCTGGTATATCGTGAAAGGTCCCGTGTCTTCTCTGAGTCTGAAGTTGTCGTCAAGTCTCAGTCCCGTGAAGGGAATACGAAGACCAGGCTGTGCGATCTCGATGGGAGGTGGAGCGTACTGGACGTTGTTTCTTTTAGCGAATCGGGCCCAGCAGTCCTTGCAGGACTTCCCGTTCGGTTTGTAACCCTCGTTGTGGCATTTCGGGCAGTAGAAGCCCTTTGGGTACGTCCATGGAGGCATTTGTTCTCTCGCGTGATTTGACGTGTTTTTCTATTGTTAGTAAGACAAGGGTAAATAGTAAATAAATAAAAAAAAACATCAACACTTTTCACTAAAAGAGACAAAACAACATCACGAACATGGTCTGGCTCTCTGAAGTACAGAGTGAGTAGCGATTCCGTGGAGACATTACTCTATGAGCACCCACTAACAAGCGTCGCAGAATTTGGTGTCGGTTTCACGGCATCTGGCTTCATCTTCTTCGTGCTGGGAATTATCACATTCTTCGACTCTGCCCTTCTAGCTCTAGGAAACCTACTCTTCGTGATCGGTCTCGTGCTCATCATCGGCCCTCACAAGACCTTCACCTTCTTTGCACGCCCACAAAAAATCAGAGGCTCCATCGCCTTCCTTGCCGGTATTCTTCTAATTTTGTTCAAGCACTCGTTCATCGGCTTCTTCATAGAGTTGTTTGGTATCCTCCAGCTGTTTGGTGATTTCTTCGCCGTGATCGTATCTTTCTTGAGAAGCGTCCCGGTCATCGGCCCCTTACTCTCGCACCCTGCCGTCGCTCCGGTCATTGACAGACTCGCTGGGGTTAGTGTGCTTCCTGTTTAGTTATAAAGCATAGACAATCGCGTTCCTTCCATGTAGCCACATTCCCGCCAGTACCTGCCTGTGCTCTAGGCGGGAACTCCTTCTGAAGAAAATAAGACAGGTTCCCTAGCTCATCGGTTAGGGCCACATTCTGAATAAATTTTTTATTTATTTTTCTTCTTGATATTGAAGGAAGAAATTAATAGTAGTTGAGCATATTAGACCACACTTTAGTAATGCCTGAGAGAAAACAGAACCAAAGAAAACAAAACAGGCAAACGAGCGATGATGCTCCTTTAACGTTGACGAAAGTTAAGAAGCAGATCAGAGGATTGGACCGTCAATTAAAAAACAGAAGAGACAAGATGCCTGCCAATGTGATACTTGAGAAAGAAAGAGCACTTCAGGCTTTCAGAACCCAACTGATAGACCTAGAAAGAGCACAGAAAGTCAAACTTCTAACGCAGAAGTATAAGATGGTGAGATTTCTAGAAAAACAAAAGACAAGAAGAGCATATAATGCAGCATTAAAATTACATACTGAGGCTGAAGAAGAATTCAAAGCTAATGAAGACGATAAAGAATTGAAGAAAAAAGTCAAAAAACTAAGAAAACAATTACATCATTGTGAAGTCGATATGGCTTATAATGCTAACTTCCCATATGATAGAAAATATATCTCACTTTTCCCAAAAAAGGTGGATGAAAGTGAAATTGATGAAAATGTTAAAAAAGGTATGTTGAAGACAGATAATGATCGAAATGAGTTCAAAAAAGAGATAGAGCAAAAACTCAAGGAAGGTACTTTGAGATTGTCTATTTCAGATATTGTTAGTGGTAAAACTGATAAAAATATTCTCAGTAAGAATGTTGCAGAAGTTGAAGATCCAGACGCTCCACAACCTGAATTTGATGAAGAAGATGACTTCTTCGAATAGATTAAGGTCTCAAATCTACAAACATCTAGCATGATAAATAAGCTGTAATATTACTTTTGATATCAGTGGAATCTAAACACACTCCTGTAAGTCTAAATCTAAGTCTAGAGTTTAACATCATTGATGAAATATGCCTCATTACTAGCTTCTCTAATGAAAACAATTTGTCCTCTCAATCTATTTGCAAGAATATATCTCTTGATACTCCAATCTCCCTTACCGAAAACTTCGGGAATTTTTTCTGAAAGGTTTGGGAATAATGCTTTGTAAGCCGGTAATGACTCCTTAACGTCTTCTTGACTGACACAGGTATCAATTTTTTTGAATCTATCATGAATCCATCTTGGAAGAACTCCTTTTTCATTATAGACGTCCCTATTAGAAACTCTCATTAACCATAAAATTAAAACATGCTCCAGATCATCTTCATTTAAAATCAATTTTTCGTAAGTTTCTTTTCCAAAAATCAATAACAATGCATTACAAAACGTTTGATCATTCTTGAAGAAACCTTTGAATGTCTCAGGTTTATATTTCTTGAGAATTTTCTTCTCTTCTTTCAAAGCAATGTCCAAGATATTTTGAATATAAGACCTTTGAATTGTTCTGTAGGTCTTTGAGACTGCAATTATTGATGAATCAACGTTCGTATTTTCTGGAACTTTTGCACGCTTGTAAACGTCCAATTTTTCCTGAATGGTCATAGCAATTTGCTTGTAAGCTTGAAGTGTGTTTCTTAGAGTAGGGCCATCTTCTGTAGAGGTTTTAACCACACTTTGGTAAAGCCTAACCATATTGAAATCTATTTCGGTGCAACCTGGAGTAAAAACAAATGCAAGTTCTCTACCATTAAACCCTGTCACTCCGAACTTTTTAGCTTCTCTGATCTGTGATTCATCCAACACAACAGCAATAGTGGTGGAGTCTTGACTATTTTCTCTTATAACAAACCCATAATTTAACAACAACTGATCATTTGCTTTCAAACCGTAATTGTTGAAGATTTCTTCCTCTGGTTTTAGCTCATCCTGAGTCTTGAATGTATAATTTTTGGTTTCATCAAAGTTCCATTTTACTGTCGCCTCCATGTTATGGTTCAACAAATCAAAGATTGGAAGTAGCACCGCTTCGTTTGGATCATGAACTTTCTCCCCAGTGGAGCATTCGATTTGCAATAAATAAGGGAATGCCCTGGAGTTGAAGATAGCAGTAGCCCAGAGATATGCAGGGAAACTTGTCCAAGATATATTTTTAGTTTCATTTAAATAAACAGCAAACTGCTCAAACTCGGCAGTCTTTTCAAGAACTGTATAGAACCATTCTTCATCTTTTCTATCTCTTTCCAGGTGTTCTGGAGCAAGCTTGCCAACTATTTCGTGCCATTCTTCCAAGATCTTCGAAAGTGCCTTGTTTACAGAAAATTGTGCATCTGTACCAACCAATAATTGCCTTTCGACTGCATCCCAGAACAGGGGAGATCCAGTTTCTTTTCCTTCAGGTAAAATGTCAACATAGGGTTGGAAGTATTCACTTCCATTAACATCCTCTCCATCGATCTGAAGAGTAGTTTCATTTTCTTTGTCGAATCTCAACTTTGATAACAATAGCTTGGTAATAGGAGATCTATCTTTGACTCCACATATGTCCTTTCCAAAATACTGCTCTGCTAGTTTAGGGCTTATGGTAATAGATTCAGGAACATGGAACAATGGAGTTTCAGTATCTTTCTTTATGGCCACTTCAGCAACTGCGCGAGTTTGTCTTGTCTTCTCGTCAACTTTAAACAACACATTTTTGGATATTCTGGCACCACGACAGTTGGCCCAGTTGAGAAGTGCTTCTAGTTTCTCTGCTCTAATTGCACTAATTTGATCGGAGGACATGGCTTCAGTTATAGGTTTGCAAAATAAGAAGATTAAAGCTCCATATAATTTGTGGTTATCCTGATCTATTATGACTTGGTGTAAGGGTTTCTCACAAAATTTTATATTTATTATAATAATACCGCGCGGTCTACTACTAACGATAAGATGTGGTCGTACCAATTTTACAATATAATTTATATTCTAGAGAAAAATGCTATTATGAAATTCAATAATTATAATTAAACGCTGAGATTATAAATGGATAATCAGATAGACTATCTAATAACAATTTCACTTTAGACTGTGATATGTTAAGTTGGTACACGAGAATATTACCAACCCTATATATATATGTATAATTTTAAAGACAGTTGTCGCGTAGCCCAAAATCCCCTTTCTTCGATAAATAGGACCTTTATCAAAAATTCCTCCACAGAATCTGATAAAAATTACTTTCCACTCAATATGCAACCACTCTTTTGAGCACAGTTGAAGGTGATTGAGGAATAAAATTTGAACCTCACTGTTGTCGGCTATTTTCTAACTTTTTATGCAATGTTGAGTCGGAAATCGGAGGTCGGAAATCGCGTCGTACTGTCAAAGGTTTGTGATGAAATGAAGACTTGGGATCGTTTGAAATGTCTAAACATACTATCAGTTGCTTTATCAAGATTAAGAAATTTGAAAAAAGCTTTTGTAATTTGTTAGATATTTGAGTTTCGAAAGCAACAAACGTTGAATAACACTACTGTTATCAAGAAAATCGTTTTTAACCAGGTATGTGACAATGTTAAAGGTACAATCAATATATTCGACGCTTATTTAATGTTTAGATATAGGATTGGTTTAATCATTAATGTCTCATCAATGTCTTGGGATTTTGTAGAAATGGTAATTTGAATGTACATTTCTTTCATAAGCAGTATAGAATATAAAGTTAAAACTAATTACAATTTTTTGCAAGAGCCGAGCGAAATAACTGGTAATAATAGTAAATCTATGATAAAGTCACTTTAGACTCATATGAAATATCGAATGCGTCATTAACAACCATCACATCGATTGTCGATCCTTTCAAAGACTCAGGGATGAGAAATTCTGTTAAAATGCCACTTCTCTTTTCATTTTTTGATAATTTCGGATTTGCTCTTTTCATTAAATGTAGTTCATTAGATTCATTATCACATAAAATGACAAACCAGGACTCTTTCTGCGGCTTAGGGAAATTAGGAAGCATTAACTTGAAATCAGAGTTGGATTTGAAATTAGAATGATTTAGTTGAACCAATAGTTTATCAGAATCAGTCTGTTCATGAACTTTCAAAGCACCTGCTGGCAATCTTGAAAAAGCATTTTTAGCTATTTTTAATTCGGACGTTCTCTCCATCGACTTGCGAATGAAATCGTTAAACTGATTATCACTAAATTGACTGACTTTAACTAAGGTGATTGATAAATCTTCTTGCTTTCTCTTGAAAATCTCGTTAGCTTCACCATCTTCATTCAATCCTTCAAATCTTCTCAATCTCATTCCTGGGAAATTGGAAGTTGGGTCATCATCAAACCAATATTTCTGTTTGATACATTGCATCAACTTGATAAACATTAATACAGTTTTCAAGTACCCAAGTTCTGATGCAACATCAATGTATGCTTGAAGAATACGCAATGCTTGATCTAAAACAGTGACAGTATCTTGTAAGTAATCAGCGATCGGCAAATCGGTTCTGCTCATGAAAGCTTGTAATAGCAGGTAGGTCTTGATATGAGGATCCCAAATTGGTAGATCTGGAAGATCGGAGGCTGGATATCTCAACTGCTCTGACATCTCCGTGTTCATTAGCTCTTCACCATGACGAGTTGGCAACTCGTTGTATTCAGTTGCTTCAGACAACCATCTTAGACATTCCCTAAACGAGGAATTAGGTGAGATTTGTTTAATCAAATTTCTAATGGTCTTATGAGACAGATAGTAATATGAGGAGATGGAAAGATATGGAGTTGGAAATATCAATTGATCACCAGTTAAAACACAACTCGACTCTTTCAAATTATCAATTGTTGTATCAATCAAGTTGGACAAATATGAGTTGATACCTTCAGTAGATGTATCATCAATACCATAATAGGTTGGATTGTTATGTGCTCTTCTGAATAAGAAAGTCCAGGTCAAGAAATCAATAGCATCTTGTCTAGATTTAATAGTACCTGATGCAATCTCTGCCCCAATATGATCATCCAATACTTTATGCAAAGAAGATTCGACTGGGAACCCAACATTCAAAAAATGTTTATAAAACATTTTCTTAGATTCTTTTGTGTACACAATGGCCGTACCACTGGTGTCATAAGCTGGACGACCGGCACGACCCATCATTTGCAGAATATCCGTCAAGTCCATGTCTCTATATCCTTCAATTTTAGCATCGAAGAATTGAGTACCTTTGATAATGACCAGATGAGCCGGTAAGTTAACACCCCATGCTAAAGTTGATGTTGCAATTAAAATTTGAATCTTGTTGTTTTGAAATAGCTCGTGAGAGATCTCACGATCACTGTGAACTAAACCAGCATGATGTAAACCAATACCGAATTGTAGAGCAAGTCTCAATGTCTCATCTTTCACTTTAGCCAAAACCATGGCTAGCTCGTCTTCCTCCATTTTCATGAATTTTCGTGGATTCTCCTCCATGCCACACATATGAATCAAATCTAATGCAGTTAATCTGGTTTGACGACGAGAGGCCACGAAAATCAAAACAGGTTTATCAGGGGAGTGCGTCTTGATTGCCATAAATGCAGGCTTATTCATTGTTTGCATCAATGGAGCAAATGCTAAATTATCTTGAAAACCGTCCATGTACATCTGAAGAGGAACAGGACGAACAGACTGAGGAAAATTGAAAAGTCCATCTTTGACACCCAGCCATCCAGCCATATCAAATGCGTTTGACACAGCAGTGGACATACCTAACAGTCTGATCGGCTTCTTGGTTTGTGATTCAATGTATCGCATACGACTCACAATCATTTCCAAAATTGGACCACGATCACTTGCCAACAAATGAATTTCATCCATGATAACCAATGAGACTTTTTGAACAAACTTTCTTGTCTGCCAGTTACGAGAAATACCATCAAACTTTTCAGGAGTTGTGATGATAATACTTGCCTCTCTCACTTCATTGACATCAGGAATAGAATCACCAGTCAATTCGACAACTTTGTGACCTGTGATGCCAGTCAGTCTTCGTCTCCAATCGTCCACTCTTTCTCTAACCAATGCCTTCATTGGGGCGATGTAAACAACTTTGGATCCTGTGAAGTCTCTGAAAGCGTGCCAGATTGCAAGCTCAGCAACAACAGTCTTACCAGACCCAGTAGGAGATCCCACAAATACACTGTCATTGGTGTTAAACAAAGTGTGGAATGTCATGGTCTGCATAGCATTGAAATATTTGAATTTTTTGTTGTAGACCGACTCTATAACTTCATTATGCAGAGCAGTGATAGGCAATGGATTCAATCTCAAAAGTTTTGTTTGTAAAGTATCATTTGTTGGCTTAATCAAATGCTGGAAAGATATACTGTGAACAGTTTCTGAGCCTATCCAAGTATCTGAAACAACTCTAATGATTACTTGAGGCGGCAATGGATCTAGTAATGGGATCATGAAGTCCATTTCATGAGGATGTTTCAATTGCTTTCTATTTAGGATGAATTTTTCAAAATGTAAGATCTCTGATTTATCTGATTCTTCAACAAACACCCAGAAGAATTGAGCATTACCATGATATCTCTCATCCCAAACGAAGTCAGGTTCTAAATTGACATGAACTCTCATGACATTTTTAGTGATTGGAAATATTTCAGCGTCAACTAGGATGACTGGAAATTTACCGACAAGTTTATAAACAACTTTACCCATCCTGTTATTGTGGACCAAATCACCTAATTCAGCCGAGTCTAACTGACGTAAGTCATCCATTAAAGGGTTTTTAGCTTCAATATTTCTCATGATTTGTTGGGGGATGTCAAACTGTTTTATTGGATGTTCGAATGACCATAATCTTTTCTCAATGGATTTACATAATGAAAGCATCACTTTAGCAAATATACCCCATCGTCTATGGATACCAATCAAAAACAATGCACGACAAATTCTGATAGAATTTTGGGCCACATAGTTGGTATCTGAGAACAATGCGGAGTCATTGATCGAAGCTCTGGAGATATAAGATTGTAATAAAATGTTGGTCTTACCAGACGGTGACTCAGGATCTGATGCAAGTTGACATTGAATCTTCTCTTGTACTAACTTTTTGAGTTCATTTGATTCTTCTTCTCTGAATTTAATGCTATCAAATTCACTACTCATGGATATCATTGACAACACATCAGCTTCAGTGGCACGAGGACTGCAAATTTGATTGAAAATCTCCACACTTTCATTTAACAAATAGAAATCTGAAGCAACTCTACCAAGATCCTTGGGAATGAAATACATCGATCTCTCATCAAAAATAATCATCTGCAAAGAGTGCAGCTTTCTCGCAGCATCCATTATCATTTGAGTTCTTCTTTCAAATAACTGAGGATCTTCTTTAAGTTCCTTCCAGTCTATACCGTAAGCAAATGGGTTCTGTCTCATTCTAACAAACATATACGTATAGCCCAACCATTTAACACCTTCATCAACATTTGTAACTGTACCTAATGAAATTTCAGCATTCAAGTTATCAACCAGCTTGGCAGCAAGTTTAGATTCAATAGGATGCTGAGAGGTCAAAAGTCTAACATAATCATCAAGCTTGTCGCTGGTAGTACATAAGATACCAGTACCGTATTTCTCATATTGAGGTCTACCAGCACGACCAAAAATTTGAATGACATCTGAAATTCCGAGATCAGTGAAACCACCCTTTTTGGAGTCATAAACTTGAGTACCTTTTACAATGACAACAGCAGCAGGTAAATTCACACCCCATGCCAAGGTTGCAGTACAACATAAAACTTTGATAGCTCCACTTGCGAACATTTTTTCAGTTAAGTTACGATCTGCTCTCAACATACCAGCATGATGGACACCAAAACCATTTTGGAAAAGTTCTCTTAAATCTTTGTTATGATTCTTGCTCATTTCCCTCTTAAATCTATCATGAGAATCAGCATCCTGACAATCAAATAGGGAAGATTCATGCAGACTTTCAGCCATTTGGATAAAAGTTCTAGCTGTTTTGACTGTATCTTTTCTGGAATGAACGAATACCATGACTTGAGCACCATTGCTTATCTCCTCAATAAGTTTCTCATACGACACTTTATCAATGTTTTCTCTAGCCTGTCTAGAGCCAGCTTTTCCACGAACACCTAAAAGTTTTTGCTCTAAAGGAATTGGACGGAATGACTGATCAAAAAAGAACATACCGATCTGCCTATTCACACCTAAAAAGTCAGCAACATCAACAAAATTAGGCAGCGTGGCAGACAAACCAACGACTCTGATCATGGACTGAGAACTCTCAACTTGTCGCAAAGTACGAGCAACAAGCGTTTCAATAACAGAACCACGATCTTCATGTAACAGATGAACTTCATCAATGATGAGGAGTTGAACTTTGTCAATTAATTGACTATCCCCGTTCCCCTTACGGGTAACAACATCCCATTTTTCGGGAGTAGTGACAATAATTTGAGTTGTTAAAATCTCAGCTTTTGTTAGTTGCATATCACCTGTGAGTTCTCTGACTTGTATTCCTAGCCACTTGAGTTTGGAACTGAACTTCTCCACAATTTCAGCTGCCAATGCCTTTAATGGTGCCACATAAACGATCTTAAACTCACTGTAGTCAATATCTATTGTATCCGAAGTTTCTGTGGTAAATTGTTGGATTGTATGCAATATGGTCAGTAGTGCAACATCGGTCTTACCAGCACCGGTAGGAGCACATACTAACATGTTTTCGTTTGTATTGTAAGCAACAGGGTAAACCAAAGATTGCATTCTATTCAGAGATTTATAGCCTTTGAAGGTACCTTGACACAAAAAATCCAGATCAGATATATAAACAGGTAATTCATTGGGTCTTTTGAGCCTTTTGTTCTCAGCAGCGGCGGGTATAATGATCTCCTCGTATAGTTCTCTAGATTGTCTAGTTGAACCAACTGGCAGAACAAATTTTTGACCATTGAAAGCCACTGTATTTCCAGAATCATTAGCTTTGAAGACATGCGGGTATTTCTGATTTGCTTGAATTGGCAATAATTGCTCATTCTTGGCCTTCAGATGATTTGATCTGACCTGATTTCTAATATCATTGGCCGACAAAAATTCCCTCTTCTTTGATAACTGGCCCTTCTCTGCAATCAGTTGAGTTTTCTGTTCAATCAACTTCGAAATAAGATCAAATTCTTCAAAACCCAGGATATCAAATAGCAAAGACTGTAAGCTATCGTCAGAATCACTCTCTGATAGTATTGATAAAATTGACTGTTCCAATTGATTTGCATCAATATCGTCTCTTGAACCAGCGATACGTTCACAACTCTCTTTAAAAAGTGAGTACACACCAGTGTTTATAACATCATCGTCATCCGAGTCGTCATCATTATTAGTAAATTCAAAATTCACCTCTTGGAACTCCTCTAGTATGGCTAGATCAACTTCTTCTTCTTTATTTGATCCCATGATGGGCAGGGCCAACTCTCTTGCATCAATGACAGCCAATGCATCGGAAACAACCTGCATGGCTTTCATAAACGATCCCGTGCTTGACACGGAATACTGGACAGACATCGTGGAGTAGAAAAGTGTTCTGAACAGGTAACTATTGGATTTGTCAAGAGTCTTGTCTCTCTCTATATTAGCCTCTCCAGCTTATAAATTTTCAGTATATATCAAAACAGAGGTTACCCTGACTGTGATAAATAATTTCAGCCCTGGTTTCGGAGCATGATTTGACATATAAATTTGACATTTCCCTCCGTAACAATTGTGTCTCTTTTAATTTGAATTTTAGCTTTAGAACACCATGAGTATCTTTGTCGAAGATTTCAAACCTGTTGCATTGAAAGACACCAACCTATTCAAACCAATTATCGTTGGTAAGAACGAAATCAAACATAGGGTCGTTTTACCTCCATTAACTAGAGTTAGAAACATCAAGAATGTCCCACAAGCTGAATTGATGAGTGAATACTACAGTCAAAGATCAAAGAGGGAAGGCACCTTGATCATTACCGAAGGTACTTTCATTTCCCCTGAAGCTGGTGGATATGATTCAGCTCCAGGTATCTACACAGAGGAACAAACGGAAGGCTGGGCTGAAATCTTCAAAGCTATTCACAGCAACAAGTCTTTTGTCTTTCAGCAACTATGGAACTTGGGAAGACAATCAGAACCTGCAGTTCTTGCTCGTGATGGCTTAAAATACGTTTCTGCCTCAGATGATGTTTACATGAACGAAGATCGTAAAGAAAAGGCATTGAAAGCTAACAATCCTCAACATGGTTTGACTAAAGATGAAATCAAGCAACACATCCAAAATTATGTCTCTGCTACCAAAAATTCTATCAAAGCTGGTGCTGATGGTGTTGAGATTCATAGTGCTAATGGTTATCTTTTGAATCAATTCTTAGATCCAATTTCAAACAAGAGAACTGACGAATACGGTGGTTCAGTTGAGAACAGAGCCAGATTCGTGTTGGAAGTTGTTGATGCCTTGATCGAAGCAATTGGAGCTGATAGAGTTGGTATTAGATTTTCACCATATGGAGTCTTTGGTAATATGAGTGGTATTAATGAACCAATCATTGTCGCCCAATATGCCTACGTAATTGGTGAGTTGGAGAGAAGGGCAAAGGAAGGTAATAGATTGGCTTACATTCACGTTGTTGAACCTAGAGTTACCGATCTCGCTTTACCAGAGGGCCAAGGAGAGGTCGCGGGCTCAAATGATTTCATATACAGTATTTGGAATGGTGTTGTTATCAGAGCCGGTACTTATGCTTTGAATCCCGATATTGCTGTTGCTGATTCCGAAAAAGGTGAAACGTTGATCGCTTATGGCAGATATTTCATTTCGAACCCAGATTTACCGGATAGATTATACAATGGTTACAGATTGAACGCCTATAACCGTGAAACCTTTTACAGACCAGACAAGATTGGGTATACTGATTACCCAACTTATGCAGAAGCTGCAAAATTGTAATATTCTTTATTATAGTTGATTTAGAATAGAGTTTCCTTGAACTATCGAACTTCGCTATGTAGCTCAATGAAATTGCCACTCACATTCTCCCTCATTTAGGGAATGAGTAGACCGATGCATTAAATATGAAACTAATTTCAATTTTCAAAAATTGAACCTAGGCTATTTTTTTTATTTGGTCTCTTATACTTTCAACTTTCGAGTTTTGAATGAGGGCATATGCACGCGACGCTGTCAATTTTCAATGCCGCTTTTTTTCCCTTTTCTTATCAAATTAAAATCGAAGTCAGGATCTGAACTGAGTCAGATCTTCGGTCAAAACCCGAGTCAAATAGGTCACATGACAACGCTTGAAAAAAACTCGATGGCCTAACAAAAAAAATGATATAAAGCAGAAGATTAGACTTGTTCACTTCTGTAATCTCACGAGGACTCACCCAATCATGCTTCGTTCCCAGTTACGCACCGCTGCATCTGTACAAAGAGTCAGCAGAACTCTTTACGTAAGTTTCTCAGATAGCAGGAATCAATTGATGCACGCATTTTTGATCATTGACCGACAGTCATTCTAACCATCAGAAACAGAGAAACTATGCTATTTCTACCAAATCTCAAGAGTTGTTATCCAAATCAGTTAACGAGATAGATCCTGAGATGGCTGAGATTTTGGGCAGAGAACGTACTAGACAAAAAGGTTCCATCACTTTGATTCCTTCAGAAAACTTCACATCTAAAGCTGTTATGGATCTTTTAGGTTCAGAAATGCAAAACAAATACTCTGAAGGTTACCCAGGTGAGCGTTACTATGGCGGTAATGAATTCATTGATCAAGCAGAATCATTATGTCAAAAACGTGCGTTAGAAGCATTTGATTTGGATCCTGAATTATGGGGAGTCAACGTCCAATCGTTGTCTGGTGCTCCTGCTAACTTGTATGCCTATTCCGCAGTCTTAAACGTTGGTGACAGATTAATGGGTCTCGATTTACCACACGGTGGTCATTTATCTCATGGTTATCAAACCCCAACCACCAAGATTTCATATATCTCTAAATATTTCCAAACTGTTCCATATAGATTAGATGAGAAAACTGGTGTCATTGACTATGATGCTTTGGAAAGAACTGCTGAACTTTTCAGACCAAAAATTATTGTTGCAGGTGCTTCTGCTTACTCTAGAGTCATTGATTATGCTAGAATTAGAAAAATAGCTGATAAGATTAACGCTTATGTTTTGTCCGATATGGCTCACATCTCAGGTTTAGTTTCTGCTGGTGTCACACAGTCACCATTCCCATACTCTGATATTGTCACAACCACTACTCATAAATCATTGAGAGGTCCAAGAGGTGCTATGATCTTTTTCAGAAAAGGTTTAAGAAAAACTACCAAAAAGGGTAAAGAAATCTTTTACGATTTGGAAAAGAAGATCAACTTTTCTGTCTTCCCAGCCCACCAAGGTGGTCCACATAACCACACCATTTCTGCTCTTGCAGTTGCTTTGAAACAAGCTCAGACCCCAGAATACAAAGAATACCAACAGAAGGTTGTTGATAATGCTGCTCATTTCGCTGATGCATTGAAAGCTAAAGGTTTCGATTTAGTTTCAGGTGGTACTGATACCCATTTAATTTTGATCGATTTGAGATCAAAAAATATTGATGGTGCCAGATTAGAATCTGTTCTTGAAAGGGTTAACATTGCTGCTAACAAGAACACTATCCCAGGTGATAAATCTGCTTTGTATCCATCTGGTTTAAGAGTTGGTACACCAGCCATGACAACCCGTGGTTTCGAGAAAGAACATTTCGATAAGGTTGTTGAATACATTGAGAGATCTGTTGCCATTGCTTTAGATTTGAAGGCTAAGGCCACTGGCGCTGATGCTAAAGCCCTATTGAGCAATTTCAAAACTTTGGCTGATGAATCTGAAGAAGTTAAGGAATTGGAAAAAGAAGTTGCTGCATGGGCTTCAGAATTCCCTGTCCCAGGTGACTACGCTTAGTTGAGAATCACTTAAAATTTTCAATACATAATTTAATACTGCTACTTGTTGTTGAAGTTTGATTTTAATAACATTATGATGAGTATCTGTATGTTACACATTTTCGTACTGTTTTATTACAACCAAGACTGAACCAATGCCACCAGCTTGTCAAAAGGAGGGATGACACCAGAATTCGAATAATCTTGATTGTCATTTTCAAATGAAATCTGTATCTTATTTTTAATGTAATCTGGATCAAATGCAGTAATAATTTTTCTTAAGAGCAGAAGCATATCAATTTGTGCTTCGTTGTAAAATCTCGCGTTATAACTGATGGTTTTTAATAAGATATCTAGCATCTGATCCAGTTGTAGTTCAATTGCACCGTTTGGGTTATACTTATTGACTAGCTGGAACTGTCTATCAAAGTGATTCAAATCCCATAACCTCAAAAGGTTAGTGGCACAAGTAATATCAAACTTAGCACTTATTGAAGTTCTTGATGCAGCAATTGCATTTTTGAAATGAGTTGTACGGAACGCAGTCAATCCTATCAATCCCCATTCCAAAGCACTATGTTTTAGTTGTTTTTGATTCAAAAGTTCATTAGCCACAATAAGGACGATTCTTAAATCTTCGTAAATCACAAGAAACAAATCATCCAGCCATTTTTCGCATAATCTTTTCAATTTGAAAGAAGAGTCATGGTTCATAGGTTCCGATTTTAAGGACACTGTTGACATGTTTTTCTTGTACTCTTCATCCATGATGAACACGTTAGATCTTTCCTTGAGTAAACCATCCCATCCGACTCTATTTATTATAAAAATGAGAAGTTCATATGCTTTTTTGTAAGTTCCCTTAAGTAGTTGTCTATTGACTCTAAGCAAAGCCGGATCAACTGCTTGGACTTCAACTCTGGATGCAAATTTGATGAGATTGTCACAATTCAGACCATAAACTTGAGCGGGGTCACTTGACCAAACAAAATCAACTTTACCTTCAGTTGGAAAAGGTAAAACTTTGGAATCTAATGGATTCAAATTTATGATATCTTTTGGCCTTTCGTTGTACATCGGAGCAGAATTTAATGAAACTAATGCACCAGCTATATCACCTTGCAGAATCTGACATTTGATCAGATAATACCAGGGATCGAGACTGATGGGATTAACTTGGACAGATCTTAATGCAACTTGGTATGCTAGTGTGATGTTGCCCTTGGATATTAAGAAATTGACTTGTTCGTTTAACACAAGAGAGTCTCTAGGATCTTCTTTCACAGCAGAGTGAAGTAGTCTAACTGCCTTAATTTCTTCATCACCTTTAAATAACAATTTGGCAACAAAAGAATCATAATATGAGCCATATTGTTTCTGTATCAACTCTACTGTGAAATCATAGAGGTTTGTAAGTTCAACGATCTTGAGTAATGCATCAAGCAAAAAATTTTCCCTCTCATTCGGCTTTTGCACAGTCGACGCAGCACCTAATAGAGACCCTTTATCCATGAGGTCAACCATTTTTTCAATAATATATTTGGCTGATGCAATTGATTGGAAAGGAGATTTTTCAACAAGACCTGGTATTTTTCTTTCAGGATCTCCATTGATAATGATAGATCTGACAATTGCACTGACAAAGACTTGATTCCAAATCTCGTCTGTTATCTGGGAACTAATTTTTTTGCCGCGATCTGCGGGAAGGACTTGTAACGATGCAGGGGTTGGTGTTTTGGTTGGAAGCTCCATTCTGATTCTGATATCAGATTTGGCAAATGCATTGAATGAACAATAGGTGAATATACTTGGATGTTTGGTGGAGGAAGATGTTTGATTCAGATTGAGTGTGGTCATGTATCCGATTGGTGCCACATCTGAGGACAAATCAAGCCCAGTGACAAAATGATATTCACCTTCTTCCTTCTGCGACTGTTTATTGAACTTGGAGATATGCACCAGATCCGGGGGACCCAGTTCTCTATAGACCGGCAAAGCTGTTGTTCTTGAGCCGATAGAAGTACCAAAAACAGCTTCTGTTATCCTAAGTGAATTGTTAGCATAAATGAATATGGCTGCTTGAACAAAGGGTAAAGTACTTACTGAGGAACAATGACAACTGGCCTGTTGATCGGGGCACGCAGCCCAATCGAGTCTCTCTTTTTTGGTGAGAGTGTGATTGAGGAGAAGGAAGCTGTGTGTGTGTGCCCAGCCCTCGAGCCACTGGAATCTCTAGACATTGTCGCCGAGTTTGTAGAGAAAGTTTATTCTGTTGATCAAGACGATCGTGTTAAAACTTGACAAGGACAGAAAACAGAAAAACGGGATGACTAAGCGAAAGTAAATCTCTTAACTCTTCAAATTTGTGTATTTGTTTTCATTACACAAAATAAAAACTTCATCTCAAGGTCAAATTTTCGAAAACTTGGAACTGATTTCCGAGGAGAGAATGAGCACGGAACTCGAGCAGAAGCGACTAGCCGTTTTGGCGTCACTCAAGAAGAACCGGTCGCAGAGCCAATCGCCCTCATTGGTGGTGGCCCAGGTCAAGGTGGATAAGGTAAGTGCACAGAAGGAAAAAGTGTCTCAGGGGCCCACAGAGACACCAAGAATGGCCACATTGTTGGATGCAGTACTGGATCTCAGAAGGCTGGGATACTCTTTCGACCAGATAATAGCTCAGTGCAAAGTGAGCAGGCAGTTTCTAGAGCTTTGTTTTGGCCATTGGGGGTTTCCCATACCGAAGCCGCTATTGAAGCCAGTTGTCGTTTCTGTAACCCCTATTCCGGCTACCCAAACTGAACCCCAGCCTATAAGGCCCAATAAATATGTCCAGAGTAGCAATACGAGGCCCAAATTTGGAGCAAACAAATTTGTGAGAGAATTGGACCCAAAGGAGCGTCCAGAGTGGATGAATAATCTAGTTTTTTCTTTGGAAAGCTCAGATGAAGAATCCAGTGAAGATGAGAGCGAGGATGAAGAAAGCACTACTGATCTCGAAGTTGGGGTTGTGGTAAATAATAGAAATAACAAGGATGAGTCTAGGAAAAGAAGGCCAGAGACTGGAGAACCCCATTCTTTAGAAGATATCAATCAGAAGAAGAGACAACTGAATTTAAGGATGGATCTACTTAGTAACAAGATAAAACATTTTGAACCAAAAGCAAAGACCTTTGAAGCTGATATCAAGAGCAAGGAACAGAGTATACCCAAGTTGGAGACGCAAGTCATTCAGCTTGAGAAGTCTTTGGAAAAACTTCGAAATAAGCTAGCACATGAAGTTGCTATCAAAGCTACTTTAGAGAACGAAAGAAGGGAGTATCAATCGATGAAGGAGTCCCTAGCAAACTGTTTAATCGAGATTGATTCACTAGAACAGCAAGAGTCCAAAGTCTTGCAATCACAGAAAAAGAGAAGAAAATCAACACAAAGTAAAACTGGTTCTACTAACCCAGTTGTGACAGATGACTCAACTCCAACAAATCGAAAGGTTGTTTCCGACGAAACAATCCATAAGATAACAAAGGTAATATAATCGCTGAATAAACTAAAAGGAGAGGAATAAGTGATCTTATACTAACCGATTCGATTGTTTTATTATCTTCTTTTAATTTTTTTTCTCTACAATTTTTCTTCACTTAACAGAATCACTACTAACACTAAACAGGCCCAGGAACCAGAATTTACGCCATACAAGTCATACCTTAACACAAAGCCTCCACAAACTTCACATTCACAACCATCAGCTACAAATGACCAGTTGTGCCCCTTTGAACTTGTGAATGGCTCATGTGATGACAAAGTGTGCAAGTTCCAGCATATCGGCAGATCTTGAGGATCTCCAGCGTTATATAGAAATAGACGAACCATTTCAAAGAGAATCGGTAGTAAATTGTGAAGTCTTCTCTAACTCCGAAACTCCGGAACGGCCTGTGCTCGTAATCTTTGGTAGGGGCCGCATCCGGTGCGAAGAAAAAAAAAGGCTTCAGTTGACGACAAAGAAAAAAAAAGAAGAGCATTTAACCAAGGTAAGAGCTCAGTCGTATCTTGTTCCAGAATCACATTTCTTGCCACCATCAAGAGCCATTGGTGTCACTGCACAGAAACACTGCATATTTGCCTCCCCACTGCAGCTCCAATCCCCCACGGACCCCGCTGCCCACTCCACAAGGGTATCCTAGTATTTGTGGGTTTTCCACCTTGGTTAAAGAGGTATTCTGATACATCTTTAGAAATTCCCCTAGACTCATTACAAAATAACGTCTTCTGTCCTGGTCAACATACAGTTCTGATATCACATTTGTACCACTTTTTTGATATTGAATACTCATTTGTTGTTTTTGTTTGTGCTTCTCTTTATTAATACCCATCAGCACATCGTCGACAGACTGCTAAATATCAACAGGCCAAAGGTGAAACATAACATCATACTGTCATCGAATATCTGCATTTTATATAACTAGCTCATATTGCAACCATGGCAAGTTCTTTTTGGAGATTTGGTAACGGTTATGGTGAAGAGTCAACAATAACCACATTATTGAAGAAGAGTTTTATCAAGAAGTCACATTATGCTGATAACGAAGAAAATATTGAAGGTCATCGGAAAGTGAGGACCGATTCATCTTCGTCTAATGATTCTAATAAATTCTCTTCAGATTCTGACTTTAAGATTAATAATGATGATGACTTTGAAAAAAATGACGAATATTATCCAAACTTGGACATTTTGGATGATCTTTTAGATGAACAAGATCTGATTGATGAAGTTGTCGGATCAAACACTCAACTGATAGAGTACCTGAAATATAGAAATGTCTTACAAGCATTAGTTGAATATATAATATCGGATAACACTGGTGAAGAGTCTGAAAAGGATGAAAGGGACTCTGATAAGAGAGACAATGCATTTTCAGACACAGACTCTGAGTCCTCAGGACATTTGGACCAGAATGATGACAGCCAAGAAACACCACAGCAGACCCATAATAGAAGAGCCCAAGTTGCTGCTGAAATCTTGTCAGCTGATGCCTGGACGTTGACCACAGCCTTCATGGATAACCCGGATTTGTTAGGTAGATTGTGGGAGATTTTAGACAAACCATGCCCATTGTCAATGGTTCTATCCACATATTTCATGAAGATAAATGAGCACTTATTAGACATCAAGATTGAAGAAATGTTAAATTTCTTATTGCATCAAGACAATTTAGTGGACAGATTCTTGAGACATATTGATAATCCACCATTGATGGATTTCTTATTAAAAGTCATAAGTACTGATAAACTAGACAATCCAACAGGTATTGTATACTTATTGAAAGATCAAAATTTGATTCCTAAATTGATTGACTTTTTAGACCCATCAGTCACTTCAAGCATTCAATCAGCAGCAGGTGATTTCATCAAAGCATTTGTCACAATTAGCGCCAATTCAAACACTGATAACACAACTATTGGTCCAAATGAGTTGACAAGGGAACTTGTTTCTCCTCAAATAATGGAAAGACTTTCTGATTTAATGTTAAATGGAGGCACCAGTTTATCTAACGGTGTTGGAATAATCATTGAAATCATTAGAAAAAACAACTCTGATTATGATTTTGTTCCTGTTCTATATATAACGATAGAATCTCATCCTCCTAACTCTAGAGATCCAATCTATCTTGGTCATCTAATCAAAATATTTCAAAAGAAGATACCAAAATTCACAAAATTGTTAAAAAATTCAAAAGCTCCAGATTTAGAAACTCCTTTCGGTAAGATTGAACCATTAGGTTTTGAAAGATTCAAGATTTGTGAATTGATTGCTGAACTTCTGCATTGTTCCAACATGGGATTGTTGAATGATGCAACTGGTGAAAAAATTGTCCGAGAAAGAGATCTTGAAAGAATAAAAGTTATTGAATTGGAAAAACGTGAACAGGAAGATTTTCAAGAAGATCTTGATTTGAGTAACGAGGTATCCAGAAACATCGATAAATTGAGCATTCGGTCAGATGATGAAGAAGAAGAAGAAAACAATAGCAATATCGAAGGCGAAGACGATGGAGCGAATATCTTCCCACAGGATGTTTTAAACTCTGAAAAAAATGATGCCGAAGATCCAGACAGTACAATTGATGAGGTTGAGAAATCTGTTGAGACTGTTGAAGAATCATCGGAATCAATACTACCTATCTTAGAATCCGAACCCGATTCTGATGATCTTGACGCTGTTCTTGAAGTCAACTATGATGATCAAGAGTTGGAAATCAGAAGAAACCCAGTTGTTGGTGATCAATTGAAAATTGCATTGGCCGATAATCAAGTGATTTTAACCATACTCAACATGTTTTTCAAATTTCCTTGGAATAATTTCTTGCATAATGTTGTCTTTGATATTGTCCAACAAATCTTGAATGGATCCATGGAGATTGGATATAACAAATACCTAGCGATTGATTTGTTTGGTCGTGGTCATATCACTAAATTAATTGCGGAAGGACACAAGAGATGCGAAGATTATGAAGTTGAAACTGGATTAAGATTAGGTTACATGGGTCACTTGACTTTAATTGCTGAAGAAGTTGTTAAATTCACTGCTCTTTACCCTCCAGCTACAATTCATCAAGTAATTTTAGATGCAGTCACAACCGATGAATGGACATTCTATGTCACTGATACTTTAGTTGAGACTAGAGAGAAGTATAACGCCCTGTTGGGTGGTGTTCCTCAAGATGGACCAGAAAATGGTGAAATCACTGGAGGATTGGCACTTGACCCTAATGTTGATCATGATATTATTGGATCAGGTGCTGATATTGGCGCAGACGAAGACGATGATGATAATAATAAGTTCTCCCGTTATATGTCTCAAGAAATTACTAATGATCTGCCAGATAAGTTTGGATCGTCAGATGAAGATGACGATGACGATGTCTTAGTTGGCTGGGAACATCAACAATACCCTCATGATGAAGAGGATGATTATGTTGATCCAAATGATGATGGTCAGTCATATACTAAGAAAGGCCATCCTCTTTATAATGACATGCTTTCACCAACTGATGAACGTCCAGATTACAGATTTGGTGATGATGACTCGTCCTCAGAATCTTCATCTTCTTCCTCTGATGAAGAAGAAGAAAGTTACAGAAGCGGTGGTTTCGAAGATGACGAAGATAAAGGTTATAAATTGACTAGAACAAAGAGTAATGGGGAATGGTCAGACCAAGAATGAAATCATGCATTGATGAATTACAAATAGAAGAAGAAAAAGAAGAGAAACGAAACATATTAATGATTGATGATTTATTGAACACTTACAGTTTTTGTTATTATTTCCTACCGTCCATATGCTGGTCATTGATTACAACAACATATCATGTTTATTTTGTTTTTCCCTAGTCTTCTACAATATTAGGCAGTATAATTTTCAAGTGAACAGCCCGCTTTATGTGTTGTTTTTACAGTTAGTGGTTCTTGTTATTCAAGTTCAAATTTCGATATAATTCATGACGCTCATACATTATTAACTTTGCAGTCCAGTAATTTTTTACAATGTATTGAACTTTTAATTATACCAATCACCTTGTTTTATTTATCTATTTCTTTTTTTCTTCTCCTAAACTTTTCATTACCTTCTTTCTCTGTTTGATCATATGGGTGAAAAGAATGTAAAAACCTGGGACGTAGATGACAAAGACAATATAGAACAATTGTTTGTACCAAGTACCCCAAACCCTTTCAGCTTCATCCAAAGACAAATACATTAACGTTAATTCACTGGCAACACCGGCAGGATATAGGACAAAGAACAAGTTATATCTCAAAAGGGTTAACCATCTTGGTGGATTACCTTGTGTGACAATGTTTTGAGTATAGTAAAAGTACCTGATAGCTTCAGTTACAGACCATGCCAATTGAACAGAGACAAAAGTCCAATGTAAATTTGCTGGAGAGTCAGGCAATGCAATAAAAATACCCCAAACAACCAAGAATCTTGAGGAAACTTGAGCAACAGTGGTGAAGAGTGGAGTTTTAACAATTCCGAATGCAGAGTTGATGATCTCAACGAAGGCCAATGACTGGACCCCAGTCGTGATTTTTCTGGATCCAAGATATCTTGGTAGTGGGTCCATGAAGGCAGTCAATAGAATAGCATTGAAGAAAATCATTGTCCACAAGGATCCGGACAATTGGTTGTACATCGCCAAAGGAACAGCATATTTCTGATCGGCCTGTTTCTTCACAGCAGGTTTCTCTTCGGATCCAGCCATTTTAGTTCGGTTCAACTTGAATTGTTGGAACTGTAGCGAAAACATTCAGATATTTTGCGATGAGAGTTATTGACCGGGGGGCCACTTGGAGGTCGGATTTCGTTTTTTTTTTTCTTCAGCTGAAAAAAAAAAAACTGAACAAAAGTGTAACTACAATTGATCGTTTGTCTGCTTGTAAGGTCAACAATGAACTCTTTCTTTACCCGCTTCGCCACCAGATCGCCACTGACAAGTGTGATTAGACATGGTGTGCGTCGGAACCAACTCTTCCAACGGTCATTCATCTCATATCCATCAAGATTCTACCAACAGACACCAAGCTCAGTTAAAATCCCATCAGCCTTAGACGAAGTCACCATCAAATCCCCAGATTTGACTCCATTAAAACTCGAAGGGGACATCTATGCCGTTATAAAAGTTCACAACAACCCATTTCTAGTCACCGAAGGTGACAAAGTCATCTTACCATACAACATGAAACAAGCAGAAGTCGGTGATGTATTGAACTTCCATCATGTCACTACATTGGGTAGTCGTAACTATACATTCACAGATGAGGCTATAGATCCTTCTTTGTATACCATAAAAGCTGTTGTTCTAGAAAAGACAAAATTGCCAATGAGAATCAGAGAAGTCACTAAAAGAAGACAAAGAAAAGTTCGTCATGCCATTTCAAAACCAGAAAGAACCATTCTTAGAGTAACCGAGCTCAAATTAAACTGAGCTCATATCCTGTAAATAATTCATAAACGTTAACTATATAATGATCCCATTTCTTGTACCTTACATGATATCATCATTTCTTTACTTTTTAACTTTTAGTGCTATGCGATATTGTTTTGTTAAGCAGCCCTGGAATTTTTATATGTGTAAACAAGGCCTGGATAAACAACAAACAGTTGAGTACAGAATATCGGATCGTGATAAGTGAAGGATCATCATCATCTCCTTCAAAGCAATGGCTGAGAAGGACATCAACTCCAGCATTTCGAGTCCTGGCAACATTTCCAGTCTCTCTCAAAAGTCCCTCCAAAAGTCTAAAGGAATAACTTCAGCAAAGGTACATCCCGATTCTAGTTTAGATCATCCTGACAACAGCATAAGTGGACTTTCATTCCACACAGCACATACTGATTCGCTTGGGTCACATCATTTCAGTCAATCTGCAACGCCCACCAAGTTAGGCCCACTATCGACTTCAAGTCCTAGAAATACTCCATCAAAGGTTCGATTAACCGTTGAGACATCTACTCCAAACAAGACCAATGAAAACTTGGAATACATCTCAGACTCTTCAAAGGGAGATTTCAGTTTTTTGAATACAAGTGGTGCTCATAGTGACGTGCTGAACTCTATCAAAGTTGGATCATTCCCATTTTCACCACCTTCCAAACCTCCTCCAAGTGTTCCAAAAAGTTCTCCACATAGCCGAAACTCTTCTATATCTTGGCCAGTTGATAGCCCAGAAGAATGGACAATAGAGAGAGTTCAAATATGGCTTGAATTATACCAATTTAATGATTCTTGGATACAAACTTTTAAAAAGCACAAAGTTTTTGGAGATGAGTTCTTAAGACTCACTAATTATCAGAACTTGAAGAAATACAAAGATGAACTAGACACAAAAAATGACTCCACTCAATCCAGATTCATTCACTTATTAAGAAAGACACTTGCAAAATCTTCATCCATAACAACGCTGAGTGTAGGTTCTTCCCAGTCTCCAAACAGCAGTATTTCATCGTTTGGGAGCATGAATTCCAGTCCTGATATATCAACTGAGTTGAAAACCAGGACCAGATCGTCTTCCGAAAACGCATTGACAACCACAGTATCAACCCCAAGTTTCAACAACCCTAAGATGACACCCGATGTGAAGACGAGGGCTTCCATAAAGCAAAGAGAAGCTGACCCTCACTCCAAAAGAAGACCTGTTTCGACAATCGAAAGTTCATCCAAGCCAGGCTGGCCTTCTGTCCCTGCTTCACCGGCATCGATTGCTAGCAGCTATGGACTTTTCAGAAGACAACATAAGAAATCAAGCTCCTCAGAATCTTCATTGTTCACATCATTATTTTCTTCAAGCACACCACACCTACCACAGTCCACTGAAGAAAAGAGACAAAGCATTTCATCAAGGGAAAACGATTCAAGAGGTCTATTGAGTAAGTTAAGAAAGAAAGAAAGAACGAAAAGTAAAGAATCAAAGAATATGGGCTCACCAATCAGTCCAAACACCTCAAATATAGATAAGAAAAGTCACTCCTCCTCTCAAGAGAGCTCCATAAAGTCCATTTCTGCCATTAATTCATACAAATCAACTCAGACCGCCATTAAAGCTAGTCCTAATTCTCATAAACTATCATTATCTATTGATAGAAGATATCAGCCAATTCCGCAAACGAAGAACTCAGATAAATACATTCTTGTAACCTTGGATAATTTGAACTTTAGACCTTTGAATATTGGACAAATAACTAAAGTTGGTGAATTCAAGATACTATTGATTGAAACATTATTACCTCATTCTACTGGGGTAACAATCTTTTTAACGGATTTTAATTCATTGGTTGGTGAACCTTTAGATGATTCCATCATTGAAGAAATTGTGAAGCATAAATTCAACATTTCAATCAAGAAATTCTTAGTACGCCCTAATGACCATCTTCATCAAAACACCTCATCAACAGGGAATAGTATTTCTGATCTCCACTCTCTTGATAGCCGAGAAGGGAAGTTCTACCCTAATACTCCACAGTATTATTATGATACCCTTAAAAGTTCTGATGTTGATTACCTTAATTTCAAAGAAGTACACGATAGCTCCACATTGGGCTCGATATCAACCAGGTCCCAACCCGGCAGTGCTAACATTGTTCGCTCACCTACTGCTTCTTCCCAAGCTTCATCTGGAGAAGTGCCAACTTCAGCAACATCTTCAAGACCATCACTCTCTAGAAAAAAACCACAGGAGCATTTAGCAGAGGATAATGCTAGTAGTTTTAGGGTCATCAGACCCTCAGAGAAAGGTGAAATTAATTTTGACAAGAGACGTGAGTCTCCTTACTCAAGACCAAGCATTGTTGCTAGAAGATCAGCTCCACCTCCACCAAAGAGACCAACCGACAGACCTACCATCACTACTACTCTAGTTCCTCTTTCTACTCTAGAAAGTAAGAAAATCAACAAAAAACAATGGCTAGAACCAGTCAAAGAATCCATCAGTACTGAAAGCACTTACATAGCTCCATACATCCCAAGCTCTTCTAACACATTAATACCAGAACCATATAAAGGTGGTTCTAGCTCTGTCTCACCTATTTCTAGGAAAGCACTGGAGAAAGACTTCCATGGCAGTTTTGCAGAGATGAAAATTAATGAAACGCCATCTACAAACAATGAACTACACAAGAAACCATCTATGCAGTCATTGAACAATACCTTCAAAGAAAATGAAATCTCTTTTGATGATGTTCCAGTTTTGGAGATAGAATCTGAAGAAGATGGTGATTCAGATGATGATTTCTGGGCTAAAACACCAGCTGATAGTAAGAGCAATTCATCAACCATGTCTGAAATGATAGTTAGACCTGCTCCTGAAGTCTTGTATGAAAATTTAGAAAAGTTCTTCCCAGATGCGGATTTGGATCGTCCGGTTATTGATGTGTCTACACCACCAACATCACCTTCTAACGTTAAAGTTAAATCAGCAGAGGTTGAAGATAAAGTTGATATTGCACCAAAATTGAAGAGGGTTGTTAGTAGCTCTCACAGAGACATGGAGAGTTTAAGAAAACCTCAACGTATGAAAACTATCAGAGCTGTTGCCAGAGAGGCTGGCGAGGCTAGGAAAAGGGAGTTCAGTAGAACAAACACACTTGTTCAGCATCCCAAGACGCTGGTGAGAAGACAAAGCACCAAGATGTGGGGTAGAAAAGTGGTTGAAGTTAAGCCAAACCAGAGGCAATTTATTTCCAAGTTAAGGAAAGATAAGAACGATGAAATAAGTGAGTTTTCATGGATTAAGGGTGAATTGATCGGGAAAGGTACTTTCGGTAACGTTTACATTGCCTTGAATGTGACGACTGGTGAAATGATTGCTGTCAAACAAGTTCAATTACCTAAGATACAGCAAAAGAATTCAAGGGTTGCTGATGTTCTTGACTCATTAAGATCTGAGGTCGACACATTAAAAGATTTAGATCATTTGAATATCGTCCAATATTTGGGTTTCGAAGAGACTGAAAGGGAGTACAATTTGTTCCTGGAATATGTCGCTGGTGGTTCAGTCGCATCATGTCTAAGATTACACGGAAGATTTGATGAATCGCTCATCAAATTCTTGACATCCCAAGTTCTAAGTGGTCTTTCCTACCTGCACTCCAAAGGTATTCTTCATCGTGATATGAAAGCTGATAACCTTTTGCTCGATCTAGATGGTGTTTGCAAAATCTCAGATTTTGGTATCTCTAAAAAATCTAATGATATCTACGAGAATGATATAGGAATGTCAATGCAAGGGACAATTTTCTGGATGGCACCTGAAGTTGTTGATAGTCGTGCAGGTTACAGTGCTAAAGTTGACATCTGGTCTCTGGGTTGTGTTGTTCTTGAAATGTTCGCTGGTCGTCGCCCATGGTCAAATCTAGAGGCCATTCCTGCGATGCTGAAGATCGGTAAGGCAAAAGCAGCACCTCCAATTCCGGAAGACACATTACCATATGTTTCAATGGAAGGCCGCGCATTCCTTGACAGTTGTTTCACCACCAATCCAAAGGAAAGACCTACAGCTGATAGATTATCAAGTGACTTGTTTTGCAAGGTTGACCCAAGCTTCAGTTTTGCCAATACTAGATTAGCAGAGCTAATCAAGACGAATGAGAAAAAGGTTACTCTATAGAATTCAAAAAAGTGATGACTATATGAAAGTCTCAATGATTTCAATGCGTTAAATATGTATTTACTCAATTAGAGGGGTAGTTCTTGATGCTTTCGTTCTCCTTTTCCGGACATTTTCTTCAAGTTGATATTCGGGGTCATCTTCTCGATACTCCACCAGTTCTTCGAAACTTTTTATGACGTATGACTCCAATTTACCAAACAAAAAGAATAACAGATATTCGGGTTCGTTAACGGGAAACCTCAAAGGTGATTCTTGACTGATCCAAAAGTTTTCTTCATTTAGAGAAATTAATCGTTTTTCGTCTTCTTCCAGATCCACCAACTCTAAAATCTGTTTCCAGTACTCAAAATCATATTTCAAGTTTGAAGATTTCTTGGATTCAATAATCAGCTTTCTTAAATTGTTTATTAGGGTTTTTAACCTGACCAGCTCTTCTGGGTCAGTACAAGATTCACTCAGATCCGTGTTTAGGGAGGCCTGGTTCAATATGTCTTCTTCTATTGATTCTTTCTCTTGTTCGTCCGTTCCCTCATCTTCCAGGTCTTCATGGCTCATGTTCAGGATGCGGGAAACTTTTTGTATTTCTTTTCTTCTATTGAAAAAAGTCTTCATGAATTGATCTTTGGATGAGAACTTGAGTATTCTGTTACCAATATCAGCAATCAAAATTGTCATTAATGGAATGGAAGCCAAGGCCCATACCGAAAAGAATGCCCTCCCAGCTGGTGAATTTGGAGAAATATTACCAAATCCAATTGTCAACCAACAAAGGAAACAAAAATAGACTGCGTTAAAGTATGTCCATTCTTCAGCATAATAAAAAACCAACGATCCAATCAACCAAAATGCTAGCCAAACAAATATAGTGATTGCAGTATTAAGATTATTTTGATTTTGCCTTGCTCTTGTCTTCACAGCTCTCATAATTTCAAATGATTCTCTTTCACTCAATTGGACTCCTTCCATTTGGATCTTTCGAAGTGCTCTCAAACGATCAATCTCAACCCTATTCCAAAACAAAACTGGAATATTTGCAGAAGCAATATTGGAACTAATCATCGCAATGATAAGACCCAGAATAATAAACCCGGTAAATGAGTAGAGCATTGTAACTCCTCTAGCAACTTCTGATTGTGGCACAATATCACCCAGACCAATAGTTAATAATGACTGAACGCAGAAGTATAAGGCATTGGCGTATGAAATGCCTTGGATTACTGCTCGAAATAAAGCTGCACCCCAAGCAAACCAGACAGCTAAAAGAAATGTATAAATAATTAACCCTCTTTCAGAACGATCTAGATTAAAATCAGCTGGGTATTTACCCAGAAGGAAACCTAAAAAGTTCAAAAAGGAAGAAAGTGAACATATGAAGTAAAAAGCACAAGTAATGACAGCAAACCAAAACCCTTCTGTATAAGAATATTCAGCTTCCATATGATTCTCTGATAAAACGAGTAACCCCGAAAGAAGTAGCATTGATCCAACAAAGAATCCAACACAAGAGACAACCTGACATAAAATATAGTTCACTAACCTATTGAAATTCAAAACCACACTAATGTTCGCTATAGCACCAAACCCTAAAGATGTTGCATTTAGTATATACACGGCCCTTGGATCTTTAGCGGTAAAGCCATTTGGCTCTGATCTCCAGCTAGAAACTAAAGCTGCAATCGAAACAACGTTCGCTATTGGTCCAACACATGCTGTCAGCAAGGGCAAATAGGTCGAGATAGTGAACCAAACGGCAAACTCATAAGTACCTTCCGATACCCTGAGATCAGTTACTTTGTCCTTATTGAATTTGAGTGTCAACTGGTCTAGTTTGGCTCCTGTTTTTGGCCGTCTGGGTATAGTGTCAAGACCTAGATGGTGATGAACAGGAAGCGGTGGCTCGCCAAAAACGCTCATAAAGGGCTAAATCAGTAGATTCTGAGTT
Organism: Gotozyma siamensis; assembly: GCA_030579035.1. Lineage (NCBI taxonomy): Eukaryota > Fungi > Ascomycota > Saccharomycetes > Phaffomycetales > Phaffomycetaceae > Gotozyma > Gotozyma siamensis. The sequence goes on from JAKTZZ010000001.1 coordinate 279,446, forward strand.
TTTGATAACTCCTGGCAAAGTGAATCCACGATGAATTAGGCTGCGTGCCTAATCAAGAACTTCAAAGCACAGATTTAATCAAGTTCAAATGTGTGTCTCATAGTAACGAGTTTTTCTCTTTTGGTTCCTAAATTTCATTTTAAATGTTGTGCGGCTCCACCTAAATTCAGACGTGGTCCTACGAGAAAATCATACAGACAGGAGATTAGTAGAACGAGCTCAAAACTACAGTTATATATCTGACATTAACTTGAATTATTCATCTAGAGTTAAACCTTTCTCAAGTGCTGGTTTCTGTTTTGCCACTCCACCATTGGCAAAATGGATTTGTTCGTAAAGAAACTCCTCTAGTCTTTCGAAGAGAAAGAATAGAAGATAATCAGATTCATTTATTGGGAGTCGCAAGGGAGAGCTGTCTCCAATCCAAAAGTTCTTATCTGACATTCCCAATAGTTCACGTTCACTATCGTTTAGATTCATTAGTTTACCGATTTCTGTCCAGTATTTATAGTTATACTGCTTTTGGGGATTGCGCTTCGACTCAGCTATTAGCTTTCTAATGTTTGTGAGTAAATCTTTGGCATTTTTCATTGTTTCGTCGACTCTGTCACTCGTTGGCTGCTCGATAGTTTCCTGTGAAATAGAAGCTGCTCTTTTTTCTTCATCTGGAATTTTATGCTGTTCTAACTCCCCCTCTTTGTCTTTCTCTTTGTCTTCCTCTTCATCCAAATCCATTCCAAAAGAGCTTAATCTCTTGGATTTTTTACTTTCTCTGTCAAACAACCCACCAAGAAAGTTTCTATGTGAAAAAACATCGTAGATTCTATCCGCAAGATTGGATATAAGTGCGGTAATCAGTGGAACAGCAGCCAGTGCCCATACACAGAAAAAAGTCATCCCTCCTGGTGTTTGAGGAGCGATATCACCATATCCAACAGTTAGCCAACTCAAAAAGCAAAAATAAAAAGCATCAAAATATGACCATGGTTCAATGTATGAGAAGACCAACGATCCAATCAACCAAAAATTTAACCAAGCAAATATAACAACTATCAAAGCAGTATATTTTTGATAACGCTTGGTATCATTCTTTAGTTTTTTCATCATATAGAAACTCTCCTCTGGTGATAATTCAACGTTGTCACCCTCTATCTTTTTAAGAGTTTTCTTACGGCTTATCTCAAGTTGATTCCAGTAGAGTACAGGAACACCACTCGCTCTGACGATGCTGGATATCATAAAGACGATCAAACCTATAATGATAAAACCGGTAAATGAAAAAAGGATGGCTATTCCTCTAGCTAGTTTCTGAGATGGGTGAATGTCACCCATTCCAATAGTAAGCAATGATTGGACACTAAAGTAGACACCTTCTGCATAAGACAGCTGCATTATGTTTGAGAATACAGCAGCACCCCAGCAGAACCATACTGCTAGGACAAAGGTATAAAGAATTAAAGATCGTTCCGGCGTCGTGAGATTGAAGTCTGGTGGGTACCTCCCTAACAAAAAACCCGCATATATGAGAACACTGCAGCACGAGCAGGCAAAGTAAAAGACACAGGTGAATACAGCGAACCAGAAGCCGTGTGAGTACTGCAAGTCTTCTGACTTGAATTGAATATGCAGAGTGAGAATAGCAGATAACATGAGCATGGATGCAATGAAGAAGCTCAACGAGGATACTATTTGACTCATCTTATAATTCATGTGTCTGTTGAAGTTGAATATAACACTGAAGTTCCCCACAGCACCAAACGTCAAAGACACAGCGTTAAGTCTATTGACGAAGGAAGGATCTTCCTCATCTCCATTGGCAGTCCTCCTCCAGGGAGTAGCCAGAGCAGCAATCGCACTCATGTTGGTCAGTGAACAGATACATGCTGTGAATATCGGCAGGTAGGTTGACACTCCAAACCAAAAGGCGAACATCTTTGTTCCCTCGGTGACTTTAAGGTCATTGAGTCTAGTCTTCTTTGTTTTCATATATAAATTGGGGATATCTTTGTGGAACTCCCTCAAAAGTTTAGCTCGCTGGTGCTTCTCATTGCTGGGCAGGCATAACGGCTCTGATCCTGTATGTAAGGGTTCCTCCATTTTTCCAAAGAAAGTGTATTTTTTAGTGTTGTTGTTAATTTATGCAAGTCCCATATATGTTGACAGATCTAATTTTTTTTGTTTGGAAAGAGAGACAACAGGTAATTATATATCATACAGAATAAATATTTAAGGGCCTCTATGGCATCACTCTTCTTCGTATTCCGAGAGTCTTCCGTTTTTTGGGGACATTACTGTTCAAGTTGATGGAATCTTCCGGGTATCTAGGTGCAAATTTTGGTGGTTTGGGTGCCAGCTTGTAGGGCATCTCCTCCATTTTTTCAGGGCCCCAATTAACGACTTGGGCCGACTGGTTTCTGAATTGCGTGAGTTCTGTGTAGTAATTTAAAAACATTTTGAGCTCTGCTTCCTTTGGTGGTTTCAGCTTGTATGTCTTATAAAGAGTTTTTAGCGTCTCGATGCTATCGAAAACCTCCTGTTTTGGTGTCGTTGATGCAATAACATCAGCACTCAAAAAGGATGACTGCGAGCTTTGGAAAAAGAGTGGGGCATAGCTCAAATAAAGCAGATGTTTCGTTCTTGTTGTTGCAACATAAAAGACCCTTCTTTCTTCAGCATACACCTCTTCGTCAACAACTTTCAGTATAGGCAAAACCCCTTCGATTAAACATGGAACGAAAACAACAGGCCATTCCAAACCTTTGGCGGCATGAATCGTCGATATGGTCACTGCGCCTCTGGTCTTGTCGTCTTTTTTAACTTGCCCGTCAATGTACAAGTCTACTGAACGAATGAAAATATCAAGAAACGATTTACCTTCAGATTTCTTAACTGTCTCAGAATAGTATTCATCTTGAGAAACTCCAAATTCCTGTATAATTGTTTCATTGCTTTCTTGTATTGACAATAATTTTTCCTTCTTGATTTCATGCTTCATTTCCCCGTTACGTGTGGCTTCTAATAACTCAAGCTCCTCCTCTGAATAAGCATAAATCAGTTCTTCATCTTCGGGAACAAAATTTTTGATAAATCTCCTTACTTCGTCAAAATTGCTACTGACAGCATCCGATGAGCTTTTCATTTTCTTGAAAACGTTCAATGAAACTATCTCATCAAAAACTTCGACAATGTTATCCTTATCGTGGATATCTCTGTTGTAAAGAGCATAAAGCTTATTCGTGTCGTCCAAAAATGCCCTGATATTGTCAAGGCCAGGCTTAGATAACTTGATCGTGTAATCACCATTGGCAATTCCAATAAGAGCTTCAAGAGGCAAAATACCCTCTTCAAACTTTTTTGTGAGGAATATCGTGATTACCTCTAATGTTTTATCTCCAACGCCTGAAACACATTCATCAATAACTCTAATTATAGCAAGAATGTCATCATCATAAGCTAACATTCTTAAGAAGTCAACCAATAAAGTAACTTCCTTCTTTTTCCAAAATGCTCTTCCTCTAACCACGTTGTATGGTATTCGATGTTGAATTAACGCTTTTTCAAAAGCTCTTGTAAGGAAATTGGCCCTAACAAGAATAACAAAGTCAGAATATTTGTAAAGATTGGGAAGCACAGCTAGACTTTTGATTTCCTGTGCAATTTTTTCAGCTTCATTTTGCCCATTTTTGCCTTGCAAATAAACAGGTTTAAACTTAGGTTTTGTCCGTGCCAAAATTACTCTCTCATCTCGACCCTTCTGTTGACGCATGAGTTTCTCACTAAGATCTAACACACTCTGTGTTGAACGATAACTTTCATTGAGATGAATGATTTTGGCCTGTGGATAAGATGTCTTAAATTTATCGAAATTGTCAGAAGCTGCAGACCTGAATGAATAAATACTTTGATCTGGATCCCCCACCACGGTTATATTATCTTTTTCAAAATAATTTTGTGCTGCAAACAGTTTTATCAACATCAGCTGAATATTATTAGTATCTTGAAACTCATCAACAAGCAAATGCTTGAGAAATGTTAAGTATTTATGGCTTCCAAGAAGTTTCGCAGTGTATAGTAACAAATCATCAAAATCAAGATAGTTCAAGAGCCTCATTTGATGATCATATTTTTCGTAAAATTTCAAGAGGCATCGGTTATGCCTTGGATTTTTGTAGTAATCTCCAGCAAAATTACCATCAGACTTCAATCTTGATATAGCTCCAATCACTTTTCCTGCTTTAAAGGTTGCTTTATCTTTGTCTTCCGCAAAGAGAACGAAATCTTCAAATTCACTGCGGGACTCTAATAAAAGAGTCAAGGTATCTTCATTTTCCTTGATAATTTTCTTTATTATACTCTCAACATCTCTTTCAGTTGCTAACTTGAAACCTTCAATGCCTATCAATCCACCAAATCTCTTCAACAACCTATTACAGACAGAGTGGAACGTACCAATCAGTAAATCTCCGACACGGACACCAGTGTCTTTCAACAACAATTGTAAACGTTCAGTCATTTCCGTTGCGGCCTTTTTGGTGAATGTGGTAACAATAATGTCTCTTGGTTCAATCTTATGAAACAGGATCAAATATGCCACCCGGGAGGTCAATACTTTGGTCTTCCCAGTGCCTGGACCTGCAACGACTTGAAGCTGGCCCTTTGGAGGAGCCGTCACGGCCAGCTTCTGGTTCTTGTTGAGACCAGTAAGGATGTGATCAATAGCCTCCTCGAACATCACACAGACTTGTTTTATTTGTTTACATATATCAATAAAATAATTCTCTCAACTTTTCTTTGTTGTCTCATCTCCAACATTTCAAAAAATGAGCACTTTAAAAGACCGTAAAGAGGCCTTTGTCAGCGGTCTTTCCGGTGGTGAAGTCAGTGAGATTAATAAAGTCACGTCCATAGCACTAATTGGCTATTTTTCCTGGTGTTTTATCAACGGATATACTCGGCTCTTCAAGGATGAGACAAGATGGGAACCATTTAGTTTGATATTAGACTTTTTTCTCAATTGGGCGTGTTTGCTTCTCTCCATCACTCTATACAGCGATCACACCGGTCTTCTAGCAGCAGCAATGCTCGTCCCTTCCATCTCCATAGCATTCTTACTCAGATCATCACCATCCACATCATCAAAGAAGAAGGTCAAACAACAACAAGCAGAGTACCTGCCTAAGAAGCCATTCTTGACCGCTTATAGGGGTGGTATGCTCATAATCACAGCATTGGCTATCCTAGCTGTTGACTTCAATGTGTTTCCTAGAAGATTTGCTAAAGTTGAGACATGGGGGACTTCACTAATGGATTTAGGTGTCGGTTCATTCGTATTTTCAATGGGTATCGTGTCTACAAGATCTATTCTCAACAACAAGTATAACGGGGAGACGCAGTTTTATACATCCAGAGTCTGGAAGTCCATCACTGGCTCTTTAACTTCTCTAGCTTTGGGATTCCTGAGGGTTTTTTTCGTTAAACAGTTGAATTATCAGGAACACGTCAGTGAGTATGGTGTCCATTGGAATTTCTTTATCACTTTGGTATTAGTTGGACCAATATCGATTGTTTTGGAACCTATTTATAGCTACATTCCTAGATTCATGGTCTCCTTTGCCGTTTCATTGACTTATGAATGGTTTATTGTCCATCAAAAAGGATTCTTACCGTTTTTACTTTTGTCTCCAAGAACTGACTTCATCAGTGCCAACAGGGAAGGTTTATTTTCATTGATTGGCTATTTTGCCATCTTCTTAGCAGGTCAATCAACAGGTTATTACCTTCTCCCAGGAATTGTTACTAAGAACAACCTGTACAAAGCCTCAACCAAGGAAGAAATCGCAAAACAAGCCCAAAATAAGTACACTTTATTTGACAAAATAACTACAGTCACCCCTTTAACTGGTTTAATCATCTCGTGTTTGATTTATACTTCACTTTTCCAGCTTGTCCAAGCGGAACACGACTACGCAGTTTCCAGAAGATTGGCAAATTTGCCATACGTGTTATGGGTATGTGCTTACAATACTGGATTCTTATTAATATATGCGTTTTCTGATAAGTTATTCGCAAACTCCACTGAAGACTACCAGAACTCGATCTCATTGAGTTTAGATGCGATCAACTCCAACGGTATGATCCTTTTCCTCCTTGCGAATGTGTCTACTGGATCAGTCAACATCCTTATAAACACCATTGATGCCTCTATTCCTGCTTCGATGGCTACTTTGATCGCATATGCATCTTGGATCGCCTTAGTTGGTGGGGTTCTCTACTACAAAAAAATTTTTATCAAGTTCTAGATTGATAAATATATAATCATGTAAATCTGGATCTGGACAATCTCTTTCACAAAGTTAATGGTTCAGCAAGCCCAAAAGTAGACGATCCGTTGATCACCAGTGAGTATTCTCTGCGAATGGCATTAGTCCAAACTCCAAGATCATCATTTGAAAGTTTGTTCAAATTTTCTAGAGTATCTTTTCTCAATTGGAAAGTTTCTGTTTCTATTACATGGTCACCTTTTAATAATTTGTTCATGACTTGAGGTAGACTGACTAAAAGGTATTTAACTCCATAATCATACCTTGTTAAAGAACTAAGCACAGCTACCATCTCAAGGTAAGGAAGTCTCAACAATGCACTAGAAGAAAGTTGAGGTTTAATAACATTGAATGTGTTTTCGTCCTTGATGAGGTTTCTAAAAATGGAAAAGTTAACCACTTTAAGAGTGATTTTGTCCAAAATTTCAGTATGATTGGATACTAAATATGCTGGATTCATTATTGATAGAAGTAGATTATCCTTTGTGCTCAAGTTGATATATTTTGAGTCAATATCTTTCAATATTTCAAGGTTTTGTGAGAATGACAAGCTTTTCAGCAATTGAGAGATTGCACTGATTGCAAAATATTCGATATCAGCAACAGTTTCACTCTTAGAGTAAAGCTCGCAAATTTTTGACAATTGAGGTTTAATGTTTTCCAGTATCCAAGTTTTGTTTAAGGATTCATTAGAGATATCGACTAAATCATTAAAAAACTTGATCAAATTCAGAAGGTTAAAAATATCGTCAATGTCTTCATTAGAATATGTGATGTCAAAACAGTATAGGTTCAATGGAATTTCATTAGGATCCACGAATGGAAACAGTTTCACTATGAAATCAAGATATCTACCCTTGGTAACTTCATCTTTAGACTCTAACATTGACTTCAAAACTTCCAATATCTCACCACTGAGCAAACGTTGACGTATGGCTTTACTATACACAAATCTTCCAAAAGCTTTCTCAATTTCATTAACTAATTTGATAGAACTCTCTTTATTTGCCAGTAGGTCGATTGAAAGCGAAATAATCTCTGAGTCTGCTATTAAATCCAATGGATCAGCACTAGTCGCCACTCTTAATGCTAATGTCTGTAAATTAAGGTTTTTTGACCTCAAAGCCTCCAACAAGTAGTCCGAAGAGAACATGGAGCTCGTGATATCTTCAAAGTCTAATTGTGATACGACAACATCCAGAACTTCAATAATTTTGTCATAATCAATGTCCAGATTATCATTATGAAGAATTTCGATAGTGATACTCAACAACGACTTCACAGCTTCTGGATTCTGTGAGACAACAGCTTTGTCTACAGATACACGTGACACAAAGTCATCTATCTGTTTCATGTTCAATTCAGTGCTCCCAAGTTTGACCACTGAAAGGTGAGATTCAAGCTCTTCGAATAGGGTGGCCATTTTATCTTCTTTGTAGGTAAATAGAAGAGGCAAAACAAAAACAGGCAAAAAAAAAATAAGAACAGACACATATCAACTCTAATATAATCACCAACGAAACACTTATAATGTCGCTACGTCAATGCGTCCAGAATCACACTTTGTTCACAAAGACTCGTCTTTACTCGCTCTACTCGGACTTTAGAAAGCTCAAAGAGGCTAATCCAGACGGGTATGAAGCCAACCTCATCGCATGGAAATCACTGATCCAAGAATTCTTCCAGGAAAACCTCCTTTCTCATTTCTTTGTACTAGACACAGAGGGACTGTTAGATAAGCTTACACTGCCAGAGAATGGGAAACCTTTAGCACTTGATTTCGTTCTTGATGAGCTCATCAAGTCTGGGGATTTAATTCCCTTGAAGCAATTTCAAGCTGGATCCATATATGCAACGAAATGGGTTAGACCATTGCTGGGATGGGCGGTCAATAAATTCATTATGGATACTAGCTATAAATTGGGTGATGGAAAAAATAACTTGAAGATAGATCAGTTGGTCTCCAAGAAAGTGTTGGAAACGTACACATTTGAGCTATTTCAAGCTGTGAATTTAATCAGTTCTTCTACTAAACTATTGTTCACGCTGCCACAATTCATTAAATTTGTTGATTCCTTGAAAATTCGATTTCATGGAATCAAACCTACGTTAACAGATCTTGATTTCGATATCCTACTTACTTATTTGACAAGAGATGTTCATAAAATTAAATATGATGGAGAACTCATTAAATTTGGAGATACTCAAATAACTGAACAAGACAAGTCAATAGTACAATTGAAATCAACAATTGAAGCGTCTCATTTGAAAATTAATGAACTCAGTGAGAAAATTGATTCCTTGAACTCGAAAATTAAACAATCATTGAAGAACAAGAATAGAGAATTGGCTAAAACATTACTAAGATCAAAGAAGATTGCACAAGATTCATTAAACAAGCAACTTGCCACAATCAATCAATTGGATTCTGTGCTGTACAAGATAGATGAAGCTTCCACCAACATTCAATTACTTGGTGCTTTGGAAACTGGTGCCACCTTATTAAAGAGTTTGAACGCTGAAATCGGTGGTGTTGAAAGAGTTGAAGATATCATGAGTACATTAGTCGATGAGAAGACTAAGGCAGATGAAATTACCGAAGAAATAGGCAGATTTGGTTCAGAAATTGATCAGGATGAAATTGACGAGGAATATGAAGAGATCTTAAGACAAGAGACTGAAAAGAACCAAACGGTAACAAAGAAAGAAGAAGAAGGTGTAAAAGAAGTTAGTGATCAATTAAGCAAATTGAAAGTGGCCCCATCAGAAATTAGAACAAAAGAATGTTCAAAACAACCCTTGCATAACTGATACTACAGAAATTTGATTGACATAATCATAACTCATTATTTATTTTCATCTCTATTTATCTCTCATTCATTGTTCTAATCAAACCTACGGCTAAGGTGAATCCCAAAACTATTTCCCAATTACCTGGCTCTTCGAAGAATACCGCTTCGTCAAACACTGTCAGCCAGCCCAGTTTTATATCGTTGGGAGAATCATCAATCGGTGCTTTCTGTGTTGTTCCATCACCAGGCTTATAATAAACATCATTTACATCGCTTAATGCTTCAACATTTTCATCATTCTTATTAATATAGCGATACTTCACATCACTTTTGTTCATAGAGAGCCTGTTTAGTTTTGTGATCAATCTTTTCTTTATTCTTGACTCATGAGGACGAAAGAGTGCAAGTAGTTTATCAGTTTCATCGTTGAGGTAAATGAACCGTTTCTTGATCAACTTCGAACTGGAAGAATCAAATTTGGCCGCTGATCCAATAGTCCATGTCTTTTCTTGCTCAGTTTTGAACTGATAACTAATTGGCTTCACATCAGTTTCTGCATTCAAATGAATGTCTTTCGACCATTTTATTGGTTTTTCTTCAGCTACCATATCCAAATCCATTAGATCGTGATCTTTTCTGATTATATCACCTTCCTCATCCTTATAAAATCTTCTCAGCGATTTTAAAAACAGCTCGCCATTGATGAACGTTACTGTTAAGAAAGCAGTATCGTCTAGTGTATCACTAAATATCATCCGAAATCCATCTTTTATATCTGAATTCTTGGTATTCAGGTAAACGACCTCCACATTGAAGCCCGGAGCATTTCTGCAATATAGATGTTTGGAATCTGGATTTGTCGTTAAATAAAAGAACCTTTCACCAATTTCAAGAATATGATATTTCCAAAACTTCTGATCTTTAGGGCTCTCTGATGCAAATTTAGGCTTATTTCGGAAGGTTAACCTGTGTGAAGACCCACTTGCGGAAGTTGAAGATGTTCTTTCCGGATTATTGTGACCTGATGTATGGGTTTTAGGTCGGTCCACCTCAGTGGTTGTATCCATTGATCGTATTTCTTTCTGCTCGGTCGGTGAAAGAGGCTGTAAGTTCGGATTCATCTCTCTGAAAGACGTCATTCTCTCCGTTACCAACTCTTCTCCAGTTTCACTTTTCGATTCAACTTTCTCATATTTGTCCTTTGGTGGCTTCCTGATATAACCCCTCGCTCTGAAAACACTCGCCATTTATGTCGAATCCCTTATATTTCCATCTATTACTACCAAAAGATTCAACTTTTTATGTGTCAAAGTTTGGAAAAATAAAATCAGTGTTAAAATTGGTAGGTCCACGAGAAGTGGTAACTGTAGAAATTTCATTCCCATTTAGGCAAACTCAATACAAACAACAGGACACAATCATTTTTTTTAAAGTTGATTCAATTCACTTTTGGATGGCGAAGTGATTCTGTTCCATTTAGCATAGAATTGAGACTCAAATCGACTGGTTTCGACATTCCTGAACTTTGATACCCTAATACCCTCAGGAAGTATGACTTTTAGATTCTCGCAACTGGACCCATTGCCCTCAATACCAGGTGTACATGCAGGCAACACGATTGGACAAGGATCCTTTGCAATGTGAGTTATAAACCTATGAATATGAATCTAGAATTTTCCAGCAATAGATAAGCTAACTCATAACACAGGGTGAAGATGGCATACCATGACAAGAACCCAAGTCGGTTTTTTGCTATCAAGTACATAAATCGCCCTATATGTCATAGAAATGGCCAATCAGATGATGATATAGGCAAGGAAATACTGATTCATAAAGCATGCTCAGACCATCCTAATGTGATAGGTGTGATATTTTCGGGGTCTGATCGTGTTTGGGCATACATCGGACTGGAACTTGCCACTGGTGGTGATTTATTCGATAAGATTGAACCTGATATTGGACTTGAAGAAGATCTGGCCCATTTTTATTTCAAGCAGTTGATTAATGCGGTTGATTTCGTCCATTCTAAAGGTGTGGCGCATAGAGATATCAAACCAGAGAACATTCTGTTGGATGAGAGAGGTAATTTGAAACTTGCTGATTTTGGTCTTGCTACAGTGTTCAAAAGGTCAGGAACATCGAAAAGATTATGTACGACACCTTGTGGATCGCCACCATACGTTGCGCCAGAGATTGTTTCTCCTAAAGGCTATGATCCAGAACTTGCTGATGTTTGGTCTTGTGGGGTGGTATTGTTTGTGATTGCATGTGGCCAGATTCCATGGGAAGAGCCAACTTCAAGGGATCCTGATTTCGATGAGTTTTTGAGCAAGCAAGGTAGAGTAACAAGCGATGGTTGGAATAGAATGCCATTTGAATTATTGGCCTTCTTGAGATTTATGTTGAAGACTTCTGTTGATCAGAGACCAGATATAAAAAGAATCAGACAACATGTATGGGTCAATAGAACTAATAATTATTCTACAGAAGATGGTTTGGTCAAAGATACAGTTGCATTGACAACCAAATTATTGAACAACTTGCATATCGGCCTGACGGATGAAGAATTCCAAGAAGATGAAAGTTCTCAAGTCAGATACAATTCTGTTCAAGACCATTACACAGCATCTCAACCAGTTAATGACATTGCAGTCATGATAGATGATGGTGATGAAGATTTCATGAAAGGTTATGCTGCCACGCAACAAGTCTTCACACATCATAATAGATATTTACTTGATGAGAGAATTGATTCAGAAAGACAATCAATTATTGACATCATATCAAAGGATCCTGCAGCATTGCAATTCTCTAAAAACAAGACCCTTGATATCGGATCATTGAATATCAGCACAGCAGGAAGACTTACCAGGTTTTTCTCCGTACTCCCAATTGAAACGTTATTACCAATATTGACATCGTCTTTGAATAGGGTGGGAGTGTCAACCGACTCTGCATTCGAAGAGAAGATTCTCACGGAAAGGTCACTACAAAAGGAGCCCATCCATATCTCAGTACACACAACTGATCGCAAGAAAATGGTCCTGAGAGGCCAGATCAAGGTCTCGGGTGTTCAAAACTTGTCATTAAAACAGGTCGAGTTCATCAAAACACGAGGCGATCCGTTGGAGTGGAGAAGATTTTTCAAGCGGATCACCGTCTTAAGTAGAGACGCCGTTTACATTGACGAATAGATTTTTTTAGCGTGTACGATAAAGTGTAGATCCAAAGTCTCGTTTCGCGTTTTCTTTCAAAAAATGAAAATCAGTTTGACTTGATGGCAACTTGAAGTGCTGCACAAGACATAAAGCCAGAATGCCTGAAATCAACGAAGTATTCATTCGCTCAGTAGAGGCAGCTGTCGGAGAGTCGATGCGTGAGGGACGGCCGCTGCTCGTGTACATTGCTGCTTCTGAAGAGGAGCACTGCTGGATAGACACCCTTTTGACGGACAGCACATTACTAACTATGAAAGAGAAAGCTGTATGTCTCAAATTGATCAAAGGGACTCCTGAGTTCCACATGTTCGAGCAGTTTTTCGCTAAGGTGATTGTTCCGAGTGTCTACTGCATCAGAGCCTCTGTTATATGGGATGTTCTACATGGTGATTTGGACCGTAACGGGTTTGACAGTAGAATCGATGCCGTCATAAACGGAGAAAGACATCCTAATGCCCAGCCCACTCCTGTGCTCAATCATATTTCAGGACAAAACTCAACACCAGCTTCACAGCCCCAGCAACAAGCGCAAGAACAAATATTGCAACAACAGCCAGTCTCGACTCCGACTCCAACTCAAACTTCAACTCCAACTCAAACCCCAATATCAAGAGCTGCTACATCCCACACTCCGACTCCTGTCCCCTCTCCTGCTCCGAAAACAGAAGACTCACCAGCTAAAAGAGTACACAAAACTTTGAAAGAACAATCAGCAGAATATGCTGCAAAAGCCTACAGAGAAGAACAACTTCGAAAGGCGAAGCAAGCAAAAGAAGATAAAGAAAGGATTAAAAGATTATTGAAAGCTGATGCAGAAGAACGCAAATCGCAAAGAACTAATGAAGAAAGAGAAAGACAGAGAAGGTTATCAAATGATGAAGACACTTTTGATGAAGAACACTGCATTGATGAGATCATTTCTGAAAATAAATCATTGAGAGACAACATACATCGAAGAGCTTTTTCGTCTAGTGGAGAGATATGTGCTCTTTCCATTAGACTCTTAGATGGGAGCTCTTTGAAGCACAATTTCCCAATAACGAACACTTTGAATGATGTCAGAGAGTGGATCGATTCAAATAGAACCGATGGAGAGGAACCATACTGTTTCCATAGAACTATTCCTAGAACGACGTTCGGAATTACTGATGAAGAGAAGAGTCTCGAGGCTCTAGAACTTACACCCCGGTCAGCTTTGATTCTGAAACCATTTCATAAATTCACTCATGCTTATAGTAATACCAATCACACTAGCTCAGGTATCTTTTCACGACTATACTCTGGAATTACTTCGTTTTGGGGTGGCGAACAACAGCATAATGTACAACAACATCAAGGAGACTACAGAGACAACATTTCTACAAACCCATCACATCATGTCTCACCGACATATTCTCCGGTTCATACTCCTGAGGCGGATTTATCACAACCACCAGCCTTAAATTTAAGTTTCAATGCTATTGATATCAATGTCCCTCAAAGACCGGAAACCCCAACGTCCTCTGATAATCACGAACAATCAAACAATTCTCCTATTCCAGGTCTTTCCAGAGCTAGTTCTAATCTGGCCACATTTAGAACTTTGAACGACCCTTCTCTTGATCGCACTACATACAATGGGAATCATGTTAATTTGGAAGATGATAAAAACCAGAAATAAGCAGGTCTTGATTTCATATGCGTTAAGATATAATAAATAATCTAACACAAAACCTCATACTTGTAACCCATTGGTTGTCAAATACGATAAGTAAAACAGCAAAGTCCGGAATAAGTCCTACATCCATACACCGCAAATCAAAAAGGTACAAAAATAAACTTATAAAACATCATGGAAGAAGTGTCTCTAAGACAGACAAAACCTTTAAAACATACCCACTTCGATCATGTCTATTGAGGCCACCCAACGTATCATATCGGAATCCTCTATCGCCTCCTCGGTTCCGGGAAACACGAGCAGTGGAACCGAACAATCGCCTTCTCTGAGCGTTCCCTCTGGTTCCATAAACAATAACAACAACGATATCAGTCCCTCACCTTCCGAAAAGAACAATACCTTAGAACGAAACAGGATAATTCCTAAATCATCACCTGAACTCCTTGAAGAAGAAAAGGTTCAGAAGATACTAAGCTCTGATGCTGCCATTGAGGCACTACTGTCCAGATTGAAAAAATCAATTAATACCTGTGATGAATTTAGTAAATACGTTAGGAAGAGAGCCGTGCTAGAACAAGATCATGAAGAACACCTAAGGAAGATATCAAAATCCACAATCGATATCTTAGTGAACACTGCCAATCTGAAGAAGGATTCGTTTATCACCAATTTTGACAAACTTTTGAAAGTTGACGAAAGATTAGCTCAACATGAGTCGTCATATGCACAGCAGTTGTTTCAGATGCATGAAGAATTGAGTTCCTTAGTCAACAATATCTCAAGAAATCGTAAATCCAATAAGGAAAATTATAAGAGAAAAGAAAAAGAGGTTATTGATGCCATCAACAGCGGTGAGAAGGCGAAATCCAAATACGATTCATTATGTTCAGAATTAGAGAGGGTTAGAACTACAGATCCATCCAAGAAAACTTTTACATTGAAGGGTTCCAAGACTACAAGTGAGCAGGAAGAAATATTACAGAGAAAGATTGATATTGCTGATTCTGATTACAGACAAAAAGTTTCGACTGCTACTGGTTTAAGAAATGTTTTCTTGAATACATTTAGACCAAACCTAGCAAATGAATTGAAGAATTTGATTGTTGAGATTGATATTGCAATGAGTGTTCAATTGCAAAGATACGCGACAAGATCAGAAGATTTAGTTTTGCAAAAAGCTTTGAGTATTAGCCCGATTCCAGGATCTAACCTGCAAAGTGCAAAAGTTATAGCATCATCTGTCGATAACGAACGTGACCTTTACCAATTCATTGTGAAAAACATCAATACCAAAATCACAAACAAACAATTGATACCGGTTGAATACAGAACTCATCCATCAATTCCATCAAACTTCGCATCACAAACGGCACCTAAACCAAAGGCTAGCAGTAACATATCAGTAGGAAACAACTCATTGCCTCAAAGAAGAATATCAACATACAATGACAGCCCTTTCTCTACCTCTAGAAGCACAGCAGCTACCAATGGTCTCCCTGAAGGTTTGGCCGCTGCTTCACAATTATCAACTACATCATCTATTGTTTCTGGATCATTGAATGGACCAAGACCGATTTCTGTCATAAACACTGATAAAGTTCCACTACCGCCTGGCACATCGTCTGGGTTCAAGACATTTGGAACTCCTATCAGTGATTTGATTGAATTCGAAGGTGAAATGGTTCCTTCTCTTGTTAGACAATGTATTTATGTTGTTGATAAATATGGTTTGGAACTGGAAGGGATTTACAGAACAAGTGGTAATCAAGCCACTGTCAAATCTTTGAAGGATCTAATCGACAAGGATCCAAGTAATATCAAACTGATCCTACCCAATCCAAACTCAATCACAGATAGTGACATTTATGCAGTTGCATCATTGTTGAAGAACTTCTTCGCTTCATTACCAGAAGCTTTATTGACCAATGAATCAAGTAAATTGTTTTTGGAACACGCAAAGATCCCAGAAGCGGATGTTCGTCTAAAGAAAATACATCAAGTCGTCTATGAATTGCCAGATGGTTCATATTGGACTTTAAGAAGTTTGATGTTCCATTTGGCCAAAGTAACATCCAAGCAGGATGTCAATCTAATGAATTCAAGAAATCTTGGTATAATCTGGGGCCCAACATTGTTTCCAAAGGAAAATTTCAGTGCTAGTGATATGAACTATCAAGGCAAAGTTATCGAGGAATTGATCATTCATTCAAACGATATTTTTGAAGCTGAATAATATGTCTTCCAAGGACGTTTTACTTCGATTAAAGTTTTTTTTAATCGTACACTTAATTCTCATGATGTCTCCTGTAGAAAACTTTAAAGTGAACGGATATTCATAATCTGGGGGGAAAAGTGACACAAAAATTCTCTAAAACAGTAAAATACTAGTATTTAGTCGCAATAGTACAAATTATATATAATTACTTGACTACCAGCCATATTACTACTGATCATCAATATTCAGATTATGGTTTAGCAGCTAGCTGGCCGATCTATCTCTAGTTAATTAATAAAATGTGTTTACGTGGTCACACGTGTCAGTTTTTAGCTGTATATTATGTTATAATTAGAATTAGAAGTTATTATAAATAAATGACTAGCATATTATTTTTGATATATTGTTTAAAACTATATTATATATTCATGTTATATATCTAAGATGTTTATATAAATTATATGAATATATTATTTATAACATATTATTATAGGGTTGTAAAAATAATATTTTTATATAAATTATATATGGGCTGGTAATATTTACATTTATTATAACTGAGGCGACGTTGGAGAATGCAATGGCTAAACTAGTAAAGTACTTCTAAGAGCACCCATCAAGCATTAATGTATGTAATTGGAATTTGGAACCGGTGATACACTAAAGGTCATCGATCACCTAAAATATTTTCATAATAGAAAACTTTTTTTCCTGATCAGTCGGGTTTACCGACCCTCTTTTTTTTTAGGATGTCACCTGGTTCACGTAGAGACACCGGCCGTCAACACAAGTAATGGATCATAAATGATGTACAGTAACCTTTGGTCAACCGTCAGGCTAATTTATTATGCCTAAGCCGAGTCCCGACGGCATTGTAGGGAATAACGCCTACGGAAATTTATCACATGCTCTCATTGGTATTAAGGATTTGATATCAGAATATCTTTCAAGCGATATATCTATAGCCTTCTTTATCCCTCTTTATGTAATCCTGGGAAATCAATGAATGTATTAATTTCTTCAGAACGGGTACCTCAACGATATATTTGTCCAAACATTTCTTCACTAAATCTTCATGGGCTACGTAAATGTCAAATTTCAACAATCTCACAATGAACGCCTGTAAGGATTCCTCCTGGGCCATTTTACGATCTGCTTGTACCAATAAATCCTCAAACTCGTCCACTTCTTGAACATGATCTGTTCCCATCTCATCTTGATCTGATTGTTTTCTTGCGAGTTTCACCTTGACTAACCTGATCTTGATTAACTCTTTACGGGATTGAAAGTTGGTATTCACTGAGTATAAACCATTTTCATCTCTCAATAGAATCTTGTACTTCCCTTTGCTCAACGAATGTAAGATTCCAGTAAGTTTCATTGAGTCTAGTTTACTTTTGGTTTTGATTTCATTGTACGACAACTTGGATGTTTGGGTGAACAATAACAGCACAATACCATGTAATGTAGAGACCTCAAGTTGCTTTGTTGTATTATTGGGGAGGTACCATTTTATAATCATGGAACTCTGTGCATTGCACCATTCAAGCTTCTGTTTCTCATGAGTGGAAAGATACATTTCTTCAAATGATGATTGAATCCTATTCAGTTCATCAGGTAAGTGAATTTCTGAGCTTGTCATTGGCCACGAAAGCGCACTTAAGATTAATGGAGTGAATTCAATTTCTGGTGTTTTGTATTGGGATTGGAGATGGTTCAAGAATTGAGATTTATAAAGTTTTGATTTTTCCAAATCTTTGAACATGGTATAGATTGGTAATAAAAGATCTGAATCAATCTCAGATTTCAGTAAATCAACAAATTTGAGTTCGAGTGGGATGTTGGTTGATGTTGAAAGGATTAAACGTTTGGATAAATCACGCTGATAATCTTTCACAAATAATTCTTTGGATTTAATGGATTTGAAAAGAAGAAGCATCTCATTCATTGTTTCCAATTCTTTATCTGTTGTTGTTGAAGGAACAGTCTTGAAGAAGTTATTTATGTATGACAAGAGATTAGTATTGATTAGTGAAGCTTTGTTGTTTTCGGTTGAGCTGATTGCTTTCTTAAACGATTCTCTGAATTTGAAATCTGCGGTCTGATCAGAATCTAGAAAAACATCAACAATTGAACTGCAAGCCCTCCTTTGTTGAATCAAAGATGGAATTAATTGTTCGTTGGTGCTGCAAGTATCAATTCTCATTTTAGTATTATCAAGGACGAATTCTTCCCAGCAATTCATGAAAGTTTGATAATTGACTGATTTTGATGGTTCTTGATCATTGATGATGAATTTGAAAAGTTTCCCAAATTTATCAAACTGATTAGTTTTCAACATTGAAAATATTAACTCATGACCTTTACTTGTGAAATCATACAATAAGAGATTCTGAACAATTCTCTTTTTGAACGCTGCAGTCTTAGTACCATCAATCATATCCCATAGTTCAATTTCTTTAACTATCGACTGGTAAAATTTATCGAATAAGTCCGTTCCTGTTCCCTTTTTGGATTCATAATCTTCATAATATAGTCTATTCAGAGACACAAAGTTATAAGTTGATAATTCGTAAAGTTTGTCATACAAATTCAAAGGCACGTTTAATTCACCAACCTTTCTTAATGTGGAAATCAGTAATGTTTTTGACAACTCATCATAGCTTTCTCTATATTGATTCAAAACTTGCATCACGGAACAAAGCATCTCATCACCAAGTATTTGCTCTTTCCAAACATTCTCGACTATAAATTGATCGAAAAATTCAACAATTCTCAACTTTAATGGATGTGATAATAAGTATGTCCTGTCAAGGTACAGATAAATCTTTGCTAGTGTGGAGCTTTTGACGGTCAATGCATCATGAAAGTCATTGTACAGCTTAAGCATTTGCTGTGGGTCTAATGCCCCTTTGATTTGGATTTGTTCCTTGAAACTGCTGAAAGTGGCATTACAGTAAGTTCTAATGGCACTGTATAGGAAGGTAGCTAACTTGGACTGGTATTTGTCCCTGCAAAGAAACTCCACGAATTTGTACAGTTTCTGTGTGGGAAAGCCGCATTTACCATTACTCAGCACCTCCAGTGTCCATTTCTGGAGTTCTCTGTTAACCTCAACCAAATTAGGAGACAGAGTCCTGGTCTTCACCATCTTTTGTCTTTAATCTGGTTCATTATATAAAGAAAGATTCAAAAGTCGCGAAAAAACAAACACAAAAAAACTAGAAAATAACAATATCTCCATACTAACAATCAACCAAGTCATCATCAATATGGAAGACGCCAAAGCCCTTTCGATCTTGTACAAACGCCGTGGCCACTTTGATTTCCAGCGAGATGCGCTACTGCTGAAGTTCAAGCAGACTGAGGCTCACGCCGAGCTGCTCAAGCGGGTGCAGGCCATCGTGGGGTCCATCGTGGAGCAGAACCCGGAAATGCTTCTGAGAAACAAAGGCCAACTCGCTGCACTCGTCGAAGGTGTTGTGTCACGTGAACACGACCTCTTACACGAGCTCGCGGACACTGAGGTCAAGCAGCTCGTCTTTGGGCCTGAAACACGCGCAGAAGTCCGTGAGCAGGTCCGTCGTCTAGAGTCACGTGATACCGCGAATTAACCAACTAGTCGGTGTTGCCCGCCGGCTTATCGATCTACCCACAAAAAAAGGCAGCAGCAGGTTTTGTCACCTTTGTGTGTATATAAGGAAAGTGAAACTCCACTGGCTGCTCTCTGTACTCTTTTGAGAACTCTCAATACCCAGACATTCGATTGCAGACTATGAAGCTCGCTATCGCTACTGCATTGCTCCCATTGGCCACGGCCTACGTCATCCCTCCCCTGGATAACTTTTTCCAACTGCAAGACGCTTTTAACCTGCCACTGCAAACAGTTCAGAAGCTCTTGTACGAGAAACTCCCAGAAGTGGATTCTCAATCCTTGCAAGATCTCATCACTTTGGAAGAATTGAACGCCAGTGCCAATCATTTGTATAAAGTGGCCAATGTGTCTGTTGGTAAATACGACCATCCAACAAGAGTCATCAACTCACCAGGTCACTGGAAGACACTGGGTTGGATCAAAGATACTTTGAAAGAATTGAACGACTATTATACTTACGAGACTCAAGAGTTCAAAGCATTGGATGGTAAAGTCTTCAATTACTCATTGACTATCAACTTTGCTCCAGCTGAGGCCAAACCATTCCAATTGACCCCACCAGCCCATGTTTATGGTGCAAGTATCGCTGTTGCCGCTAACTTTGGTTGTGAACTTACCGACTACACCATTTTGGATACCAACACCATCGCTCTTGTTAAAAGAGGTGAATGTCCTTTCGGTAACAAGTCTTCCATTGCTGGTGAAGCCGGGGCAAAAGCTGTCATTATTTATGAAGAAGGTGTTGAAAATGTTATCAGTGGTACATTAGGTGAACCAACTGAATTCACTGTCGCCACCATTGGCGTTCCAGCCTCTGTTGCTCAAAGATTGATCGACGCTTCCAATTCTGTTGAAAAAACCTTCGTCAACTTGTTTGTTGCTTCCTATGTGGGTTATATCAAGACCAAGAATATTATTGCTGAAACTATTTATGGTGATCACGACAATGTTGTCTCATTAGGTGCCCACTCAGACTCTGTTGAAGCTGGTCCAGGTATCAACGATGATGGCTCAGGTACCATTTCTTTATTAACTGTTGCCAAACATTTAACCAAGTTCAAAATCAACAATGCTGTTAGATTCGCATGGTGGTCAGCTGAAGAAGAAGGTCTATTAGGTTCTAACTATTATGCCAACTCTTTATTGCCAGAAGAAAATGCCAAAATCAGATTATTCATGGATTATGATATGATGGCTTCACCAAACTTTGAATATCAAGTTTACAATGGTTCTAATGCGGTCAATCCACCAGGTTCAGAAGAATTGAAGAACTTGTACATTGATTTTTACGAATCCAAAGGTTTGAACTGGACTTTGATTCCATTTGATGGTAGATCCGATTATGTTGGATTCATTGAAAATGGTATCCCAGCTGGTGGTATCGCAGCAGGTGCTGAAGGTTTGAACAGTCAAAACGGTAAAGTCTTGGATGAGTGTTATCATGCTTTATGCGACGATGTTTCAAATTTGGCATGGGATGCTTTCTTGATCAATACTCAACTGATTGCTCATAGTGTTGCCACTTACGCTTCCAGTTTGGAAGGATTCCCAGAAAGAGAAGTTGCAGTCAAGGCAACCAGTAGTAACTATCCATACAGAGGTGACTTCTTGGTTTATTAGATTCAAAACCAAGTCTTTTTTTACGAATAATTTTATGTGCCTAAGCTTTTTTTTAGAATTAATATAACTCTGTCTTCTTTCATGTTTTGTACTTAATTATTGTGAATTTTTGATTAGAATTTCGAACGAACACTGGCTGAAGCGACGAGATTTTATCATTTTCATGAGATCGTTGGCTAAGTAATACAGAGATCTCATTTTGGCGTTTCCCCCTACCGATTTTTTTGACATGCAGCATTTGTGACAAAGTTGCGATGAGGTGGAGAGTATGGAAGTTGCTGGAAATTTAGAGTCTATCCTTGACAAGGGGGAAATCGGAATGTGGCAACAAATTACAATCGTAGAATGGCTTAAGCACGCATTGATGCTTGATGTTTTTATCCGTTGTATTGTCGTTTCACTTGTAGGAATCTAGACCAGGTAAAGCTCATCGCGTAGTAATTTCATCTGCACCATTGGCAGGCACCTTTTCGAAAAAAATCCAATCCTTTGACAACAATCATTCCTCCACCTATTTAACGGAAGTGTTAGGTCATTTCTTCAATGTCGCAATCTCAAATACTGCCACTCGCAAATGAGTCTGGCAACAGCTTTGTGCCACCTAGTCCGCGTCAGGTTCTTCGAGTCTGCTTAAACTTGAAGTTTTTGATTGATAAAGCTATTCCTCTCCAACTTGACGAGGCTAAAGTTCTATCACCAGACTCCACCATCTTGAGTCCCAAACTGGTTCAGTTAGCGTTAAAAGCAGCAGGGGGTGAAGGGAACGGGAAGCCAGGAACAACATCAAGAAACTACAGATCATGCTTAATTTTTGCTCTTTTGAAAATCACTGGATGGTATTATGATCTTGCTTCTTTTGAACTACATGATTCTGATCTTTACTATCTTCGTGCATCTGCTGCTCAACAATTGGCAAAATTGATTATTGAACAGGAATCTGACGACAAGTACCTTTTCATCAGAATGCTTTGCTATAGATTTGTAATTAACGAAAATACCATCGATAGTGATCCTGTCAATGCAGTTGAATTGGCCGTTGATATGCACTCAACCATTGTAATTGGATCTTCAGGTTATCAACGCTGTATGAAATGGTTATGGAGAGGCTGGATCATTCAGTCGGATATTGATTTGAGTGAGTATGTTCTTTACAAGGACGTTGCTAAGACATCATCAAGTGTTCACTTCACACCTGATAGAATAAAAACACCATTATATCAAAATATACTAGAAATTGGATCATCACTCATATATTTGGGTTTATTCACTTTGATAATTAACAGAAGTGATAAAGGTGTCGTTCCGATAGATTTTTTTGAAGGATTGTTCTATTTCTTCACATTGGGTTACATTTATGATGAGATTGTAAAATTATACCATGTTGGTTGGAATTATTTATCATTTTGGTCAGTCTTTAATGATTTCATGTATTCAATTGTTGCTGCGTCTATTTTTTTAAGATTTTGGAGTCTCTCTAAACCATGGGATTCGGATCGTGCAATTGCCCTAGATGTTGCTTCGTTTAGAGTTTTTGCATGTTGTGCTCCTTTAATCTGGTGTAGATTGTTACTATACCTGGACTCCCAGCAGTTTGTTGGTGCAATGATTGTTGTTGTGAAATTGATGATGAAAGAATCGATTATTTTCTTCTTCCTGTTGACCATTGTGATTATTGGTTTCTTGCAAGGGTTTTTGGGTTTAGATAATGCAGATGGTAAAAAAGATGCCACTGCTATCATTATAACGAATCTAGCAAGAACAGTGATTGGTGCGGGAAGTTTTGAAGCATTTGAAAGATTTGCTCCACCTTATGCTGATCTATTATATTACTTCTTCAACTTTTTAGTTTCAGTTATCTTGTTGAACATTCTTGTTGCTTTATACGCTTCTGCATATGACAAGATTTACTCCAATGCTATTGATGAATACATGGCATTAGTCGCCTCGAAGACTTTGAGATATATCAGAGCTCCAGATGCCATGGTTTTTGTTCCACCTTTAAACCTTATTGAACTATTAATTTCACCAGGTTCTCTATTCTTGTCGAAGAAAACCTTCAATAAGCTGGGATATTGGATAATGGTTGTTATATATTTCCCATTCTTGTCATATGTCTCTATTAAAGAGTCCAGAGATTCAAGAAGGGTTAGTTATAACCGTATGAAAGGTCTTTCTGATGATGCTAATGAGATTGATGTTCAATGGGACTTGAGTGATGGATATGAGGACAGTTCTGATGGATTGTTTTCAAGCGATGGAGCAGTGAGCTCAAACCAAAGAAATCAAGACGATTTGAAACAACAGTTGGCTGCGGAGAGAGTGGATCCTACATTCAACGTGTCAAAGGATTGGTTTGAAAGTGTTCAAAATGCTACCGCTTCTACTGAAAAAGGCCAGGAGTTAGGAATTCCTTGGGAACTATATCCTCTGTACAAGAAGATTGATGATCTGACTAAATTAGTGGAAGTGGTTATTAACGAAAACAAAGATCTGAAGAATGCTTTGAAAAAGGAATAAACTACCCATCAATCCGTATTAGTATTGATATTAGTATTAGTATTAGTTTATATTAATTAGATAATAGTTTTTGATAACCCACACATCTCTTCAACAATGGGATCAAACAGAAATTTCTTTCTCCAACTCCTCAATGGTCTGGATGACTTTTGTAGCGATAATTTCGACTTCTTCTTTAGAGATTGTATAAGCTGGAGCAAAAAGAACGTGTTCACCTTTATAACCATCAATAGTACCAGCACTTCCAAAAGAGAAAACTCCATAATCATACAATTTTTTGGTGAATTTTCCAATATATCCTACTGAACTTGGTAATGGCTCTTTAGTAGCTTTATCCTTAACGAATTCAATAGCCCAGAAACCACCAGCGCCTCTCACATCACCAACATATTTCGAACTCTTCAATCCTTTAGTCAATAACTCTCCTAAATAGTTACCTTGATTCTTTATGTTTTCAACCAAGCCATCTCTTTTAACCTTTTTTTGAACTTCCAGAGCCACTTGACAGTTAAAGGCATGTGAATGATAAGTTTGTGCACCTGAAATGGCCGCTTTCTTTTCTTTCATAACTTTCATGATTTTTGGAGAGATCAAGATACTTGCAATGGTAACATATCCAGCACCCAAAGTCTTACCGTTGGTTTGGATATCAGGACCAGGACCAGTCATATACTGTTCCCAAGCATGGAAAGTTCCCATACGACCCAATCCACACATGACTTCATCAAGATAGAATAATGCACCGTATTTGTGACAAATGTCACGAACACCATCCAAATATCCAGGGATTGGAGTTTGACACCCAAAAGTTGAACCAGTGACTGTTTCACAAATAAATGCTGCAATTGTGTCTGATCCTTCAGCAATAAAAGTTTCTTCAACCTCTCTCAAAAGACGATCTTTATACTCTGATAATGATTCCCCATCTTTTTGAAGTCTGTATGGATATACTTGAGAGACTTTTGGAGTAACTGTTTCTGGTAATAGGATATCTTGAAACTCAACTTTTCTGACATTGTCAGAAATTGATAGGGCACCTAATGTAAATCCATGGTATGATTGCTTTCTGGAAATAAATTTAATTCTTTTTAAATCGCCATTTTCAATATGATACTTTCTGACAATCTTCATTGCATTTTCATTTGATTCTGAGCCTGATCCTGTGAAAGTAGCAGTTTCAAAAGCTCCTTCAGGTGAGTTTTCAATTAAGAATTTGGCCAATTCCTCGGATTGAGTGTTTGATGCCAACACAGGAAAGTTATAAATCTGGCTTTGAACGGCTTCAACCATTTTGGCTTTGATTTCAGCATCACCGTGACCAACTGAGGACACAGCAGCACCGGAATTAGCATCAAGAATGTCTCTCACTTCACCAGTTTCTGGATCTTTAACCGTGATGTAAACTCCATTACCAGAGATGGCAAATGGAAGTGGTTTGATAGAAGTTTGTAAGATCTGGGATGAATTCTCAACAGTCATTGTAATTTGATTAAGATGATGGATTTCTACAGATCATTGGGTTAGCTAGACAGCATAGAATGTTGCTCTTTATATAGTAGTTTGCGTCAAAATAAAAAGCTGATAAGCGGGAACCGATCTCCATTTTTGATTTTTGGAAATTTGGCGCCAATTGCCGCAAACGGCAATTAAAAATCCTTTTGTTGGTTTAGTCACTAGTACAAAACCTCGGACACTTGGAGTACCTTCTAATCTTCCCTGGAAGCATCTGATTCTCATCCACGCACACCACTTGGCAGCGGTATTGATCATCTAGTAATTAATATCCGATATATAGTAGATCTAAATTGTAATATCTAATATCTACTCTCAGATGATATAATCAAGTCATGTGACACATTTATTGTGTCACCATTGTGTCAAACTTACGAGTTAAAAAACCAACCAGAAGTATCACAAAGTAGGATGGAGGATCACCAAATTCAGGTAGTGTGCAGCTCAGAGCTAAAGTCTTTAGAAGTCTTTTGATTCAGTTGAGATGTTGAAGTACTTATGTGATATGATTTATTTTGATAGTATACACCTTGATGGCATCCGTTGTTTACTTTTAGGTCTGTATCTGCACAGTCTGAGGGGCACCATCAGTGATAAGATGATAGTAATAATTACATTTAATGCACAAGAGTGTCATGTTTTCTACCAGTCTTCACTGAAAATTTGACTTTTAACTATCACCTGTAATACATTCTTTGAAGGAGAACTCAGGAAGCCTAATAATCAAACATTTAGTATAAACTTTTCATTCATAAAATCAATTCGAAATCTTAAAGAGAATCTCTTGATACTATACGCTTTTGCATGATATTTCAAATTGACCCAGTGGATTGGGATTCCATATCAAACCCAAGTATACGCTGCATAAGATTAGATAGCTCCACTATCAATAAGCCGACCTCTCTACGAGCCTCTAGCTACTCATTAAATTGAACTACGTATACCAGAAAGCCACTACCTTCCTTCAACCTGTGAGCCATACGTAATATTTTGGATCGATGTTCCCACGCTTAATTTCAACTTCCATATCCTCCATTGAAAAGAGATTACCCTTGTCTATTAGTTATCCTATTGCCACATGGTATAACTACACTGCACTTGATGAATAAGAAATCAAATATGTATTTGGACGTCGACCAGGAAGGTCATTGGTCTCTTGCATTCCAAATCTAGTTACCACAATAATCTCTCATTGGACGCTCATCTCAGACTTTAGTAATACTGATCACAGCAACACAGTAGCCTATAGGTCTGACGTACTTAGTCTTTTATAAGCGACACTGTGGTCTCCATTTGGAAATTTAATGTTAGAGTAACTAGAATCTTAACCATGATGGACCCAGACAAACCAAACCAATACTTTCATACTTCGACTTGGGGACTAAGTAATTGTAAGTAGTTGACAGTGCAAAAAAAATATAAAATGTGTTCTGTATTAATTAAAGTACAAGTTAATGTCACGTGTTCCCTAGTAAGGGATCCAATCAGAGGTTGGTAATGTAGTGTAGATTCACGTTTAGTATGTCAGTTACAATAGTTCAATAATCAACACGAAGTGCAAGTGGCCAACATTGTAAAAATGTATTGTATATGTTCTATGTACAGTTTTCCTTGGGCTAAATCCTTTCTTCATATAGTAGTTCGTAAATGAACGTAAGGTAATCAATCCATTTAGGACCTCAGGCAAGGTTCTGGATATGTAACAACTAGGTCAAGTCGTAGACTTGGCTTGTGTTGAATACCTCCGCCTGTACTCATATGTCAACTCCCGTATCTTGCCTTCCACCTCCTCAGATCTTTGACCTTTAACCAATCACTCTTGAGTTGTTCATGTATCCGATGATTATCCTTGTGATAATTATCTGGTGTTCATGTAAAGCGGATGATTAGCTCAAGGTCTAGATGCTCTAGATGCACTAACGATTAACATCCTAGTTCGTAAAAGGAGTAAGGTGCAGGTGTGTTCGTATAGATGTGTGGTTATGAGTCCTGCTTGAAATATCCCACTGGACACACTGGACAAAATCAAAAATGAAAAATGAAGAATGTAACGGTTAAGAGCGCGTTCAACTCTTCGCGAAAAGATCCGAAAGGACAACAAATGCACCAACTCAAGGTGTGTTTATAATATTAGACTACAAACGATTCAAACTGCTGAGTGGAATGAAACTTTTGGTATATTTACTACTTCTGAACTCAATCGGTGTCTACGCGGCCAGCTTCACAGAGCAGCTGGCAAAACTTGAGACTATTCAGCAGCCAAGTGTGGATCTGTTAAATCAGTATGATACGCTAATCAAAGATTATCCAGCTGAACCGGGGCTTTATAAAGCATATGAAAAGCTAGGGTTTGTACAATTGCTTTTGAGTAAAGAGTCACAGACAATTCACAGTTTCGAGAAATCACTTGAGCTAAACAAGTCGAACCTTTCTTTGAGAAAAAATTTATTCGATCTATACTTCAAGTTTGGGTATAGAGGGAAATTTAACAACACGATTGAAAAATTACAGATAGATAAAGAAGATCCGTTGATCAAGCTTTATGAAACTAAATTTGAAGAAATTGATGATTTAATCAGCAAAAATGAGTTTGATGCTGCTGTAAATCTAGCTCCTCAGAATTCACATTTGAGAGGTGAAAGAATCGTGCACACTATCAGCACGATGCCAAAGGACAATTATCGGAAGCAAATGGAGCAGTTTGACAATTTGATTGATGATTACTTGAATCTAATCAAGTCATCTTCTTCTGTTGAAAGCCTGTCAAACAATCTGTTCAGTTTGGCACAAATTTACACATTCAATAACCTCGAGTTGAAAAATTCAAATACACTACTGAAAAAAGCACTGCATTTTGATATGGAGGATCCTTTACTGATAAGAATGTCTAAGTTTTTGAACAAATATGGTGCTATGCTAAAAACTATTGCCAAGTATAATAAAATTTTTGAATCTTGGGATGATAAAACCGAGATAGATGATTTGGAAGAAGCTGATGAAAATGAAATTAAAGAGTTCTTGAATTCATTAACTGATTCAAACAAGAAAATAAAAATCAGAAAGATGAACGAAGAGTATGTGAATAATTTAGATTTTATAGGTCAGTTATCAACTGAATTCAACAAATATTTTAAAGTTTCCAAAAATACACTTGATTTGACTATTACAAAAATCCAAATCCTGGACTTGTTCAACAGCAAAAACTGGAAATCTTTCTTGTCTGAGCACGGCAAACTAGCTAAGCTTGACCCAATACAAGAAAACTCACTATTAATCATTGCATACAAGGTTGACCAAGCAATGAAAAGTAAAGATTTTGCTAAAGTCAAAGAACTTCTAAACTCAGCAACCAGTAACATGAGAAAGTCCAAACTTTTGAAAGCAAGAATAGAAGCATATAACAAGCATGTTCAACAACAGCAGAGACAGAGACAACAGCATCAACAACAGCATCAGCAGCAACAGCAACAAAGATTTCGTCAACAGCAGGCAAAATCTCAAGGTCCCCCAAAGAACGACTATTACAAAATTTTAGAAATTTCTAAATCAGCATCACAATCAGAGATAAAGAAAGCATATAGAGAAATGACCAAGAAGTATCATCCGGATAAATATAAAGGTGATCTTTCAAAAGAAGAAGTTGAAAACAAAATGACACAAATCAACCATGCCTATGAAGTTCTCTCTGACGAGAAGACACGGAAAGATTACGACAACTACGGTGATGATCCAAATGATGCAGAGAGACAAAATGGAGGTGGCGGAGGAGGTAGTCCCGCTGGAGGATTTAACTTTAGAAGTCAAGGCGGACAGTTTGGAAGTGGTGGATTTGGTGGATTTAACTTTGGTGGAAATGGGTTCCATTTCGGTGGAAATAATTTTAAATTTAGTTCAAGTAGATCTAAAAAACATTGAAGCATGGTGCATTGGTCTGGAATCATTTGTGATTTTAATGATATGACAATATCGATATTATCCAATATTGCACTTGATCTTGTAAATAAACTGAACCAATATCAATAGATAATCTGCTAAATCTGTTGCAGTGAATATGCATTTAAACGAATTGGCTGAGTCATTGCATCTAAATATTGCAAACTACAGTAGAATGTTTCATAAATTCATAATAAATCAAATTGCTCTATTATACAATAATGATTTTAAAAGATTGCATTGATCTGTAAACTCAATAATGCATTTGAGAGTTATCATATTCTAAACCTCCTTAAATTCTAGTAGAACGACTTGAGGACATGGTCATCCTTCAAATTTTCTTCAACGACATGATAGATCTCCATCAACAAATTTGGAAATCTGCTGTTAAAGTATCTGTAAAATCCATCGGGCAAAGGACTCATCTTGGTTTTCAAATCGGTTGGCAGATCATTGAAATGATGATATTTGTTTCTCAAAGCTCTTAACAAATCCATCAATTTGAAGCCATGATATTTTCTGTATTTGCCTAAATTATCCATGAATAATTTATCAAACTTCAAAGTCCAATCTTCTCCAACGACGACTTTTGCTACCGCTTCCAATGTGTTTAACAACGCACTTGGCGGATCACGTCTCTCGACCTCAAATCTATCACTCACCTTAAGTAAAAATTCAAGTTTCTTGCTGTTTGGCCAAAAATAGGGATGTTTCAACACTTGTTGGGTGCTTGGTCTAGATTTCGGATCTTTTGAAATCATCTTGGATATCAAGTCTGTAGCTTCTTCAACATTTTCTGGCAATAAAGATAACTGAGCCAAGGAGAAAACGTTTTTCACAACATTACCTTCACGTAGATATCTAACCCCAAATGGATGTGATCCATTGGTCAATATGTAATAAAAGCAACATCCCAACGAGAATATGTCAATTGCTCTAGTCAACTTTGTGTTAGTCAATGGATCATAGGATAACGCATCCGATATGGAATTATTTGTAGAGTGACCAAATGATGATTCAGTTCCTGATAGATGACCAGCAGAAACTTTTTCCAAAAGAAGTTCAGGCGCTCTCCAACCAGCTGTACCAGCAGCATGTTGAGTGGTTGCTTTGAAAGAACTTTCATCTGCTTCCAGTTTCTTACAAAGACCAAAATCTGAAATGAGGATTCTGACAGGTGAGAATTTTGATTCTGCATCTTTTGATTTTAACTTCTTTGGTGGAGCAACCAAGATATTCTGTGGTTTAATGTCACGATGGACAATCTTCAATGAATGTAAATGATCTAAGCCTTTAGAAATTTGTTGCAAAACATTAACAGGGTCCATTAATGCAATCAACTCTTTATACTGGTCAGATTTTTCGATGACATCTTCCAAACTAGCTGAACATAGTTCAAGAGCAATGTACAAGAATCTGTCATTATTTTCACTGTAGAAATACCTTATAACATTAGGATGATCATCACTTTCTGTTAATAGATTGATTTCTTGAGATGCAACATCATAAAAATCAATAAGCATACGTTTAACTGCAACGTCTCTCTTTTGAAATGTTCCTTTGAAAACAACAGTACCATAAGAACCATAACCCAGAACAGTATCGGAGAGAGTCAGACCTGAAACTTTGTCGGAAGAAACAACAGTGGATTTAACAGCAACAAGGGATTTTATGCCATCCATACTATTGATTGAGGTTTTCCTAGAATGGCCTATTTCTTCTATGTCTTCTGTGAACGTTCTCTTGGTCTTTTTGCCACCTCTTGAGCCACGTTTACGTTTTTTGATTATACCTCCATTGCCATCCTGCTTGGGGTTTTCTGGTTCTATAATTCTCACTTCCTTCTTTGGTTTGACATTCCCAGATTCTTGAAGTACAGATTTATTATTCTCCTCAATCGTTTCACCATCTTGAGATGGTTCATTCACAAGAGTAACACTGTCAGTGGACTTTGCGTCATCAGAAGTTTCATTTGGATCTTCGCTTAAATTCACTTCATCTTCGTTGATGATATTAACTTCAACAGGTTCCAATTCTTTCAACTCCAACCCATTTTTCTTTAAAAGTGTATCCAAAGATGGAATCCAGTTCATTTTCAGTGCCAAATAAGCTAAAAGGACAAAAAACATCAAAGTCATTACATTCTCAAGACATCTGAACAAAAACTTACCGAAAACGGTATCGAAAAAGCCTTTTCCTGAAGGACCAGGATCAATTTGTAATAGAGGAGCCAAAGGGTCAGTGGGGAGTTGCAACCAACTGGATCTTGATCTTGATGCCAAAACAGCTTCTGGGTCAATCTTAGTGGTAGCATCATCAGTGTGATGACCCTCGGGAAGTTGTTCTATTAGTTGAGGATTAGAAGGGAAATCGGTAGGATATCCAAACGAAACCTTTGTTGGGAAATCTTCCTCGTTGATATTATTTAGAATATGAACACCTATAATGGAAATTCTGAGATCTTCGATTGATTGGAAATGGGCAGCAGTCTTGTAACGCTCACTTAAAGCGTATCTTGAGCTAGGGGCAGATTGGACCAACGATGGGTAGAACTCACTTGACATAGCATACCAGGATCCAGTCCCGGTGACATCAATGTATGTTCCCTTATTTTCATGATCTTGAATGAAACCTGGAGCTTTCAAAGGATGCGGTATTGTGGTGAATGAATTGTCAAAATCTGCTAAAACATCAAAAACGTTGACAATTGTATGTGGTAACTGACTGACCCATTTAGCAATCTTTGAGTTTAGATCAATCGCTAGAATAGTTGAGTCATGGAAAGGAGCTATATACGTTCCATCCAGTGGGTACTTATTTTGATCAACCAGATCTAAATCAATGTTGTTTGGGCCCCATGTTGAATATGTAACGTTCCATGTGATGTCATTTTTGGAATGGATCGTGAGTTCGTAGGTAGTTTTACCCATCATGACCACATTAGAACAGTCATATTTGGTTTCGTCACAAAAGACTTGATCTTTTTTGATTGAGCCATATGATTGCATGATCTCACCAGTGGCTAAATCAATGGAATATAATGATGACTTTCTTATACCGGTATAAATCTTATCGTCATTACTTAATGCAAATGGACTTTGGTTAACAAGTTTGCTTATTGAAATAGGCAACTTATTTAATCCCAGCTTTTTACTGAAGAAGAATAGATTACCATCACCATATGGTTCCACCATCCATAGAAGATCTGCATCGTCACTTGTCTCACCTTCTGTTTCACTTTGAAGCCCTGATTCTGGACTGGAGTATAATGAAAAAACTGAAGAAGTTTCAACCAAAGGACCTTCACCTTCCAAAGACCATAGTTTTTCTCCAGTCTTACGATTTACGGCATGGATCCCACCTTCAATATCAGAAGCCAAAAGAATATTCGTTATCTGGTAGTCTTGAATAGGCCGCTGCCTTAGTTGTACTCCTGGCTTTTCAGACGGCTGCGGCGAATATGTAATCTTGTGATGTGTGTGGGGGGATTGGCTGGTGGTGTGCTCATTTTGTACCACTACTAGCTCATCCATCTGTTTGGACCCGTCCCTGAGGTGGGATAAGGACAGTAGGTCGAGTACTGCGAGCAGCTGTGCGGAGAGTGCTGAGAATGACGGGATTTTCATGGCCCCTGTGAGTAGATTCCAGCGGTAGAAGGGCCTTCCCGTGCTGGCAGTAGCGTGCTGTTGTTCTGCCTTTCCACCTTAGAATTAACTAGAAGAAATTTCACAGTTTTTTCATGCGCTCAGGCTCAGACTTTCGCGAATTGACTTGTCTTATTACATAATCGGTTTACCCGATAGAAGTGGTAAAAGCGAATGGAGTGGAAAGAGGTGTTTGGTGGAAGATGATCATGGGTAAAGGTTAGGAATGAGTGCATAGTGCTGTTGAAAAAGAACATAACTGCATCCACCATCAGTCACGAGAGTGAATTTCGCTGCCTGGCGTCACGCTTGAAGTTTAGTCTCACATTGTTTCTTTTCCCACCTGCGCGTTTTGTGCTTCCAGCATATAAAAGAAGAGCAAATTCCCGTTTATCAGTTTTTCATCATATTTACCTTATTTACATTAATACAATCAACACACTTATCACAATGGTCTGCTCCTGTTCTTCATGCTCAACTACCGGATGTGCCTGTGCCCCAGGCGCCTGCACCTGTACTTCTTGTGAGTGCGGTTCCAAAACTGCTGCACCAGCACCAGCTCCAAAACACACTTGCAAATGCGGTGATGACTGCAAATGTGCCACTGGTCAATGCGCATGTGAAAAATAAGCGGAACACTTATTCGATTGACATCTGGTCTCCTGGATGTCATCTTTGTTTATGATACTCTACGCTAGTTGCTGATTCATTAAAAGTTCACCACTCCACATTCAATTTATGATTTCATCTTGATAACACATCACATCCTATTGTAGATCTACGAATTTAAAATTATTGAAAAACATTCCATTAATTCAGAGTCTTTCTGAAACCAATCTATTTTGTCATTCCTTGAACTCTGCGACGATCCTCACTGATACGATCTTCCGCTCTATTTTTTATTTGCTCGATTTCGATCAATCTGTCTATTTAACAAACTCATCAAATGTTTACAAGAGCTGTCTCACTCACATATACCTCTCCAGGCTCGAAAGTGCAGGCTAGGTAATTGAAAATTGACCCCTCATGCTTTTTATTGATCCTTCTTTATGCTTCACATGTCAAAACTCCATTAATCACGTGATATCAAGCGTTGTGTCAATTTTTTTCCCTCCTTTTCCAATAATGTTTTGAACTGAACAATCGTTTGAGTTATAGTCCAAAAGAATCAGAACATGACGAAGACAACAAAATTAATTTTCAAATTAGATTAAGTTTAAAGACAGACAATTCCCACGTTTTGATCTGCAAAGATCTCTCAGTCCTTGTAGACTTCATCCGGGCTCTCGTTTACCCTCAAAATCTCACCAAATGTTCATTGAAATGACCCAAATAAGATACAAAATTAAGATATTACAAATTACATGATTGATGCATAAAGCGGCATCTAGATTGATGACCCTCAAAAGCAGAAACTAAATTTTTGCCTCAAATTGATCAATCGACTCCTGTTTTTGTTTCAAGATTTCTATTGTCCTGTCCCAATTCGGTAATTTTGAATGTGAAAAATCAGCTAAATCTGATACAATTTAATTAACTGCTTGAATTATTCACAAAGTACATAAAGTCAGCATGTCTGCATTTTGTTTCATAAGTTCTTTCCTTTCAAATTTCCAAATTAGACTAGAAGAACCATGACAAAAATGACTGACCAATACTCAGGCGATGACGGTTTATTGTTTCAATATTCCCAACTTCCAGATGG
This sequence comes from Gotozyma siamensis, assembly GCA_030579035.1. Taxonomy (NCBI): domain Eukaryota; kingdom Fungi; phylum Ascomycota; class Saccharomycetes; order Phaffomycetales; family Phaffomycetaceae; genus Gotozyma; species Gotozyma siamensis. The sequence goes on from JAKTZZ010000001.1 coordinate 314,234, forward strand.
TTTCGACCCTAGACAACAATTGATGAACTATACCAGTGCTGATGGTGAAAGTTGGGTTTCATTTGCTGAACTTGACCATTATTATAAAATCCAAGTCAATAACTCCATCATCTTGGGTGTTAGAATCGGTGCTGCAGGTTTAGCTATGTTAGCATTATTTATTATCAGTCGTAACAGAAAGACTCCGGTCTTCATATTGAATCAACTTTGTTTGTTTTTGGTTTTTCTCCATTCTGCTTTATACATCTCTTACGTCCTTGGTGCCTATGGTAGTCAAGCATTCGTGTTTACTGGTTTTGAAGAATTGATCTCTGATACAAGTGTCAATGTTAGTATCGCTACCAACTTTTTCCAACTTTTACTGGTTCTTTTCGTTGAAATATCATTGATTTTCCAGGTTCGTGTTATCTTTAAAGATCCGCACCATAAGAAGTATACTGTCTTTTTAACTTCTTTGTCCACTGCTCTTGGGTTAAGTGTTTTCATCTTATACCTTTACACTTTTGTCAGATCCTCCACTACAATCCTTAGAGATAGAGTTGACAGTTACACAGGTTCAGCTGTTCAAGCCCAACCTATCCTGTTTGCGTCTTCAATCAACTTGATGAGTTTGTTACTGATTGGAAAATTGGTTGCTGCTATCAGGGCTAGAAGATACTTAGGACTCAAACAATTCGATGGTTTCCATATTTTGTTGATCATGACTTCTCAATCATTGATCGTTCCATCAGTTGTCCTTATTGTCCGTTATGCAGTCGATAGTCTAGAGCCGATATCATTGCCATTAGTTGCGCAATTATTGATTGTTTTGTCGTTGCCATTGTCATCAATGTGGGCTTCATCTGCAAATGATGCACCAAGACCAACTTCAACTGGATCTTATTACACTCATAGCTTTAAAAGTCCGAATACGGGAACTTCTTTCTATTCAGGAACTTTAAAAAATGTTGAAGATGATTTCAATGATGTGAACTCAAAGACTGAAAGGGATTCAATGACTACTCCGTCAACGGCTATTGATGAGAAAGCTGGGAATTATTGGTTAGCAAGCAATGGAGCGAATGGTGATGATGACGATGAAGAAGAAGACGGAATTATTCAAAAGACAATCCATGAAATTTCAAGCAACAAGTCTTCCTCATCAACCTAAATGTGTTGTGTGAGATCGTAAATGGTTGATGTCGTCGTGATGATTGATACCAATAAGTTCCCAATCCTTTTTTCTACCGATTTTAATGACAGGATGATATCGGTTCATCTGAATTGTTTTTTCTTTACTTCTTGACTTATCAGATGTGTTGAGGGCTCGTTGTGACTGATCAAGGTATACGTTGCCTCGTTTGGTTTTTACCCCCAGTAGTTGTCTCTGTGTGTATCATAAATTTATTTATTGAAGAATTTTATTTGAATGAGAAACGTAGATCTGACTACTACTTAATCATAACGATTCTTCATTTTAAAGGGTAAATACAATGTTTGATAGTTCAAGTGAATTGTTTATTTTAATCACAGGATGTATGAAGGATGCAATTGCACTGTGAGTTTAAGCAAAATTCTATTGAAAAAGGAAACAGGTGAGTAGGACACAAGATAACATGAATATCATCAGGGATAACTATGAGCTCCAGAACTTTGAAACTATCAACCATAAGCATAGAAGATTGAACAAATAATGCAAGTAGAACGAAGCTCTGATTCCATAAATCAAACTAAACCAACAAAACCATCCGATTATTAACAAGGTAACAATTCTCTTTGTCTTAAAATTGTCTATACTGTCATTGTCACTGTTGTTGTTTACTCTCGCGGATGATTTAGTGTTGTTTGAAATACTCTCTTGAAAATCCTCCTCATATCTAACATGACAGGATATCAAGAGTATAATCGGTAGAATAGCCAGAAGGTTATGATGTGATGTGAATGGTGTTTTCCAACGGATGGCCATATTGTGAAAAAACACAATTAAAATTGGCACATTAATTGGAATTAACCACATCATGAGCATGAGTATTGATAGGCAATAGTTGTAAAAATTTAATTTTGATGTGCTTTGGGTAGGTTTTTCGGTCAATGTTGAAGAATCTTTGGAACTTGATTGAAGTGAATTTTGATATTTAATGAATGACTTGATGGTTATCAAAAATTGAGTGATTGTGCATATAACCACTGCAAATTGGTATGGAATATGGAAATTGACAAAGATTGAAAGAACAAGAGTACCAAGGATTCTCTTTTGTGACTTGAGATCATTCATGGATGCCAATTTCTTGATGTGTGGTGATGATTTGTTATTGTCTGGCTTGATGAAATTTGCTGTGTTATAGGAAATTTTTAAAATAAGTTGGAGTAAGTAATAGATGATATTAACTGCAGTTATTGAAACCACGTAAAAGAAAGGAACTAGAATCCATAAAAATTTCTCTTCTAGACCAAGAAAGTATGGATTTAAAGTTGAATTTGGAATATGTAGTGGATTGTTGATGGGAGATGGATCCGACCAATGAAGAATAAACTTAATGATTGGAGTGGAGGAAAGTATTGAGAAAAATGATAATCCAGTGATTATTAGTGGAGTTTTCAAACATAATTTGTTCAGAGCATCTTGAAAATCAGGAAATTGTGATGTTTCAAAGAACGTTTGAAATTGAATAAATAAGGTAGCCGTTATTAAGACGATTGGGAATGATGATATTAGCAATCTGTACCTCAAGAACAATAACTTCAAACTCTTGAAAATATTGATTTTCAAATCTAACGTAACTTCCTCCTTTAAATCTTTCCAGACTTCAAGATGTAAATTAGATCTTGAACTGAATGGTGTATAAGGAGCAACTCCATGAATTGTAATTTGCTTTATTTCATCCAATTGTAAATGCCATTTAGATTCAAAAGGCTCTTGGATATATTGTCTAATAAATGGAAAGAAATCGGTGCTGGCTTCGTTAGATGTGGTAGCCCTCAACTGATAAACCAACAATGAACTCCATGCGTTGTCAAACGAGTAATCAGTAACTAAAAAACCTTTTGGAACTTTAATTCTGATACCAAACAATAATTTCAGGATACTCGAATCAACAGAGAATGATCTTTTCTGGGTGAATTTGGTAAATGATGTCATTTCTTTGGGAGTTGGTTCAAAAATAACGAATTGAAATTTGTCTAAAAATGACTGATCTAATGAAACACCATAAAATGGGGGAATCTCTCCACTTATTGATGATAGTTGCAATGAATTTGACTTGGAGCTTGAGTTGGGAACAGGGTTCAGAGGGACTTTTAAACATTTGAAAGTTTCAGCTGATCTTGATCTGGATGATCCCGCGTTACATGCATAAACTTCATTTGGTGAATCTGACAATAATGAGAATGTGCCATTGATTCTCATCTTCTGATATATTCCTTTTGGATTTCTATCAATAAATTGACTCTTATTTATGGTCAAACTAGTGTATTCATCGTAAACTTCATTGTGAAACTCTTCAAAGCCAGAGAGATATATATTTTTGAAAATGCTCATTCTTTGATCCAATGGCTTAGTCTTCAATGGAGAGTTGACATCAACTATAGCAAATAAAGACTGTGAAAGCTTCTTTCTTAGCTGGTCACACCATGCTATCGCTAAGTGATCCATTGGAGTCCAAACCTGTGGTATCGTGCTCGTATACACAGTGAATCCATTTGTTTTAGGAACTAGACCTTGAATCGTGGTATAATCAGCAGGTAAAATCTGATCCAACCAACCTCCGGTAATGGATATCAAAGAAACATTACCTAACCTTTGGTCTGCTATCGAATCCACATCGTCAAAATATGCAGATCTCCAGAACTTGTCAGTTGAAGAATAAATGCTCATTATATCACCGTCAAATGTAGCAGGCGCAGCAGCATGAGGAGCAGCTAATGTCAATATCGTATTTATCGATCCCTCAAGATAGTTAGGCAACGTAGGCATGACTCGAGAGACAATACCACCCATTGAGTGGGCCACAATGATAACTGACTCAGGTGAGACATCGTTATACTTCAAGGAATATAACGAGAGAATGAACTTTATGGCATCGTTCAGATACTCAGCCTGGTCCAGAAGTGTTCTTCCATGAAAAGCAGTAAAGTCTTCATTAAAATGAGCAGTAAAGAAGTCGAAAGAAACCTCTTTGTTCGAGTTGTAGAAAGACTCAGCAGCTATTGATCTCACTTGTTTATAGGAGCCTGCGTTACCCGGGATGAACAACACAGGAACGCCCTTCAGTCCCTCCAGACCTGTATCTCTGTTGGAGTCGCTCTGCTCACGATAGAGGTACATCTGGTATTTGGATGCAAGCCTCGAATGGGAGTCGTCGAGCCCCATGAGCCTCATATAGGATGGGTACATGTAGATTCCCGAACAGTGGTTCTTATCTGCGTCGCTATGGGTGGACGAGTCCCATGAATGGAAGAAGGAGATCAGGAAGAGTAGCACCAGGAGGAGTCCCGCAAGGGACAGGCGATTGACGGGCCGCATGGGTGGTGCAATGGTGAAAAATTTTAGTGAGGAATGTTTGTTTTCTTCTTGTCTTTCCTATTGTCTCACATATTTAGTACCGTCTCAGACTCAAACTTAACTTTGAGAATTTAAAGCGCCACACGATGGAGTCACCCGACGAGGTAGTAGAGCGTGTGCTAGCCGTGGTAGGCCACTACTTCCAGCAGGCCCGCTACGGCGAGCTCATAACGGTGCTCACGAGGGCTTTGGCGTATGTAGACACGCTGGACGAGGCCTCAGTGACGCGTGTGAGGGCGCATTACAGAATGAGCCCCGGTAAGACACATCCCAAGCTGACCACTTTACTCGACCACAGGGCCACGGTCTTCCAGAAGCTGGGGAAACTGGAGAGTGCCATCAAGGACACGCGACGTGCTATCGATACTGAACCGTACAACCCAAAGGGCTACATCCGGTTGGTGAAGCTGTACAGAGGAATTGATATTAAAAGATCGCTGGAGGTTGGTCAGGCGGGGATAAGGAAAGTCGAGAGAGGTATTTCAAAGCACAAAGTGAAGGTCAACCAGAGGAATATGGATATACTAAACAACCTGGTATTGGAAACACAATCAATGTTAAAGAGAATTCAATGGCAGAAAGAACAAAAGGAGAAAGAAGCCAGACTTACAAAAAAAAGAAAACTGGCAATGGAGTCACGTATACTGGACCTTATCGAGGTGATGCCATTTGAAGTTGTTGAACTGATATTTGGAATGTTGTCTATTCCAGAGATTTTGAAGTTGTTAACTGTGTCCAAGAGATGGTACTTGTTGATATCAAAGATGAGGATTTTCAACACGATCAATATGAAGTATCAAACAAGTGCTAAAGATTTATACAATTGTTTTAAGTTGGTAAGTGATAGAAATATCCAGGAGATAACTCTTTCTTCGATAAGAAGAACTGATGAATTGAAAGTGTTGAAATTATTGGTATCGAATTCCAACGTTAAGATACATCGAGCAGTTCAGTTGAACTTTTTGGACTTGAACCTTAAACAATTGAATAATCAGTTCTCATTAAAGAATAATATTTCAAGGATATCTGTATTATCTTTAGAATGTGTCATCGATATCAACCAGGAATACAGATTGTTGAAACATCTCCCAAATTTAAAGATACTTTCCATAACAGCAAATGCTTTCATCCAATCTTCAACCGACTTACCGACGTTCGATCATTCAATTTTCAATAGACTTCAAAGTCTACAAATCAATGGAGATAACAGAAAATCCCAGTTAATATTTCAAAAACTTTTCGAATGGGATGATCAAATTTATCCAAATTTACAAATCCTCATCATGAAGAATTGCAATTTCAAGAAAATCACAGAATTCAACCAGCATCATAATTTCTTGAACAAATTCCCTAATGTTTCTAAGCTTGTTTTTGAAAACAATCTAAATTATTCGTTTCCTCAGATACTTACCAACATCAATGAATTCAAGCATCTTCAATTTTTCCAATTGAATGAAAAATCTTGCGCCAAAAATAACATCTACACTAATTTCCTCAACAATCGAGAAATTTTACAGAACAACATGGAATTCATATTCAAAAATCTGATAGTCTTAAATCTGGAACATTCTTCAATCCAATACAATTCGTTGTTGAAGATAATCTCAGTCACTCCAAAACTTCAAAAATTAAGCATTGGACAATGTCCTAATCTACATTTCAAATCACATCCTAGAGATATAAACAACCCAAACATTGTCAGTATTAAAGAGTTCTTGTCTCATACACCATTATTGAGAACCTTGCAACTGAACGAATCAATAAATTTCACTGATTACACATTAACTGAACTGATCGACGCAATTAAGGACAGTGATTTGTTGTACTTCTTGGCCAATCTAGACTTGAGTTATAATCTTGATCTCAGCGGTTATAAATTATTGGATTTAGTGAAATTAAGGCCTTTGAAGTTTTTGGCTATAAATGGAATTGATATTAGGCCAGAAACCGTTAAATTGATGAAAGTGAAGAGGTATGTTGAATACGTTGAAGCTAGGATAAATTTACCCCAGAGTGGTTATAAGCCAATGTTCTGATACTAGTGCCTATTTTTTGTTCAATGGATTTGATTTGGGTTTCAAAGGGTTTACTCTTAATGGATTAGGTTTAGATATTTTAAATGATGTTCTTGTAGTTGGTTTATCGTTGGATTTGTTCAGTTGTAATTTCACAGGTTTAATCTCTTCATTAACTTCGGTACAACTGTCAATTGCTTCTTCTTCCTTCTTTTCTTTGCTCATCATCTCTTTACCTTTCTTGATCTGTTTCAATATGAGCTTGGTGGCCAAATCTTGTTCCTTCTCATCATCATCTTGATCTTTTTTCTTCAGGTTATCAGCATCTCCGTTATAAATGATATCCAAATTATTCAGACTTCCATCCTCTTGATCTTCGTCACCTTTCTTAACGTTAATCAATCCTAATGTGTTCACATCTTTGATAAATTGACTTAAAGAGTGCCATTTTGTAGAATTCAGATGTATATGTTCCTTGTTGGCAATCAACTCGTTATAAAATCGATTGGCATTGATGAAATTCTTATGTGTTGTCCTCAGCATTGTCAGGAACTGGCTCTGGAACTGTTTAGAGAAGTTTTCAATGTCTTTATACGACATGGATTGGATCTTGTTGATATGTGTTTCTGACCTGATATGGGCCTTAAAACCATTATCGTCACGGCATTGCTTCTCGCAAACCTGGCAGTAGAACTTCAGTTTTTGCAAGCCAGCCAGCTTCATCTGCTTGGAGATGAACTTGGGCGAGTTGACGTCTTTGCCCATTGTGTAGTGTCTAAAGCTTATTTTGTGCTACTACTGATCGGACGGACATAAATGAAATTTGAAGGTAAGTAAATTCATAATTTCCCCTTCCTTACTTCCCCCTACAACAAACACCATTTTAATGTTCAGGAACCTGAGACCTCGAGCTGGTGCGAACTTTAAAATCAATTTCACAAGGAATGCGAGCTATACCCGTTTTGACAACAGGAGCCCCTTTCTTGAACTGACTCCCACAAAGCTCAGATATTTGGGAATAACAGGAGGTATATTTGGGATTTTCTACGTCAGCAACCTCGATGAAGCACCAGTTTCGCATAGAAGGCGATTCCTTTGGATTGGACCGGGGCTGGAGCGTACAATTGGAGACTACACATACAATCAACTGATTTCTGAATATAGAGGCAAACTTCTACCTCATCACTATCCACAACACATTCGTATTGAGAAGATTTTTAAGAAACTACTAGCCAACTCAGAACTCGCTGATGCTAACATTGATTGGGAAATCAACGTGATAAATGACGCACATGCCCCACCAAATGCGTTTGTGTTGCCAAACGGAAAGATTTTCATATTTAGTTCGATTTTGCCTATTTGTGGTAACGATGATGGGTTAGCAACTGTGCTAGGACATGAATTCGCACATAAATTGGCCAGACACACAGCCGAGCAGATGTCTAAGGCTCCGATATACATCATGCTCAGTCTGATAGCGGATGGTATTTTTGGTGGTTCTGGTAACTTGAGCAGGATCCTAGTGTCTACATTATTCCGACTTCCTGCTTCCAGAGAGATGGAAAGTGAGGCAGATTACATTGGATTAATGCTCATGTCGAAATCATGTTTCAATCCAGAAGAGAGTGTCCATCTCTGGGAGAGAATGAAACAGTACGAGAAAGCTCAAGGTGGTGTTGGAGTATCTGAGTTCTTAAGTACACATCCTGGAAACGAGCGTAGAATCAAAAATTTGACCTCATGGATGCCTGAGGCCAGAGCTGAAAGAGACAAAACCTGCTTGGAATACACCAAATTCAACCTATTGACTGGCTTCTAATCTCTTCAGTAAAATGTAAATAGATGTGATTAAATCAAATTTTATAAATTGGTCATGTTAACTCTTTAAAGTGTACTTTCAATAATTTCTATTGATGAAATAGGTTGACATGGCTGGATTGTTTTATGAGTACCTACCATTCTCCTTCAACGCACCCAATAAACTATACTCTCATATCGACAAATTTCCCTCATTCTTCACCTAATACCTTCAATCTGAATATTTCTCTCTCGATAATAAAGTTCAAGTAATTACCAAAAACCGGAATTTCATAGACTTCGTACTCTTCGTTCCTGATGAAAACCTTATCATCGATGTGTTTGGCTAGGGCAGTAAGAAATTCAGTCCAACTTTTATACAAAACTATTCTGAGATTCATATATTGTTTTCCCCAAACAATTACTTGTCAAACTGTACCTTTTGGACCTGGGTTCAAATCACTCCCAGCTAGTCACCCCAGCCATCGTAACTCAACGGAATCCAATAAGGATCAGCGTATTTTCCTCTAACGAAACCTTTTGGCATTGTAATTTCTTCTTCCTCTTCCAGATCACAAGCATTAGTCCTCCAGAACTCCAACTCTGATTTCATATAATTCAGGTTGACTGCAGGGAGACCCAAGAGAACACCTTTCATCTCTGCATCAGCTGGGTCAACTGAGTAAGCTATAGCGCCTTCCCCATTCATGAATTTGAGATACTGTTTAAGTTCATGCGGAAGACTGATGTTGAATTCTGTTTCAAGTTCTTGGATCTCTTCTTCTATTGCTCCTGGTGGGAAGAAAGTCTCTGGATCTTTAATGCAATGTGCAAATGTTTCAAGCGCAGTCTCTTTCAACTCTAGACACCAATGATTCTATATCCGACATTTTTAAGGATGTCACTTTTCTAGGGTGTAGGGGACTAACAGTTTTCGCATAACGATCGAGAAAAAAATTCTAGCACTTATTCTAGCACTTACAAACAAATAAACAATCATTAAAGACTTCACAGCATCCCACCGGCGCACCTTGCAATGGAGAAAAGCAGTTCGCAGTTCGACCCTCTGGACATTACAGAGTCTCTGGGCTACCAGACGTTCCGTCGGGACTCTCGGAAACCCTGGGGGAGGGAAGAGGACAAGAAGATACAGGAACTGATTAACAACAGCCTGTTGAACCTGGGATACAAGAAGGGTATCGAGGAGCTCAATAGCAACGAGGAACTGGTCAACGAGATTAACTGGGACGATATCAGTGAGCTCATGGGCTCTAGAAAGCCCACTGATTGCAGGAAAAGATGGGTTAATTCACTGAATCCGAATCTAAAGAAAGGTAGATGGACCGCTAGCGAAGATGAGAAGTTATTGGAATGTTTTGAAAAGCATGGATCAAGTTGGCAGAAAATTGCAATGGAGATCCCAGGAAGAACAGAGGATCAATGTGCTAAGCGTTATATAGAAGCTTTGGATCCAAATACGAGAGATAGATTAAGACCATGGACTTTAAACGAAGATCTGAGTCTGATCAAGAAAGTGAAGATGTACGGAACAAAATGGAGAACGATATCGATGGAGATGGAAAGCAGACCCAGTCTGACATGTCGTAATCGTTGGAGAAAAATTGTTACCGAAGTGGTTAGAGGTAAAGCCGACGATAAAATAAAGAAAGAGATTGACTCAATCCAAGGAGGATTATCAAAAGTTGAAGAACTGAGTGAAAATTTCCAAAATAAAAGAATCAAGAAGGAGACCGAATCTTCAAACGCAAGTACATCAAAAGGAAATTTCAATCAACAAACTGCTAAATCTTCATCATCAGGAAACGCCTCACAGTCAAAATATGCACAACTTGCCAGTCAATCATACAATAATCAACCGTTAATGAATTTTAATACACCACTCAATGGTTTGAATGAAGAATCTCCCAAACCAGTATCTATAGAAATGGATTGGAAGTACACTTTGAAAGACACATCTGGCTTAACTTTGTCAAATGGTAACATTTCTTCTGATAGTCTTGCAAAACAATTGATTGAAAATGCCAAAAAATACGACTTAAAAATATCCATCCATCAGCATATCCATCATCACTATGGTTCCTCCAACATTGATAATGATAATAACAACACCAAAGTGCATAGCCCCGACACATCAAGTAATCTAAGTGGGAACAACAATAATAATAAAACAACAGGCGAGGATTTAGCATATAGATATTCTCATTTCAATTATCTTCCACCAATGGCACAGACTCCGCATCTACAAAGTTCAAATCTGGTCTCGAGAGAAAACGATTTGAATAAATTGTTGAACCCATCAGGTGCAACCAATCATCATCTTCATCAACAACAGCAACAGCATCAACAGCATCAACAGCATCAACAGCATCAACAACAACATCACCATAATAATGGAACAAAGAGGAGATTATCAAGCAACACCAAGCCCCATCCGCGTTTAGATAACCAAGATCATACATATGAGGAACTGGAAGATGAATTGGATTTTTGGGAGACAATGAGGAGTCTTTCCCAGTTTAACACTAATAATCCAATTACTGGTTCTTTGAACAAGAAGAAAAAGAAAGACAACAATAATGATGAGAAAAACGAAAATAACGATCAATCTAATAACAATAACAATGTATATGAGGAAGGTGGTGATGGAAATGGTGATGATAGTGATGAGATGGAGTTCTACTATGGGATGGAAGAGATTGTTCAAAAGGATATGGGATTTCCTGGTCCAATGCTGCCATTTAATCCATCCTGATGGACCTCAAATTATCCAACTTCCAGAAAACATCGTCATTAACCTATCAGAGAAAATCCACTCTGTTCTTTATCCTTTTTTGAACGTTATTTTTTTGATGGTTTTCAAATAAGAATAGTTCATCAAGAGGAATATAAGGATAAATAAAAATAATAATCGTGAAATTAATAACAATAAACATAGATCGTAAACCCGTAAAATCAGCATGTAACCATAGAACATACAAAACGTTCAGAATTGAAAACATTATATCCATCTGATACCAGACACTTCTTAGAAGATCTTCCACAACAGCAATTTAAAAAAACCACACCATCAATAAAAAATTGCCATCGAAATAATGTCAAATATGGAAACTACCTCCTCTTGAAATAATCGGAAGCACTTATTAAACCAACGGCAGAGTCATAAGCAGATTCACCAAAGTTCAAATATCTTACTAGAAATGGTTGCACTTCTTTACCAAAAACATCGTCTTTGAAAGTTAAACCTGTGTTACGTTTAATCCCAGCTAATGTTGTTGATATGAGCAAGAGATCGAACCCAAAGTGAATTGTTTTCCCAATCTTGAGGATTGGTTAGTTAGCCAAAGATACTAACGGTATTATGACATTCAAACCACTTACTATTGCCATTATAGTCTAAGTCTTCTATGCTTCCCAAGTTAAAAAAGTGATCCCGATTCCCATTGAAATCGATTAATCTATTTTCAATTAATCCATACACCACACTCTTTTACTATTTTTTCATCTTCCTTTCCATAGCTCCATAGCTACCTTTAATCGTTTAAGATATCACACTTAAGATTACCACCACCTGAAGTATGATTCCTTTGAGAACCACGCTCAGGTTTACAACTATCAGAAGAGCTGGACCTTCATTTGGTCAACGTCCTCTTTCACTTACCCACTCACTTCTGAACACCACCAAAATTACCCGTTTACAGTCTACCATTAACACAGCACCAAAAGAGAAGAAACCAATGACTGTTGATAGAGAACTTCCAGATCCATTGAAGGACAAGTTTAAGAATCGTATACAATTTGTTGGGTTCTGGGTCCTTATGGGTATCTCTGCACTATTAATCTTTAACTATGAAAAAACCACATCACCAATCGTTACAACCACGTTACATTTCCTTAGAAGATCAGACTCAATTAGGGAAGTCCTTGGTGATAAGATTGACTTCGGTTCCATATTTCCTTGGATTAGCGGTGAATTAAACCAAGTTAAAGGTGTTGTGAACATCACTTTTGAAGTAAGTGGGACTAAGAACAAAGGTGTTGTTAGATTAGTTGCTGACAGAGAAAACAAGAATCAGGATTTCTTGATCCATGAATGGACTTTGACTGTTGATGGCAAGAAGTTTGACTTGTTCGAAGATGACACTGTTGATTTTGGTGTTTGAGGCAAATGATGTTCGTCAGTGTAGGGAATGAAAAAAAAATGTTTTATGATGTGTATATAAGAGGGGTTCTATATAAGATGTAAATAAAAACGAATGAACCAATACATAAAAAAAATACAAGGAACATCTCTTAAAAGCCATGAACTTATAAAGCGTAAAACCAAAATAATAAAAATAAAAAGCTAACAATGTTACAGTAAACGAATATACAGAAAAAAACAGGCAGCAGAAATCAAATGTTATGCAAAGAGGTATTGTTCGATCGGTTATAAATAATATGATCATGAGAAGATAGTCAGACCATACCAAGGACATTATTTTAATCCTCTTGATTATTAGTCTTTGGTCTCAAACTTTCAATAAAAGTTCTTTTGTTTTCTGAATAATTGGTAAACTCATTCTCATATTGATCCTCTTCTTGAATTTCAAATTCATTCTCTAGATCATAATTGTTTTTAAGGTTGTACTCGTTATTTTCATCGCCATCCAGACTACTTGAATATGATCTTGTTGGTGTGGACGACAAAGTTGGTTTCCTATAGGACGGAGTTGGCTGTTGTAAGGTTTTGTGTAAATCAAGAGATATCATCTCATTAGACAACGAGCTGTAGTTTTTGGAGTTTGGAGTGTCTGGTGTATCCATTACAGGAACCACATTTGAGTAAAAATGGTCAGTAATGTTAGTGTTTGTTGAATTAATTGATGAATTCGAGCCTTGTACGTTTGAATTGTGGAGGTTTGAAAATGAAGAGTTTCTTGATGAAGGTGCCAAGCTTGATATTTGAGACTTCATTTGTTTTCTATAGGCAGGGACGAATCTCTTTTGTTTCTTGCTATTTTCTTGCTTTGGTGAGGATGGTGTTGAATCTGACTGTATAGTTTGCTTTTCCCCATTTTTACCATCATCACTTGATCCTGATGATGAGTTTATATTCGTAGTGGCCGTCACAGGTCTTTTCTCCATTATTCTAAGTTCATTGATATTATCGTAACTCAGATCTTGATTCACATTGTTATATTCTTCATCAGCCCTCATTTGTTCATCTTCTCTTGCGAATCGTCTTCTTGTTTTAATGAAGAATACCAAAGCGACCGAGAATGCAAGAAAAACGGGCACTCCAACAGCCAATCCAACGGCTAAACCTGTCTGGTATCCCATAATGACGTGCTATGTGATGGGTAGTGGTGGGTAGTGTTGAGCAAATGCTGCTTTTCGATAGATCTCTCTGGTTAAATTAACTGGGACCGATATAAACAAGGATTGGAAATATCCCCTATAGACCAAAGAGTCTGTGTGTGAGTTGGGTGATGGTGTAAGCGAGCGTTGAGCTTTGAGTAACGTTCAGTTATGTGAACAGTTATCTGGGGAGTGGAATGTGAGTGATATCCTAAGACAAGAGATGATAGGAGAATCTTAAGCGGAAAAGCACTTCAATATTGTTGTTTTTTTCTGAGCCAAATCGGGAGATCCTGTGTTTTTTTTTAGCTGGGCTAGCCCACTAAACGCAGGAGGTTGCACGTACTGAAATGGAAATGAAGGAGAGACGTAGAAAAGAAATGAATACTTTGGCTGGAAAGTCACGGCCAGTTTTAGTGTGGATCTCTCGCTAAAGTAAAGTTGACACTACCGAAGAGAATCTCTAGAGAAAGCTGAAGCCAGTTAACCGGGTTTATATTTAGAAAGTTGGTTGCTTTCTTAACAGAAGAGTGACTGCAGCGAGAGATCTGGAGTAGCGTTGCAAGGAGTGGTTACAATAGGCCTTAGCTAACAGGGTTATAGTAAGATACACAGATTGGTTCTATTTTAATGGTTGAAAGCCCAAGGTGTCAGGTGACAACAATATATCTCTGTTTGAATGAAGAATGAATTATCAATCTAATAGACCCATCCCGTTGTTATTAATGCTAACCTTAGTTCCTGGTATAATACAGATGCGGAATCAACTACGATCCCTGGTTACTCCCATTGCCGTTACCTCTCATTCAAACTGCTCTGGTTCAAGTCTGTGAAGATATCAAGCAATTTCGCGAATGAGGTCTTAAGCTATTATCCGGGTAACGGGTAAACAAACGCGGTTTCATTCTTTGAATTATCTTTTTGATTGTGTGCAAATTGGAACTTACATTGATTTAACTCCCAAGACTCTCTTATTCCTTCCCTTTCTGTCTCTGCTAGAATTTTCGTGGGTTTACTATCTTACAAACACGCTCTTTTCTGCAATTTGTGACTTTAAACAGTCAATTTTGACTCTTCCACAATACCATGGCACCTAATGGCGCTAATATAGTACTGAAGCAGTCAGACTCACACAACATCATACAAGATGAGTCAGTGCTGCGATCATCTCTCGCAAAAGGTTCGGTTACTAAAGTATCGAAACTGGCTGGAAAGCGAAACAGCATAGTTGACGTGGGACTAAGTATCGTGGGTATTGGCCTAAAAGACAATGAGACAAACCATAAGTCTACCAAAAAGATACATCATGAAAGCACACTCAAGAAAAACTCACTGCCCAGAAACCTAGACTTCCAATATCTCAGTTTTGACAAAAATCAACCACCGCAGCAAGAGATCGTGGAGTATCTTTTCAATGACTTGTTACAAAGAAGATCTTTTACAACTGATGCAATCATAAATCTAAATAATTTATCATTGGAGAGAAAGTGGGTGCTGATATGTCAAGATCAACAAAGTGAAAACTCTAATCCTATTCAAAAACCTCAGAAAACTCCAAAATGGTTCTTGAGTAAAGTCAAACATTTGAACTTTAAAGATTTGCATTTACTAGAAAGATATTTGAGAGGGAAAGAATTTGTTACAGAATTTTTGTCGTTAGATGGACACACTAAGCTCATGGAATTGAATGTTAATAACTTTGATGAAAAAAAAGAGTTCCTGTTGATGTCTTGTTACAAGTCATTGGTGAATGATAGCAAAGGTACAGATTTGATTGTTCAAAATTTGGACATCGTTACGTTTTTCATAAGCGTCTTGGTGAGCTCTAATAAGTTAAGAAATAAGAAAGTTACGGTAGATATTCTAATACTATTGAGTTATTGGGCACAACCACTTGGGAGAAATAATGTTTTGAAAGCATTCAATCTGTTTTCCAATTTCCAAATGTTGAAACCTTGGTTGGAAAATTTGGACTCCATCTTAAATGAAGACTACGAAGTTTTCTCAAGCCCGATATTTAAGGACCTAATTCTCAGCTCTTTGTTGTTGTTGATATCTTTTTGTGAGAATGGTGAGTCTTTAAATGAGAGGAAGATCATATGGTTCAAATTGAAAGAAGATGGTATTCATAACCTCATGTACAAGTTCAAGCTGATAAATGATGATCTGATTAAAGAAAAGCTTCAATATTTGACCGATTTGGAAAATTCGGTCTTCCAAGATAATATATTGAATGATTTAAGTCTCGAAGGTTCAACCTTGAACTTGGATTTCAAATCATTGACTGATAAAATTACTGGAAATTCTTCATTGAAAGCTTTACTTTCCATTTTGATCAAATCGTTGAATCAGATTCTCATGAAAAATTCCCACACTGAATCAATCAAGCTGTTTAAACTGATCAATACCATCATTGAACATGTCTCTCAGTCAAGACAATCCCTACTTCATTTGGAAAGCTCAGATAATATCATCACTTCATCAATTCAAAGGTTAATGGATCAGCTAACTACTGATGATCTTGCATATAGAGCAATTTTGGAAATGAAGAATGTCCAAAAGGAAAGTGATATCAAAGATGATGAAATCCGAAAACTCAAAGAATCATTATCGATAAATCAAGGTGATTTGCTGAAAAGAAATGCAGAACTTCAAGACATTGTTGCTGAAAAAAATACAGAGATCAAACAATTAAAAGAGATGGTTGGTAGTTTGGAAAAACAGATTACTAAGTTTAGACAACAACCATCTAATCCACTGCCACAAAGAAATCACTCAGTTCTCCATAGTTCACTTTATCAAAACCTGAATCGAAGAAAAGTCAATGAGTCCCCATCCAGTTTCAAGACATCACAAATATCAGAAACTCCATTTCAATCACTTGGGTCTTTGAAAAAATCAAAAACCATTTTCATGAAGTCAATGATGCAAAGCGAATCTCTCTCTCTTCCAGGTTCTAGGGATGCAATGCAAGATTTTTCACAAGGTAATTTCGGAGGGAACTTCCAGCATGAAAGCTCATCAAGCTATGAAGATATTTCTTCCACTCAACAGAATGGCATTTTTGGAGAAGATAGTGTTTTAAGATCCTCGAAAGTCAATACCGACATCAATTCCTACACCTTTGATAATGCCCCAACAACTGTCGATACTGAATCTTACTCATCCATCAGAACAGCTGGAGTCAGCGCTCATCCATATCATTTACATGAATCAAATGATCAATTGCAATGCAATGGAAACCAAGATATCAAAATCAGGCCTTCGTTGAATCAGCAAACAATCTTGCAATATAACTCTCAAACCATTCAGCCATCTAACATCTACCCTAATCAACTAAATGGTTCATCTTTCATTTCATTGCCTGATAACAACATGTCCTCTTCGACAACTTCAAATGGAATATATGGCACTTCTAACGGTTTCCATACTGCTTCTGACATTGGAATTATGCAACCTTCATCAGAAATCTCTTTAAATTCCTCATTAATCCCTTCTGCTGCAGGAATTTTGAAGCAGGATTATAACTTTGCGTTTCCTGACCCATCTGGTACTTTGGCTTGTTCTGGAGGTTCTGGATCAAACTTCTCGCAGGTTCCTTCAGCAACCCAAATACCAACCGGTTCACCCAAAACCGCCCCTTCTCTACCTCTGCCCCCACCTATGCCTGAGATGCTGAAAGATCTCAAGTCAGATAAAAGGCAGGTTGGGCTCTCAATTTCAATGTCATTAGCGCCACCACTACCACCACCACCACCACCTATACCCGATATGCTGAAGATTCAGAAAGATGAGGAAAAATCCTCTGTTTCAGCACCACCGCCACCACCTTTACCAGAGATGTTAACCAATAAGCAAACTTCCAATAAACCGCCTATGCCTCCTCCTCCACCTCCATTCTTGAAAGAGTTGAGTAAATCTGAAAGCTCATTAGCATTGATTCCCCCACCTCCACCGCTGCCCCTCAATATCTTGAAATCAGAGTCATCTGATGCATTGAACATTCCACCACCTCCTCCATTGCCTGTTCCTAAGAAAGCAGTTGATAAAAAAATAAGTTCTGCCCTTCCAAAAAATAAAATTGATGAAATATCTAAAGCATTGCAACCATCCAAGAAATTGAAGCAGCTACACTGGGATAAGATTGATCAAATCGAAGAAACACTCTGGTTTGATAAAAAGTACTCTGGTAGAGCGAATGAATTACAAGCTTTGGGTATTTTAACGGAAGTGGAAAGTTTGTTCAAAGTCAAAGAGATTGTCAAAAAAGAACCAGTTTCGAAAACAGAAGACAAAGTACTGTTGCTTTCATTCCTACCAAGGGATATATCACAACAATTTGGTATCAATCTTCATATGTTCTCGAACATTTCGGAAGAGGAATTGATTCAAAAGATTTTGAATTGTGATTCAGATGTTTTGAACAATGTTAGTGTTTTGGAATTTTTTAACAGAGATGATCTGTGTGAGATCACCAACTCAGCTTTGAAAGAATTTAAAATATATATGACTGATTATAAGACTGGAAAACTACCTGAGAAGGACGTCAATGAATTAGAAAGATCAGATAGATTGTACTTGGAACTTTGTATCAACTTGAGAAGTTATTGGAGATCTAGATCCAGAGCATTGTTGGTGATCAAAACTTATGAGCGTGATTATTATGATCTTTTAGGTAAACTACAAAGAGTTGATGATTCCATACAAGCAGTCAAAAACTCAAAGAACTTGAAAGATTTATTCTTTTTGATTAGAGAGATCGGTAACTTCATGAATAGAAAACAAGTCAGTGGTTTCAAGTTGTCATCTCTTCAGAAATTAAATTTCATCAAAGATAGTAACAATCAAACAACATTATTGCATTATGTTGAGAAGATTGTTAGAAAAGCATATCCTGAATATCTTGGATTTTTACAAGAATTATCTTTGTTGCAAGAAACTTCAAAAGTTTCAATCGAGCAGTTATCACAGGATATTAATACTTTTGTGAAAAGTATCGAAAATATTCAAAGTTCAATTGAATCTGGTAACTTGAGTGATCAGACTAAGTTTCATCCAAATGATAAAGTCTTGACAAAATTGAAACCAAGACTACCTGAAGCAAAAAGAAAAGTCCAACTCTTAGAAGTGCAACACGGATTAGTCCTCAAAGATTTCGACAAGTTGATGAAATATTTTGGTGAAGATTTCAAAGATTCAGTAGCAAGAAATTTATTTCTTGATAACTTTCTCACATTCATTACCGATTTTAAAAAGGCACAAACTGAAAACATGGAAGCTGAAGAAAAACTGAAGATTTTTGAAAAGAGAAAAGAGATGATGTTGCAAAACAAAAAAGTTAGAGAATCTAGAAATAAATCATTGGATGATCTAAATGTGAAAGATGAAGATGAAGATGTCGTGGAGAACTTGTTAAAGAGATTGAAGGGTGTTTCAAACACTACTAATGTGAGAAGAAGAGTGAGTGCGTCAGACAGTTTAAACTTATCATCTGAACAACAACCACAATTACCAATCTCAAGAAAAAACACAAATGATAATGAATTACTTTCCCGTGCACAAACGATGCTTGAGGGAACCAAAAATATTAATGTTTAACGACCACCTTGAATACTACAACTCAATATATATAGTTCCTACCTAGTCTCACGATTTAAACATAGGCCACAACGTTGCTCAACACGAGTACTATGAAACATGAATAATAACGACAACGCGTACAACTAATTACAGACAATTAAACTTCAAAAAATTATATCTAATAATCAAATTTAATGATAGAAAACCCAGTGTCGAAGAAAAATGAGAATTCACAAAAAATCAAACGAAATATATAAAAATGACGGATATTAGGGAGCAGACAAACCGATCAACTCTTCGGTAAATCTAGGTAATACAACGATAATAAATATTGGTATGATAAAAGACAGCAGAGCAACATCTATGTAGATCAAGCGCTACCTGATTCAGAGGCAGCTTTTTCTTCAACAGATGGAGTTGATGAATTAACTTCTTTCTTTGGAGCATCATTTTCGTTTTTGACTCTTGAAGATTTCTTTGGAACTCTGGCTAACCAGTAGAAAAAGATGGCAAAGGCAAAGTTAATGAAAATGTAAGAAACGAAAATACCGTAGTTTCTCCATTTTCTGCTATAATCCAAACTGACAGAGTTCAAGAAATAGTTAGTGGTAGACATTGGACATAATTGACAGTTAGAAGTAGCATTAGGATCAAGCAAATAACCACTGCCGGTAGCTTCAAAGTAGTCAGAGAGGTATTCAGAGCAAGTTAAGCCGTTTGGTGGTTGAACCAAAGAAAATTCATTATCAGCACAAACAATATCATTGTTACCAACAGCATTAGAGAAGAAACCATCAACAAAATAGGTCAAAGGAGAAACTCTGTACATAAAAATCCAGAAACCTGGTAAAGCTGTGGGACCAACTAAAACACCACAGAAAGTCAAACAAAGTGTGAACATTAAGTAGGCAATGTTACCAGCAGCATCGGCTAATTGCAATGGAGCAATACATAAGTGAGCAGCTGATCCAATGTAAACGAAGAAAGTAGTGGTCATCAGCCAAGCGTACGCACCTCTCTTGTTAACAGCATCAGTAGGAATTGCATTAGCGTAGAAAGCAGCTGGATAATAGAATACAAAGAAGGCAAGAGTACCACAAACAATGTTGTATGGAACTTCAGCAGTGATTTGAGAGGCCATGAAAGCAACCCAAGAGAAGGTCTTAGATGGACGTTCCCTAGTTTCGTACAAATCTCTGGTCTGAACAAAGTATGGTAAAACTTGTTGCAAAATTGGAGAAAAACAAGTCAAGAACATGAAAACACCAAACATTTGATTCTGTAAACCTTGCATGGAGTTATCAGCTTTGAAAAATGAGAAACCGATGAATAAAGATGGGATAGTAGCCAAGAATAATTTAGACCAGATGAAATCTGGAGATCTCCAATATTGTTCCAAAACTCTTCTAGTGACAACCAAATATTGATACCACAATGGTGCAGCGAATTCTTGATGAATAGAATCATCAACCGGAATCTTGACCAATTCTCTTTCCATAGTGTCCAATTCTTTCAAAACTTCTTGACGTTCTGAGGAGTTCAGCCACACTTCATGATAGTCTTGGTTGGCATGGGAGCCAGGTGCAGCACCAATGACGTGAAGCATCCACTCAGCTGGGTTGGCAGATGGTGGACACTTTGGTGCACCATATTTCTCAAAGTAGTCAATCAAAGTTTGGGAGTTCTTACCCAAATCACCAAAGTAAATAGTCTTACCACCACGGGCCAAGAATAACAATCTGTCAAATTCTTGCATCAACATAGCGGAAGGTTGATGGATAGTACACAAAATGGCTTGACCATGATTGGCCAGCTTTCTCATCAATTGACAAATAGACCATGCTGTTTGAGAATCTAAACCAGAAGTTGGCTCATCTAAGAACAATAACAGCTTAGGCTTAGCTGCTAATTCAACACCAATAGTTAATCTTTTTCTTTGTTCAACGTTAAGACCTTCACCTGCAACACCAACAACGGCATCAGCGTATTTTTCCATGTCCAAGATCTTGATAACTTCTTCAACATATTCATCTTTTTCGGCCTTGGAAACGCTGAATGGTTGTCTGAGGTATGCCGAGAATTTCAACGCTTCACGCACTGTAGCAGTTTCTAAATGCAAATCTTGTTGTTGAACATAACCAGTGGATCTTTGGAAAGACGAATCTCTCAAACGACCATTGACAAACATGTTACCAGTAACAACACCCATAGTGACACGGTTTGCTAACACATCTAACAAGGTGGTTTTACCAGCACCAGAAGCACCCATTAAGGCAGTCAAAGTACCTGGCTTAACCCAACCATCAACACCACCCAAAATCTCTCTATACTCACTCTTAATCTTGACGGTGTAATGAACATCTCTCCAATGGAAAATATCTTTACCACCTTGAATAGCGTCAGCATTATCAGCAGATCCTTCTTCACCGGTGATTTCATTTCCACTACCAGCTTCAAGATCATTCTTAACAAGAGCATTTTGCTTTCTCAATTTGTTCAAGGTAGCTTTTTGAAATAATAAAACTTCACCTTTTTGCTTAGCAGATTCATTAAATTCGGCAAACAATAAGTAAATAGCTAAGAAGAACACAGCAAAGACCAAACAAATACCGAAACCTCTCCATTTATGGCCTGGTTCGTAGTCATAAGCAGATTTAATGAAAGCAGTACCTGACAAAACAGTCTGTCCAGGTTGAGCAGAAACAGCAGCACAAATGAAACTGTCACCAGTTAAGTTATGAGTGAATGGATTGGCTGGAATATAGTCAGAGCAATCATACTCAACACCTGCAAATTCATTAATCATCAAAGATTCGAAAGCATAAGCTAAAGGATTCAAGTAATTGATCCATCTAGCCCAACCCAACATATAGGTGACTGGAATAGTGAAACCAACATAGATAATCAAACACAACAACATCATATGGGCAGGAACCAAAGCTTCAGCCAAAGTGTTACATGCAGAACCAACCAATCTAAACAAATGAGACATGGAAAAGGTGGCAGTGATGTTGACAAGCAAGTAAAAAAAGAATCTACCCGGATCTCTTCTAAAGTTGACCATGAAGTAATAAATCAAGTTGAATGCAAGGGCAGTTGCGATCTTGAAAGGAATTTGAGATATTATGGAAGCTAACGAAGCAGATGCAGGATGATATAAAGAGTACTGTTTGTGTTTTTCAATGATTGGTCTAGCTTCGAACAAGGACATGATTTCCAAAAAAGAGGAAAAACCATTGAATAAGACGGAGAAGAACATAGCAGCACCTCTATTTCTAAAAGAACTTGTAACAGGTTGTAAATTGTAAAAAATGGAAGACAAAATCAAAGCCATTAAAGAGTTAGCACCAGCTTGGAAAGATTGGAAACCAATATCATTCCAGATTCTCTGATATTCACGCACTAAAGTGTATTTGGTTTGCATCCAGAAGTTGACAGTGTAAGAAGAGCTTGGTCTAGCGCGGTTTGACTGTTTGGCGACATGAGCATCCTTGATATAATCTCTTTGGTTATGTTCATGCATTCTTTGGAAAGATGCATCAATGTCTTTAATTAGTTGAGCATACTCTGGAGAAGATTTCCAGTATGATTCAAACTCTTGTGCTGTGACCGGAACTTTGTCTTCAAATCCTTTTTTGGCAACTCTTTCTCTTGGAGAAGTAATGGATGTCAAGAAATCAGCAGTAGTTTGTCTGGCTGGACATTCGTATCCCATGTTTTCAAAGAACTCCTTAGCTTTGTTACCTGGACCAAAGTAAATTTGATAACCTTCGTAAAGAACTGAAACTTTGTCAAATAAGTCATAAGCATCTTGGGAACATTGGTAAATGGCAATCAAGGCAGTAGTCTCCAAAACTTCAGCTTGAGTTCTCAAAGCTCTAATGAATTCTAACGCAGTGGCAGCATCTAAACCTCTAGTGGCGTTATCCCAACATTGTAACCTAGCACCAGATAGGGAAACTTCAGCAATGGAAACTCTCTTTCGTTCACCACCTGATACACCTCTAACAATTTCGTTACCAACTTTTGTGTTTTTAGTATGAGACAAACCATAAGTAGCCATGTAGACCTCAGTCAAAGCATCCGCGAATTGCTTTCTGGTAACACCTGGAATTCTGTTTTGAGGAGTTCTGAACTTAGCAGCCAACGATAAAGTTTGCCACACGGTCAAGTGAGGGAAATGAATATCACTTTCAGCATTATAAACAACTTCACCTCTAAAGTTCTTTTTGATATCCTTTGGAGTTAAACCTCCAAACAAAATTTCTGATTCTTCACCAACTTTAAAACCATGCGTGTTCGAAGCAATTGTTTTCAACAAAGTTGAACACCCTGAACCTGGTCTACCTAAGACAACAACCACTTCACCTGGGTTGATCAAAGCATCCATCGATTTCAAGATATCGAAAGATTGAGTCTTTTTGGTCTCTTTAGAGCTAAATATCTGTCTGGCAGCTTGGGTGGCGACTTTGATTGGACCATTAAAAACAGTTGTTTGATAATCAGTGTCGACAGCTTGACCGTAAGCTCTTAAATTTTTATAGGAAACACCTAATGAGTAGGATTTGTAATAATCAGGATCGTTGTCGAAAATCTTCTTGAGATTCTTGATCCAAAATCTGGAGTTGAATTGATCAGAGTTTGGGTCTAGTCTAGGGTCCAAATTACTGTTGTTGATAGGATCCACACCAGGAGCAATGGTTGAAACTCTTGAAAGGGCGCCACCATCTTCACTCTTTTCTCCAGCTAGCGAAGTATTAGTCAATTGTCTCGCCAAAGCCTGGACATTCTGTTCAACTTCAGCATTGAAACCCTGGTATCTTTCGATACTACTGTCAGAGACTTGACTCTTCTGATCAATAGCAGGAACCTCAGACATCTTTCCTTAATGTCTTAGCCAATGAAATCGTACTAGTTGAGTGAATTAATCTGTCGATAGTCGAATCTTTTCTTTTCATAAATCGTGAAACTTATGTCTGAAATTCCTTCCTATATAAATAGATTGTTTTTCCTATTAGAAATAAACGTTGCGGTACGAGAAATGTTAAATCCGAGAGATGGCCGCCAAGTTGTTGGTTTTAGCGGAATTGCGGCCACCACTATTCGGAAATAACGTAAAAATAAAGAAAGGTGTGAACTTAGTCCGTTGCCTGTTATTAATCAGGCTCCAGCAACGAGAACAAGGCTTACTTGGGGTGCAATGGATTATGGGGGTAGTTGAAGGAAGCTTTTTACCTTTGGTGCAGTAAAAAAAAAAAGCGCACAAGAGTTACCTAATTAAGGCTTCGTCATTAGTTTCGCAATTACCAACGAAATGGGGATGTAAGTCATGATTCATGAAGTTCTACCAGGACATGGTACATAAAATACACTATCTGTGTGAAAATACTTTGACACACAGCCGTCAGGCAGGCACAGCCCAAGGGCCACAAGCGCAACTCCGTCAGCATTCGGGTTTCGCAGTTCTCCAATTTCCAGTAAACCCGTCATTTCAATGTTACCATGGTTACTTTCCGAAAAGAAAAGAAAACAAGAAACGAAAATAAAACAAACGTAAACATGCTTCCGTTTTGGGAACCTTGCAGCGTAATCTTCAAAATCCCCAAACTTTAAAAAAAAATTAAAATACAGGATGAGTAATTGAAACTTATAACAATGCCACACCAAACTACAAGAATAATATTTATCCAGTAATTTACGGGAAACCTATCAGAGTCGCTCCAAACAGTGGGTGAAATCTAATTCATTTTTAAGTCTTTCAATTAGTAGAGTCTCTAATCTACATAGCCGCGGCCCGCAAGCCACTCACTCGGGCATTTAAATTCCAGGCGACGTACATTTTGTTACTCAATTTTTGATTTCCGGGTCCTCCCGACTCCCGACTCCCGAAGCACTTCCGAGTTCCGAGGAGAGGTATAACTATTAGTTACACAAACTACACCGTTCAGCAACCTTTCAAGTCTTGCTGTCATACCTAACCTTATTATTTTAGTTAAATATCACTGGAGTCTTTGAATTCACTTGACTTGAAACAAGTAGACGAAAATGAGAACTAATTTGAGACCAGTCTCCGATTTTAGAACTAGTTCTTAATATTCACTACATCAGAGTAATATCGAACTTTGAATTACAACAAAGTGAGAATATATAAAAACATTTAACCCAACGTTAACAAAACAAACCTCATCAATTAATCATTACTCTTTTCAGTATCAACTGCGGGAAGAGGACCTTTATGTGTACTTTTGATAGATGTATTTGTGGTTTTTGAATCTTCACCGCTTCCAGAATTATTCCATTTCGTTTTACCAATTATGCCTAAAAATCCGCCTCTTTTATCTTCATCTTGACTGTCACTGTCTAATGGTTTTGTCATTGGTTTTGGTCCACCATTCTTAACACGATCATTCTTCTTAGGAACCCTAGCCAACCAATAGAAGAAACAGGCTGCTAACATGTCAAATCCGATATATGCAATCAAAATACCTAAATTCCTCCATCTTAATGAAAAATGCAGATTAACAGAAGCCAAAAACGCATTGGTTGTGCTCAATGGACAAAGTTCACATCTCGTAGTTGAGGATTCATCTAAAAGATAACCGGTGCCCACGGTAGAGATATAATTATTAAGATACTCACCACATGTCATTCCATCAGGAGGAGCAACAACGGCGTATTCATTTTCAGCACATGTAACATTAGTGTTGGCTAATGCATTGGACAAGAACCCGTTAATGTAGTAAGTAAATGGTGAAAGGTAGTACATGAATTTCCAGAATCCAGGTAATTGTTGTAAGGTCACCAAGACACCACAAAAAGTCAAACCTAAAGTGAACATCAACGAGGCAGCATTACCTGCACTTTCCGCCAGCTCCAACGGTGCAATCACCATATGGGCGAGAGAACCAGCATATACGAAGAACACCACAGAGAACAACCATGCGTAAGCACCGCGGTCATTCACCGCATCAGTAGGAATTGCATTTCTGTAAAAACCAACTGGGTAGTAGAATGTGAAGAAGGCAATTGTACCAGTGAGGAAATTCCAAGGCACTTCAACAGTGATTTGAGCAAGCATGAATGCAAACCATGAAAAAGTCTTTGCTGGGCGCTCCCTTATTTCATATAAATCTCTCTGTTTGACAAAATATGGTAATATTTGTTCAACTAATGGATTCATGATAATAGTGAATAAGAAAAGTGCAAACATTTGATTTTGTAAACCTTGGATGGATAGTGGTGCTTTGAAAATGGCAAATCCAATAAACAAAGACGATGAAGTGGCTAAGAATAGTTTAGACCAGACAAAGACTGGAGATCTCCAATATTGCTGCAAAACTCTCGTCGTAACAACAAGATATTGATACCATATTGGAGCAGCATATGATGATTTGTTAATTTCTTCCATTGGAACGTTCACCAATTCTCTCTCCATAAAATCCAATTCTTTTAAGACCTCTTGACGTTCTGAGGAGTTCAACCAAACTTCATGGTAATCCTGATTAGCTGTTGATCCCGGAGCAGCACCAATGACGTGAAGCATCCACTCAGCTGGGTTGGCAGATGGTGGACACTTTGGTGCACCATATTTCTCAAAGTAGTCAATCAAAGTTTGGGAGTTCTTACCCAAATCACCAAAGTAAATAGTCTTACCACCACGGGCCAAGAATAACAATCTGTCAAATTCTTGCATCAACATAGCGGAAGGTTGATGGATAGTACACAAAATGGCTTGACCATGATTGGCCAGCTTTCTCATCAATTGACAAATAGACCATGCTGTTTGAGAATCTAAACCAGAAGTTGGCTCATCTAAGAACAATAACAGCTTAGGCTTAGCTGCTAATTCAACACCAATAGTTAATCTTTTTCTTTGTTCAACGTTAAGACCTTCACCTGCAACACCAACAACGGCATCAGCGTATTTTTCCATGTCCAAGATCTTGATAACTTCTTCAACATATTCATCTTTTTCGGCCTTGGAAACGCTGAATGGTTGTCTGAGGTATGCCGAGAATTTCAACGCTTCACGCACTGTAGCAGTTTCTAAATGCAAATCTTGTTGTTGAACATAACCAGTGGATCTTTGGAAAGACGAATCTCTCAAACGACCATTGACAAACATGTTACCAGTAACAACACCCATAGTGACACGGTTTGCTAACACATCTAACAAGGTGGTTTTACCAGCGCCCGTAGCACCCATTAAGGCAGTCAAAGTACCTGGCTTAACCCAACCATCGACTTGACTCAAGATCTCTCTGTATTCACTCTTGATCTTGATGGTGTAGTTGACATCTCTCCAATGGAAAATATCTTTTCCCGCAGCTAATGATTCAACATTCTGACCTCCTTCTTCACTATCCTCTTGTTCAGTTTGATCCTTTTCATTACTTGCATCGTTTTCAATATCATCTTTTATCGATGGAACTTTTTTCTTTAATTTTTTTAAAGTTGATCTTTGAAACAATAAGACTTCACCTTTCTGCTTAGCGGATTCGTTATATTCGGAAAACAATAAATATCCAGCACCAAGAGCAATTGCGAAAGCCAAAGTGATACCAAAATTTCTCCACTTGTGCTTTCTTTGATAGTTGTAAGCTGATAATAGATAAGCAGTACCATTAACTGTGGTTTCACCAGGAAGAGCACTGACTGTTTGACAAATGAATGAATCAGGATTTTGACCGGGTGGTAATTGGCTAGGAGGAGCAGGAATGAAGGTAGAACAATTGTAGATCACTTCTTCAAATTCATTGACCATAAGAGCTTCAAAGGCATAAGCTAAAGGATCAATGTAGTTGATCCATCTAGACCAGCCTAACATGTAAGTGACTGGAATTGTGAAGCCAACAAACATTGTAAGAGCTAATAAGACAACGTGAGCTGGAACCAAAGCTTCAGACAAAGAGCTTGCAGCAGATCCAATCAAACGGAAAAAATGAGACATTGTGAAAGTGGCCGTTATATTGACTAGAAAGTAAAAGAAAAAACGACCTGGCTCTCTTCTATAATGAACCATGAAATAATAGACCAAGTTGAAGAAGATTGCAGTGACAATTTTTTGAGGGATATGGGCAATAATTGAAGCAAAAGACGCTGCAGATGGATGATAAAGTGCATATTGTTTATGTTTTTCAATGATAGGTCTTGCTTCAAATAAAGACATGATTTCCAAAAATGAGGAAAACCCGTTGAATAAGACGGCAAAGAACATGGATGAACTTCTATTGGTGAATGATCCGGTAACGGGTTGTAGATTGTAAAAAATTGAAGACAAAACTAGCGCCATGATGGAATTTGCTAAAGTTTCGAAAAGGTTGAACCCAAAATCATTAATGATTCTTTGAAACTCTCTTTTCAAACAATACTTGGTTTGCATCCAAAAGGACACTGTATATGATGATGAAGGTCTTATATGGTTAGACTGTTTCGCATTATGAGCTGTTTTGATATAACTTGACACATTCTCCGATTCATGCTTGTGAAATGAAGCATCAATATCATAGATCAATGCCTCATATTCCGGTGAAGACTTCCAGTATTTTTCGAATTCAGCAGGAGTTTTTGGAACTTTGTTTTCAAATCCTTTTTGTGCAACCCTTTCTCTTGGTGACGTTACTGATGTCAGGAAATCAGCAGTAGTTTGTCTAGCTGGGCAATCATAACCCATTTTCAAGAAGTATTCTCTTGCTTTATCAGCATCACCAAAGAAGATCTGATGACCTTCATACAAAACTGAAACTTTGTCAAACAAATCATATGCATCTTGAGAACACTGATAGATAGCAATGAAGGCAGTTGTTTCCAAGACATCTGCCTGTGTTCTTAGAGCTCTGATGAATTCTAAAGCAGTTGCAGCATCCAACCCTCTGGTAGCATTATCCCAGCATTGTAATCTAGCACCAGATAATGAAACTTCACAGATAGAAACTCTTTTCCTTTCACCACCTGAGACACCTCTAACCAACTCATTACCAACTTTGGTGTTCTTGGTATGACTTAAACCGTAAGTTGCCATATAAACTTCTGTTAAAGCATCAGCATATTGATCTCTAGTAACGTCTGGGATTCTGTTCTGAGGAGTTCTAAATTTAGCAGCCAATGACAGGGTTTGCCACACTGTCAAATGTGGAAAATGCGTATCAGTTTCAGCATTGTAAACAACTTCACCTCTATAGTGCTTTTTAATATCATGTGGTGTTAACCCTTCATAAGAAATTGTTGACTCTTCTCCAATATGGAAACCATGGGTGTTGGAAGCGATAGTCTTCAACAACGTAGAACAACCTGAACCGGGTCTACCAAGAACAACACAAACTTCACCTGGTCTGATTAATGCATCCATTGGCTTCAGAATATCAAACTGACGGCCTTGTCTAGCATCTTTAGAACTAAATAAATCTCTAGATAGTTGAGACACATACTTGTAAGGAGCATTCAAGACTGTGGATTGATAGTCAGTATCTGTAGCATTACCATAAGCTCTTAAATCTTTGTATGCAATACCCAAAGAGTATGACTTATAGTAGTCTGGATCTTTATCCATAAATGATTTAAAATTCTTGATCCAATATCTGGAGTTGAACTGGTCTGAATTTGGGTCTAATTTTTCCTCCAAGTCTGGGTTGTTCATAGGAGAGACACCAGGGGCAATTGTAGAGACTCTAGATAGAGATTCACCAGCAACGGCATCAAACTCTCTATTTGCATCAAAATTAGCCTTGGAACCTTGGGAGGCGTTGGTGAAACTTCTAGCCAATTCAACAATACTCTCGTTAACATCTGCAGTATAACCTTCGTATGGGACACGTTCTAGAGGGTCCTGAGCCTCATCTTCCAAATGTGTCCTATGAGGATCAGCAGCTCCTTCAGTATTTCGTTTATCAGTCCCAAACATTGAGCTTTCTTATAAGGGACTTCAAAGAAGCGGACAAAAACAAGCGCTCCACTATTTATTTATACAGCAAAGACATGAGACTTTTAGTTTTTGGCATTAAAAAAACCAGCACTCAAAAGCCGGGGCCTCCTTTTATAAAACTAAATCCGAAAAAGCTCGCATTTGTCTACATAGTACAGTCCATTCCTGGAAACTGGAGTGGCTCGTACCACAGGTTGACAATTGACCGTTCAGGGTCTCTACAAATTCTGAAGCCGCGGGCCAGGCCTGTGGTATGATAGTGGTCTCAGTTTGATGGAGTACGATGCGCATTTCTGCGGACTGTCAAGACGTTCGCGAAATACTGATTAGATGGTACGCCGTACGACATACGAGTGAACAACCCTGAATGAACAACTTTGGAACTCGTTATTCACCGTGAGTGTTGGTGTATTGCGGATCTCTGGTATATTCTCTGGCAGATACTCGACAATTCTGTGATGTTAGCAGCTCGAGCCACGAGGCAGCTGAAGCGCTGCAACGGTCAACCCCAGGAAGCCAAAATGTGATCCAGTTCCGACAACGTATACCAGAGAGATCCGATATCCGATACGTAACTCCATCAGCTTTCGTTTAACATTAAATCCTCACTATATCCGACTGCCGAGTAAGACCGAGTAAGACCGATGTGTCCATTCGAATTTCGGTGTTCCGTGTTTCCAAATTTTTGATCCATTTAAGGTTCATTTTCAACTTTCGACCTTCAAGTAGTCACTATTTCTCAGTTGCATTATGGGCATTGCATTTCTCTCTCCATTTTACGCTTGCATAATTAGAATTTATTTAGAAATCAGTAGCGGTCTTCAAATTTATATAAACATCCTTACACCGTAATCCCAACGCGTAAAACAAACCAAACAAAAACAAAATAACAAGGACCGATCAATGATCCATAGTAAGCAATGTCTCTGCAAAAGAGAATACAGGAGAAAAAGAATGAGCTTGACTCGCTGAGCAGTGTTCAGGATCTTTCACAGAAATTGTGTTCACAGCTAGAAGAACTCGAGGCAAGGCTTGACACATTGGCTGATGGCACTGAGGGTAAGATAATTCACACCATGAAGTAAGCCGTTTTCTTTACTAACCCTTTTCACTACAGCTGTTGCCCTGGTCATGTCAAACTGGACTCATATAATCAAATCAGTTTCAATGGCATCAAGTATGTGACATTCATGGTTCCAAAGGCTTTCCCGAAACCTATACTAACATGAATTACAGTGAGTCTTGCCAATTATTCAGATGCAGATTATGAAAATATAGAACAGCCACCTTTGCCTGAAACGTTGGTACGTTTGAGAATTTCCGAAAATGATCAGCAAGATGTATCGGGAAGTGCGGATGAGTCACTGGAGGTTGAGTGAAGTATAAACTATTTTGGTATAAATTTGGCGTTTATTTGGTTTGTTTTTAGATCTAGGGAAATTAAGAATGATTGTAACATTAGAAAAACTATTGTATTCAAAAGCTACGTAGATGACAAAAATCTGGAAACTAAAACTAAGCTTTTATTCTTTTTGTAAGCCGAAGAGGAGCGCTCACTCTTCAACGGACAATGAGTTGTAATTAATGACTTTGTGAGCTCCTGATTTTTCATTAGCAGTACCAACAATCCCCTTAACCAACTGTTCTAATTCATTTTCTTTGATCAAACGGACCAAGAGATCATTTTCTTTTGTCAGTTCACTTCTTAATTCATCAATTTCAATACCACCAATAAATTTAAATCTCAACAACAATTGTGCATCGTCATCCAATTCAGTCAACTCTTGAATTTTAGGTAATGTGATTTTGAATCCATTATAAAATTCATATAAACCATCTTGGAAAAAATTGAGGATCGTTGCAAATGTATTGGTGCTTTCAATCAAGTTCTTCACGTATTCGTTAGAGTTACTCTGAGCAGCACTAATTTTAGCCCAGTCATCACTCAAAACGGCCCTTTTCCAAATTAATTTAACATTAGTTTGCTTTTCAAACTCAGAAAGGTTGGATAAATGTAAAACTTTCAGAGCATAATAAAAGTTCAAGTTGTTTCCAACTTTAGACCCATCTAATAACGTGAAAATATCAATTAATTCGTTAACTGACAAAGTTTTGTTAGACAAAAGTCTGCCTAATGCTCTTTCAAATGATTTCCTGATTAGTGTAGCATCAGAATATCTCAAATTGAGTAAATCTTTCACAATAGAATCAACTTGGGCAATTGGATCGCTATCTGATCTAATAAAGTCTGAGATTTGTTCTAAAACTGAAGATTGAGCTTCACTAAAGTCTAACTCTTCTTGAATCTCAAGCAATAGATTTTCTGTTGATTTATCAATTTGCTTCAGCTCTTGTGTGTGTGCAAGTGCCGAAAGTTTAGCAATGTTTAGTTTCAATCTCTTTTCTCTTTGTGTATCACTATTTTTCTGGGAATGGTTCAATAAAATTCGAGATGCTTTGGCAAAATCATCATCAAAAATGTCCTTAATCCATGAGATGTTGGAATGGTCATTCTCCTCCAAGAATTTTTTCAGAAAGTGGCTGTATTCAGGAAACCCCAACAATAAAATTTGGTATTTCTCTAATGAAATATAATAGTTGTATAAAGTGGCCGCAAAATCATATCCAAACTTGTTGAAGTAATGAGAAAATCTTAACTGAACATGCTCAACATCAGCTTCACTTTCGGCAGACTCACGATCTTCATCAGAGATTTCCGCCAATGATTTTAGATCTTTGTATGTTTCAGCAATCGCTAAAGCTGCATTCTTAGCGTTGAACAACACTAAAGTCCTAGTCCAAAAGTTAGAATTGTCTCTATAAAACAACTGAGTTGTATTGATTGAGTCTTGAATCTGTCTGGTTTTTGGAGTTTGGGCTTCGAGCCATCTCAAAACTTGCTGGGTTTGATAAAACAATAATTCTGCTATTTCAATGGCCACTTCGCTTAAAGTTTCATCAATGGCATGTCTTTGGTTTGCAGAAGCGAAAGATTGGAATATTTGGTGAATGATGATATAAATTGAATCCTTAGCGAACCATAACTCTTGCTTTCCAACTTGAGTGGATAATTGTAGGATATCATATCTATATGATTTCTCTAATTCAATCACTGGACTGAAAATCAGTGAAACTATCTTAGCACTTAAATTCTCTGATTCTTTTAACTTGTTTAATCCTTTGAAAAAAATAACAAGAAATGGATTCAAGGAGTCTAAACCGTTTAAGAAAAAATCTGTTGCACTCTTGGATAATCCAGCATTATGGCTTAATGTTTTCAATGATTCTTCAAAGGTGAAAACCATCTCCTGCTCTTTGTTTTCAGAAGCCTGAGAGATAATATCTTGTAGCCTTGATGCTGCTGTGATTTTTTGTAATACTGATAACAACTGTAAGAACACGTCATATGAAATGTTATCCTTAAAGTTGGTTATGCTGTATTTCAACAATCTTTCTAACTTTTGTTGACGAAGTTTCAAATGATCTGATAAAGAACTCAATCTTGGTGGCAGATAACTTGATTTAGATAGCAATATTTCTTCCGCCACTTGAATTAGATCAACTTCAACGTCTAGTGATGATATGCTAATATTTTGAGGAAGATCGAATTGAATAGGATTCTGCACATCCTCACCATAAAATACACCTTGTTCAATATGTGATTTGAAGAAGGGAACATTAGCAACCGGTTCATCGAGGTTCTTTTCAGTTGATTCCAATGTTTCGATTCTAATGACACCGATTTCAGGAATGATGGCTAAAACGGATGGAGATTGGATAATAAGCTGTTTCTCTTCACTCCTCTTCAAATTTTCGAAACCACTGCCAACGATATTAACTCCCTGACGGAAGCTGACCACATCTTCCCATTTGCGTTTCAAGTTTAATGTGTGATCCAGTTTTGTGACAAGTTCAGCAAGCACAACACTGTTATCAAAAACAATGAATGCAATTGATCCAGGAGATGGAACGTATAATTTTGGTGGGTTCTGATAGAACCCTGTGTATGTGTTTAGTTTATATGCTGAGAAAACCAAGAGATGATCTCCATCTTTCTTGACAGTGAACAAGAAATAAAACTGTTCGCTTTCAGTGTTCGGAATTGAAGTCAGAAGCAAGAAGACATCATTATTTTCAAAATTTGGTAGTAGCGAGAGGTCCAAGACTTCCAGGCTGCTGCTTGCGTCTGGATATAAACCTTCAATAGAGCTCGTTAACAATTCTTTCAATTCATTATGAAAAATCTTCTTGGCCTGTCCATCACTTGAACAAGACCATACCTGGAAAGATCCATCTCTAGAAACAAACGTGGCAATTCTCTCACCTTGGCCCAAAATTGCGCCTGCCTTAATAGAAACTATTTGTCTCGAACTTTCTAAGACAGTACTGAAAAACCCTGTCTGTCTTTTAATTATATCAACTGTCTTTATGCTTGGTTTACCAGCAAAGTCTCTTAGACCTAACAATATCACTCTCCCTTGATTTGTAGACAATAAAACACCAGCCGGTTCAATATTTTCTGCAATTGTGATGACTTCTCTGTCATGCAGTTTGACAACACCTTCAACTCCTTTCTGATGTTGTAACAGCCCGATTGAAGAAACGTTACCAACGTTCTCATAGAATCTAACGTTGCCTGTATGTGTGGAAATGGAAACAATGCCACATTCATTAGATCCTGCACTTGGAGCAACTAGAAGCACTAAAGGTGGAAATCCATTATTTGGCGGTATACCTGGTAATTGGGTCGTTGTAGGGATTGAGTCAACAGAATTGTAATTCCAGGTGAAGACGTTTTCTCCAACTGTTAAAACTCCATGACTTGATGTCTCATCAGTAGAGGCAGTTAAAAACTGGTCCTGTGGGTTTCCAGATAAGGCAGTAGGTGTAGCAGCCATTTTAGAAACAACATATTTCAGATTACGGGTCAACTCTGTGGATATGTTGGTAAATTGGTGACCCCTCTGATGATTGTTGGAAGAGTTTCCTGTGGATGAAGAATCAGATCCAATTTCGAGTTTCTTGCCCAACCAAGTTCCTCTCGCTGCAAACCCATTACCGGGCTTCTTGGCTGTAAACCCTAATGCTTGAGCCATTGTCTTTATCAGAAAACGGACTGATCTCAATAGGATCAAACTATATCCAAGCTCAACTTTGAATTAACTTGAATTTTTTTATTTTGGTTTTCTTGTTTACTTTTCTAAAGACTAAGATCATACGAGGGTGACCCGGAAATTTGGCCTCGGAAGTGTTTACCTCATCGCCTGAATTTTTTTTTTCTAAAGAAATTTTTTCAGATATTAGTAGAGAGGTGACGAAATCGTTTTAAACTATATTCAATATGATCAGAACTGTGTATGTTGACATGTCATTGATATCTTCGCTATTCCTTTTACTAACTTTTGTTACAGTGTCCCAAAAAATGCTCGTTCAAAGAGAGCTTTAAAGAATAAAGAATCCAAACTCACAGAAAACACCAAAACCGCTCTTTTTGTTCCAGGTTTGACCAGTAATCAAGCTTTACATGATATAATGGTTGATCTTAGTGCCTTGAAGAAACCAGATATCAAAAGATTCTCCAAGAAGAATGATATCAAACCATTTGATGATGCCTCACAATTAGAATTCTTCAGTGAAAAGAATGACGCTTCATTGATAGTCTTTTCAAGCAGTAATAAGAAAAGAAAGAACAATCTAACATTTGCCAGAACTTTCGGATACAAAATATATGATATGATTGAACTTTTAGTTCAAAGTGATTTCAAACTCTTGAAAGATTTCAGACAGAGTACGTTCAACATTGGTCTAAAACCAATGTTCACCTTTAACGGTGGTGTTTTTGATTCACATCCAGTCTACAAACAAATCAAATCTTTATTCCTCGATTTTTTTACAGGTGACAAAACTGACTTGCAAGATGTTGCTGGTCTTCAACACATTATTTCCATAACCGCTCCAGATTTCGAAGAAGGTGAACCATTACCACAAGTTAATTTCAGAGTTTATAAATTAAAAACTTTCAAAAGTAATCAAAAAGTCCCAAGAGTTGAATTAGTGGAAATTGGACCAAGACTAGACTTCAGCATTGGTAGATATGAAACTCCATCCCCAGAAATGGAAAAGGAAGCTATGAAGAGAGCAAAACAATTGGAAGCCAAGAATATCAAGAATGTGGAAGTTGATGTCATTGGTGATAAGATTGGTAGAGTCCATGTTGGTAAACAAGATTTGAACCAAATGCAAACCAGAAAGATGAAAGGTTTGAAAAAAAGATACGATCAAGTTGATGATGATTTCGATGATGAAGTTTACGAGGATGAGCAACCAGCTAAGAAACAAAAGAAATAAACCCAATGCATCACCATCATTTCATAAACATTTGTAAATTAGAATATTAATTTAATGGGATGCTGTAGATATCCTCTCTTCCAAAAAAAAAAATTAAAATGACATGAATGAAACTTCTATAAACTCTAAATAGGACTCTGAATATATAAAATTTTGGGTGTGTGATGAATAGGTTTCTTCTCTGAAAGTGAAGAACATGAAATAAAGGAACATTAGTTTTTGGCAGATCTGATACTCTTGTTGTGAATCAATCTCAAAAGATTTCTCAATAACATGGCAATAGTCACTTTACCAGTCATTGGGACATAAAGGCTTGCTCTCTCTTTGACATCGGCATTAAAATTTCTCTCAGATGAAAAATTGATACATACAGCACCTTCTTTGACCAATTCTTTTGGAAATTTGTATGTTGGGGATGGAACACCTGTAATGATGACATCTGCGTTTTTGGCAGCTTCATCTAATGAAATGTCTATATCTTCCACTTTGTGTCTTGTTAGTTTCAAACCTTCACCTCTAGTGAACTTCTGGATATTGTCAATATCTTTAGAGTAAACAGTGGCACCATCATTGGCCAATAAAGCAGCCAAAGGACGACCAACAATTTCAGATCTGTTAACAATTAAAACTTGTTTACCATAAAGTCTATTACCGTACTCAAGTAAGGTGTTGTAAGTTCCTAAGAATTCGACAATCTTGACAATAGCTAATGGGGTACATGGCAAAATAGATTTTTGAGTTTCTTCAGCATCCAAAAATCTGATATTGTGATACATGTTTTGAATGAATTTATGATTCAAACCTTCAACATCCTTTTCGATTGAAACAACTTGTTGCAAATATTGATCTTGTCTGTCGCCAAAAACTGGGAAATAAACCATAATGCCATCAACTTTATCATCATTATTAGCTTCAATGATGGCTTCCTCCAAATCTTCCTTGCCGACAACTCTAAGTTCATACGTGAAGCCAAGAGACTCTGAAGTTTTACCAGTCCAGTCAGCATACATTTGAGCAGCTGGATCATCATTAGCAAGAAACCCAACTAAAGTTGGAGATCTGCCTAATGCTTTAACACCATCTTCAACCTCTTTAATGAATGGTTTAGCAATGCTTGATGCCAAAATGGTTTTTCCAGCAGGTTTGGATTGAGTTGAATCAGACATCATTGAAATTATGCAAAGTGTTAAATTTGAATAGTTGAAAGAGTTCAGAGAAAATTGTCTACCTCAGAAAATCTGTCCCATGTTCTAAAAATTTTTGTGCCAATTTTCGAGTAATAGAAAAAACAGAAACAAAAAGAAACTTTTGACTCCAGATTCGCCGTGACTCCATAACCCTCCTAGTTCAGTTTATTTTCCTGTTTGGGGTATTTTATATTATTTGATTATGTCATTTTTGACAAATTTATCGTAGGGTAGCCCTCCTGGTGCTTTTGTTGTGGAGCCAAAAGAAGATGTAAACGAGGAAGCCATCACAGCTCAATATACCCGAGCCCTTTCCTTCCAGTCAAGTCGTTCACTAAAGTCTTTCCAGCATAACTCATCAGCTGTGATAATTTTCCATAGTTCTGTGAAGTCCTGTGCTCTTTTCCAATCATATCGGCTTATAATTGCAAGAGCTAATAGAGGAATAAGGTGTTCGAACAGAAAATTAAATCGTTTAATTGATTTTCTAAAATGGGGAAGTCCAAGCATAAGAATGAGCCAGTAAGTTTAAACACGGTCGTCCACATATCATTTTCCTCTAGCTGATACTAACCACGGTTTCAGGAAATGGTTCAATTGCGTAAGTAAACATCCTTGACATGTGACCGTTACCAACAGTACTAACAACAATAGATCAAAATGAATTTCTGTTTGACCAGGGTGGTGGAAAAGGAAATACGGTAAGTTCAGCGCCTTCCTTGCTAAAAACATTATCACATGCCTTCAAAGAGAAATCCAAGAGGTCAGTCATCTACGATGATTATATGAAAACAGTTGGAACCGGATTCTCACACCTTGGTATAAGTAATGATTCCTCATCAAGTATAAGTCTTCCATCGAGACCTAAGAAGAAAACACATGTCTTCAAAGTTGATTCGCAAACCTCATCTCCTAGATTTTCTGGTGACCAGTACACAGATTTGGATGATGATTGGGATGCTGATGTCGATCAAGGTTTGAGCTCAACCATGTCACAACCAAGATTTCTTGAGAACAAACCAACCAGATCCTTCGAATATCCGAAACTCAAACATGAAAGGAATTTATCTGGTATGAAAAGCCATGTTGATGGCATCGTCTCGGATCCTTCAAACTCGTTATACTCTTTGTATGGCCCAAACATGAGACAAGAAACTGAGTCAAATAAAGAGTTTGAAGAAATGAATGCGCTAATCTCAAGATTCAACAGGTTCAAAAAGTTGATTCAAGAACCTAATATTGATCTCAACAGCTTGAAAAAAATGGCATGGAATGGTATCCCCTATGAGCTTCGACCAATCAGTTGGCAGCTACTACTAGGGTATCTTCCAACTAACTCAGATAGACGTGTTAGTCAACTATCAAAAAAGAGAAAAGAATATGCAGAAGGAATTCAACAGGCATTCAGTAAAGAAAAAGATCAAACCACATGGCATCAAATAGAGATTGATATACCTAGAACCAATCCCAAAATATCACTATATCAATGTGAGACCACACAAAGAGCATTAGAAAGAATCTTATACCTCTGGGCAGTGAGACACCCAGCATCAGGGTATGTGCAAGGTATCAACGATTTAGCAACTCCCTTTTATCAAACATTCTTATCATCTTACGTTGATCCAAATATCCAAATTGAAGAATTTGATCCAAAAGTAGTTCCAAAGGATGTGATGGACGCCGTTGAAGCAGATACTTTTTGGTGTCTGACTAAACTTCTAGAAGGCATCCAAGATAACTACATACATGCTCAGCCAGGTATCATAAGGCAAGTGAATGAACTGAAAGATCTCATCAACAGGATAGATGCTGATCTATACACACATCTAGAGAATGAAAACGTTGAGTTCATCCAATTCTCATTTAGGTGGATGAACTGTCTATTGATGAGAGAACTCACGGTACAAAATACAATCAGAATGTGGGATACATACCTAAGCGAAGTCAATGGCTTTAGTGAGTTCCATGTTTACGTATGTGCTGCGTTCTTAGTGAAGTGGAGTGATGAGCTCAAACAAATGGAATTTCAAGACATCATGATGTTCTTGCAGAACGTCCCTACCAAAGACTGGACAGAGAAAGACGTGGAGCTTCTTCTCAGTGAGGCCTTTATCTGGCAGAGCCTTTACAAACACGCAACGGCTCATCTTAAGTAATGAACGCTCATCTTTAATGAATCTTGTAGCCTCTTCTAAATTCGCGACAAGGCCCTACCAAAATTTATAGTGAAAAAATTTGCTCGAGATGAGCTATTGACACAAAAGTTTGAAGCATAGAAAAAGAGGCCAGTGTGGGCTCCCTGTCGCATTGTACGCCCAAAGAAACATTATTAAAACGTCGCGGTCCTCCGTGATATCTACCAGATCCCTTTTCGTACCCGCAAAGAAGAAAGCAGCTCCAAAAAAGAAGACCGAATCAATCATAACCAGATCAACAAACAGATCTACAAAACCAATCACTATTACCCCACCCCAGGGAGAGAAGAAAAAGAAATTCACAATCGAGAAGATGTTTCCATTCACTGTACTTTCTCACCCAACTAGTGATATCAAAAATCCAACCTTGATGCTGCGTAATTCGAGCGGTAATCGGTTCATATTCGGTAAGATCCCAGAAGGTCTTCAAAGAACATTAACAGAGAACAAAACTAAAAGTAGTCGGGTTGATGGAATTTTTTTAACAGGGGAGCTGAATTGGGAAAGTATAGGTGGTCTTCCAGGTCTGATCTTGACCATCAGTGACCAAGGGAAGAAAAGTTTAAACTTATTCTATGGTAACAACTATCTAGATTATGTGATTTCAACATGGAGGTCATTCGTCTTTAGATTTGGTATTAATTTGAACTCTACCGTCATGAGCAACAAAAGAGTGTTCACAAATGAGATGATGGATGTTCAATCTATCGTCTTGACCCAAAACTTACAAGCAGAAAGGGATGTTTTTCCACGCACAGTAAATGATAAACTAAGAGAAATTGTTACAAGAATGTTCCCATTAGACGTCAAAAACACATATGCAGAAGAAGAAAACGCCAATCTTGAAAAGGCTGCTGATCCAAAACTATCAGATCCATACATTCATGTGGAACTTCCTAAATTTGATCCAGTCCAAACCTCAACTTGTTACTCCATCAAAATCAAGGGACTGAGGGGTAAGTTTTCTGTTGATAAAGCGATTGCATTAGGCGTGCCAAATGGCCCTATCCGTGGTAAGCTAGCGGCTGGTAATGAAATCACTCTGCCTGATGGCACAGTTATCAAACCAAGCCAGGTTTTATCAGAATCAAGAGAATTTGATAACGTTTTGATTATTGACATTCCTAAAAATTCATATCTTCAATCTGCATTCAATGAAAAATGGGCTCCAAAAACAAGCTTGGTATACCATCTTTTGGGTGAAGATGTGGAACCTTTCAGTGATGAGTATGTTAGATTTATTAGATCTTTTGGTGATGAATGTCATCATTATATCTCACATCCTTTATACTGTCCTGATTCTATCAATTTCAAGTCATCTTCTAATGTCATTTTAAAACTAAAAGCTCTGCAACCAACCCATTTCAATCTTCCATATAGTTCCAAAGCTGCTAAAGAAAAACCAGAAGATATCAGCGGGAACATCAAAATTCTTCTTCAAGGTCAAACGACTACCATTGAATCAACAATTCCATCACTCAGAAATAACATTGCTCTTGATGACTCTGAAGTTAACTTGAAATTCTCACAGCATTGGGAAGAGTCATATAACGAGGAAGTCATACCCTTAAAATTGAAGGGTGCTGCACCATTAGAGAGAGTTTTGAATGATGTGTCGGTCTCTGCCACTCAAATCGACCTTGATAAACCTTTAAAAGATCAGGTTGAAATAATCACATTGGGTACAGGTAGTGCTTTACCTTCCAAATATCGTAATGTCATTTCCACATTAGTGAGGCTCCCATTTTTGAATGAAGATGGCTCAGCCTCTTATAAATCCGTCATATTGGATGCCGGTGAAAACACAATAGGGACAATGTACAGGACTTTCGGAAAGGAAAACATTCCTAAACTTTTCCAAGAGTTGAACATGATTTATTTGAGTCATTTACATGCCGATCATCATTTAGGGATTGTCACCATTATTAACGAATGGATAAAACACAATCAAGATAATGACAAGATACTTCAATTGGTGACCCCTTGGCAATATAATACATTTGTCCAAGAATGTTTAAGGTTTGAAAGGTTTGGTAATGCTTTAAATAGAATTTCTTACGTTAGTTGTGAAGAATTTTTGTTTGGCAAGAAAAGACCAGAAATACAACCCGTTCCATTTGATAAATTCCTGACTGAGGTCATTGATCAAAAAGAGTACAAACCACTAGTAAGAAATACTCAGGCCCTTAGCTCATTGTTTGCCCAATTGAGCATCAGAAAATTCAGTACATGTCGTGCTATACATTGTGACTGGTCTTATTGCTGTGCCATCACTTTCAAATTGAGTCCTGATGAAGAGTTCAAAGTGTCCTATTCAGGTGATACAAGACCAAATCATTATAGCTTTGCAGAGCATATAGGACAGGACTCGGATTTGTTAATCCATGAAGCCACTTTAGAAAATGATTTATTAGAAGAAGCAAAGAAAAAACGTCATTCAACAATCAATGAAGCTATTGAAGTCTCCAACATGATGAATGCTAAAAAATTGATTTTGACGCATTTCAGTCAAAGATATCCTAAATTACCATCAATTTCTAAAACTTTAAAGATCAACTCTCGTTATTGTTTTGCCTTTGATGCAATGATGAACAAATACGGTGATATTGGTGATCAAGAAAATTTGATTGGTCAATTGAACAAAACCTTCATTGCAGAACAACAGTCTGTCAATGTAGAAATGGAAGAAGATTAAATGATGTGATTTTACCCAAACTACATAATAATTTGCACATACCAAAAATAACAAGTTCTTCACATCGTTAATTGTTCACAAATTACGTAAAACCCCTTTCTCGTTTGGTGTCTTTGCTCTAAGCAGCAGCTTCATTGATACCTTGTTCTGCTGGTTCTAGACTGTTATTATAGAAAGATTCCCACAATTCAACAGCCTCCTTTTGACTCTCAATAGTACTCTCCAAGAAGATCTCAATTGAATTTCTGAAATCATGAATTCTTTCAAATTCAAAAGCTTTGAGTTCTTCCGTAATAACTTTGCTTATCGTGACAAATTTTTCTTTCAATGTTTGGTTCTTTGATTCCAAAGCAGATAGCTCATGTTTCAAAATTTCCAGTTTATCAGTTTGTGTTCTGTTATATTTAAAATTTTTGTCATATGAAGCCTTTTTCTTTTTCAAGTCGGATTCTGATTTTGATAGCTGCAACAGAAGCTTATCCCTTTGATCAAAAGTGGATCTAATACTATTGATGACACGTTGATATTCGTCCAGTGTTGCTCCTAGAGTTAGCATATCCTGTAACGAAAGTCTGTCTAAAAGATCCTTGATTTTAGACTGTGTGTTTGAAAATTCTTGGAACAATTCAGTAGAAACTTTTGAGACTTCAAGATCTGCCAATGTGGATATTATGTTTGCAAATTCTTCGGTAACTGATGAAAGATCCTGTCTTTGAAGGATAACAGTTTCCAGATTTCTTGAGAACGTTTTCAACTGTTGATCCAGTGCTTCCACATATGATTTTCTGTCTTTGAAATATTCATCTGGTTCAGAAATTTTTGGTGTGAATGAGAAAGCGCCACCAATTGAACTTAAGAAACCACCGGATCCATTCAAAGAACCATCATCGTTTTCATTAAAGGTTGAATTTGTACCCAACGCCTTCTCGTGCTCTCTTGCCTCTGATGAGAATCTTTCACTTTGCAGAAACATTATGAAATCTGGATCTTTGTGAAGATGAACGTTTTGAGATATCTTGACTAACATTCTTTCCAATGCAAATCTTCTATGCTCGATGAAACTTTGATTGAATCTACCAACTGCTTGTTTTTCTGGTGGAGGTGGAATAATTCTTCCCGGATGTGTGTGTTGCAATTGGCGGTATAGCCATCTGAAATCTCTGTATCTTCTGGAAACCACTGTATCATTACTCTTTAACAGTTCTGAGTTTGATGAAACAGTACGAACATTGTAGACGATATGGGCACTAGTTATATCTCCAACTTTAGTAGGATCACCCACAGTGATATTCAGTTTATCATTCGCATCAATTACAGTTGCTGTTCCAGTTATGGAAGGTGCTATTTGTGTTTCTTGTGATTCTTCATTGTCTGGTTTAGGTTCTGAGATTTTTAATGGAGATAGTGGAGTACGATTGATGTTGAACAGAGGGGCCTCAGATTGTTTGAGTAATGATTCTGCAGGAGACTCTGTCTCCTCTTGGTCTTGATTTGTATCTTCTTCAGTTGTGCCTAATGGTCCCAATGGGTTATCTGAATCTTGCTTTGTTTCCACAGAATCCTTCTTGATTGG
Source organism: Gotozyma siamensis (assembly GCA_030579035.1). Classification (NCBI taxonomy): domain Eukaryota; kingdom Fungi; phylum Ascomycota; class Saccharomycetes; order Phaffomycetales; family Phaffomycetaceae; genus Gotozyma; species Gotozyma siamensis. Next base: position 358,443 of record JAKTZZ010000001.1, read on the forward strand.
ATTACGACGGTATCTTGGGGCCCTGTAAACGTTTTGACGGCGAAGTCTGTTTGGAGATGATGTTTTCTGTTCAATTGGATGATCTTTGTCTTCTGGTGTGTTTTCAAGATCGACAGAGGGTAGTAATTGGTTTTTTAATCTAGCTGAGTCGTCAAATAGTGCCTCCTCTTTCTTTGGAGAGACAATGTCAACCTTGAAGTTCGAGTTCTCAGGACTTTTGGTAAGACTTGAGAATAATTCGGTGGTGTCCTGAGCAGGTAACTTGGGAGTCTCTAGAGCTGCTTTTGGCTCCTGTTCCTCTTCTTTTTGTTTGGCCACTTCCTCCTCAGCTTCACCCTCCTCTTCCTCTTGGTGGACTGCGGTCTGTGCAAAGGTGGCCGACAGTTCGTCCACTATACTGCTCTCCAGGTTGCGGTTCCCACCCGTGGAGAGCACGTCATCCCATTGGGCAGCCTCCAGTGGGTCGTGATTGGCCATTTGTCAGTTCGTTTTGGTAGTTCAATTATTGAAGGGTGAACAAGTCAACACTTTTTTGGCTTTGATATCGGTATTAAAAAATTCGCGATCAGCATCAAAGACTCTTTACCATCACCATCAGAAGAACTAAATGTCAGAACTTCGAAACCGGAAAAGGGGCAAGAATAGCAGTTCTGCACCTGGGTCGGCTGCTAAGAATTTGGAGTCAGTGCAGAAGGAAAAAGCCACAAGAAATTTCTCCCTATGGAACGCGTGGGTCGCTGGAACAGTCTTGAAAGTGCTTCTTTTCGACACATATCACTCGACTGATTTCGATGTCCATAGAAATTGGCTTGCTATTACGAACTCATTACCCGTCAGAGAATGGTATCTGGAAAAGACTAGTCAGTGGACCCTGGATTATCCTCCATTCTTTGCCTATTTCGAGTGGATACTCTCGCAATTTGTGTCTAAAGTTGTTAGAGACGATGGATGTTTAGATATCGTGGAAGTTGGTCAATATGGATGGCCAACGGTGATCTTTCAAAGAAGTACAGTGATAATCACTGAGATCTTACTTTTTGCAGTGCTTCAGACTTTTATCAATTTGAGTGACGATAAAACCACAAGTTTCATTATTGCTAGCTCATTGGCACTGTCTCCAGGTTTATTAATTGTTGATCACATCCATTTCCAATACAATGGTATGATGTTCGGGATTCTCATAGCCATCATACTATGTGCAAAATTGAAAAAACACTATTTGATGGCTTTCTTGTTTGCTGTCTTGTTATGTTTTAAACATATCTTTTTGTACCTAGCACCAGCTGTGTTTGTTTACCTTCTAAGTGCTGAAGTGTTGGATTTCTCACAGCGGAAAAATCCAATAAAAATCGTCAAATGGAACAACTTGGTCAAGCTTGGATCTATTGTCATTGTCGTGTTCCTAGTTTCATTTGGTCCATTTGCTTACTACGGTCTCATTCCTCAACTATTAGCAAGACTGTTTCCATTTTCCAGAGGTTTGACTCATGCATACTGGGCACCAAATATCTGGTCAATTTATTCTTTCTTGGACAAGATTTTACTCACAATTTTAAAGATCCCAATCTTGAATGCTTCAGTATCAAAGTTCAATCTACCTATCCCTTCAATAGATTCAATCAATGCTAAACTCCAAAGCATTGGAAACACTGGTACTAAAGGCTTAGTTCAAGATGTTTTCTTCGTTATCTTACCAGATATCACACCTAGAGTCACATTTTTATTGACCCTGTTCTATGATATATTATCTATCTTACCATTGTTATGGCAACCAACATTCAAGAGATTCATTGGATGTTTGACATTGAATGCATATGCCTCGTTTTTATTCGGATGGCATGTTCACGAGAAGGCAATTATGCTAGTTATATTCCCATTCACATTTTTGATTAGTGAAAAGAGGTTACTCAACTGCTATTTGATTTTAGCAAGTGCAGGGTATGTCAGTTTATTCCCACTATTACCAAACCAAAATTTGATCAAACAACTCTATACATTTATATGGTTTGTCATTTATTCATTATCGTTCAGAGAAGTTTCCAAGTCAGTATCCTCCAAAAACAGAATCTTCTTGATTGACAGACTTTCTATTATTTATGTTTTGGGATTAATACCTATGGTTTGGAACGTTCTTTTGATGGACATCTTCAAAAGCAAGTACGCCATTTTACAAAAGTACGAATTTGTCGGACTGATGATATATAGTGTTTACTGTGGGGTTGGTGTTATTTTCAGCTGGTTTGGGTTGAGTTGGTTGTACTTCTTTGAAGATTCAATCTGGGAAGAATAAAGAAAAAAGACAAAATTTCATCATGAACATTAGGAGCTACGTATACAAATACTCATTAGCTTGTACATTATTTGGAGGGGTTCATTATCACATATATTTATACAATACAATTCGATTCCTAATTGCATTCATCATTTTAGCTTCTTCAGCAGTGCAGCGGTACATATTGGGCAAAGCCATTTCCCTCTGGGTGCTCTCTGTAGTCCCACGCACTCATAATGGAACCATTCTCTGGGGCATTTTGAGTTATCACATGCAACCATCTCACCAAAGCTCTCCTTCTTACAAATGCAATATAAGGAATGATCCTCACCATCTGATACAGTTCCTGAATCTTCTGTATTCTTGTTCAAGTTCATTGGATTCTTAGCCCCTTTTTTAGGTGTCTGAGAGGTGGGCAGTGCTGAAGAGGAGACAAACGTATTTAGCTTAGTGACATTTCTTTTGGGCTTTGATGCAGAGTGTTTGTCGATCTTGGATTTTGAAGGGGATGATGCTCTTGAAGAATTGGAGCTTTTTAGACTCAGTTTCAATTTCAAAGCAGGCCGGTTCGTTGTGGAAGTAGTTCTCTTGTTAGATCTCTTTGCGTGGTCAGCCAAGCTGCTCTGCATTTCTATCTCATTGAGATACAGTTTGTGATCATGCTCTAGTTGTTGATGCTGGTTTTCCAACCTCAGTCTTGCCAACTTGATGGATGCAGAGATTGATTTGGCCTCTGCCAACGATTCGCGTCTTGTACGTTTCAATTGTTCAGTGAGTAAAATGACCCTCCTCACTATGGTATTGGTGTTCTGGTCAGTTTCCTGTGTCATTTGCAACTTGATTAAACAGGAGTTGAGCTCGTCTTTTAGCGTGTTGTAGCGAATGTCTAGAGTCTGAATGAGCCAAAGCTTGCGGATGATCTCCGCCGGCAGATGGTCCACCAGCGAGACAAACGCCGTGCGCACATCGAAATCTGCGTTGAATAGCGTCTCTGCCATACTCTACTCCAATATCCAATAGACAACTGTCAAATGCAGCAGCCATAACAATATCTTTAAAAGTAAACAAACGAAAATTCAAATATCGCGCGTTCTCAGCCAGAGCACACAACCTTTCCTGATGAAGCACTTTTCGCGATACCATTTTTCAGCCAATGAAATTTGCGTTAAAAAAAACTAAGCAGAAAAATCAGCACAATTGAAAATTGGCGAAAGCGAATAAGCTGAAGAAGAAAAAAAAAATAGGAAAAAAAAAACTAATTACAATCTTTCCATAAAACAATCTAGATCAAAACACCATGTTCTCTTCCCTCAGATCCACTGTTAGATCAAACATAGTACGTTCAACTGCACCCCAACTCCAATGGCCATATGCAATAAAAGAATCACCATGCCGTCAATCTCTGCTGTGTTTTTCAACGATGCTTCCTCGAGGAAAATAGTTGTTGATACCTCAACTGTGATTGGCCAGCCAATTTTAAAACTCTTTTGAACACCAATTCAACGCTCAAATACACTCCAAAAGGTTTAAAATGACCTACCGGAGTACGCTAGACTCAAAATTGGTTCAAAAGTCAGGTTTTATCGGCATAATCGAATCTTGTCTCATGTATATTTGGTTTCATTAAAACTTCAAGCAATACTAACAATTCCTAACAGAAACACTTCTCCACTGCTGCTAAGCAAGCGGAACCAACCACTTTGGCCAAGAAAGCCATCATTGGTGGTGTTGCTGCCTCTGGTTTAACCGCCTCTTATTTATTATACGAAGACTCTATCTTTGCTGATGCCATGACTGCTGCTGAACACGGTATGCATCCTCCAGCTTACGGTTGGTCCCACAACGGTATGTTCGACACTTTTGACCATGCCTCCATCAGAAGAGGTTACCAAGTGTACCGTGAAGTTTGTGCTGCCTGTCACTCTTTAGACAGAGTTGCTTGGAGAACCTTGGTTGGTGTCTCCCACACAAATGCTGAAGTCAGAGCCATGGCTGAAGAATTCGAATATGATGATGAACCAGATGACCAAGGTAACCCAAGAAAGAGACCAGGTAAATTGGCTGATTACATTCCAGGTCCATACGCCAACGAACAAGCTGCTAGAGCTGCCAACCAAGGTGCTTTACCACCAGATTTATCATTGATTGTTAAAGCAAGACACGGTGCTTGTGATTACATCTTTGCTTTGTTGACTGGTTACCCAGAAGAAAACCCAGCCGGTGTTGTCTTACCACCAGGTTCTAACTACAACCCATACTTTCCAGGTGGTTCAATTGCTATGGGTAGAGTCTTATTCGACGATTTAGTTGAATACGAAGATGGTACTCCAGCCACTACTTCCCAGATGGCTAAGGATGTCACCACTTTCTTGAACTGGGCTTCCGAACCAGAACATGATGAAAGAAAGAGATTAGGTTTGAAAGCTATCATCGTCTTGTCTTCATTATACTTAGTTTCTATTTACGTTAAAAAATTCAAATGGGCTGGTATCAAGACCAGAAAAATCACATTCAACCCACCAAAAAAATAGAAGAAATTCATGAAAATATAAAACCATAAAATCAAGAAGAATTTTTTTATTTCAATTCTTCCTGTTCATAATATTCCCATTATTTTTATATTTTTTCAAAGAGGTTCTTTTTATTATTTTCTGTTGCTGTGTTGTTGTTGTTGTTTACTTATGTCCTGAACGACATCATGTTTTTAGTGATTTTTTTATATTAGTTTTGAGGAGATGAAAGTCTTTGAACCAGAAAGATTTGGCTTTCACGGAAGGAAGAGGTACGTTTTGAAAGATTTTAGAAATTAAACAAGGAAAATTCCATAATGTTTTTGTTACTCGTTTTTTCTATTATCATATTTATGAGAGATGGAGGTTGTTGAGAAAAGAATCAAGAGGAGGGAAAGAGTTAAAGAAGATGAATCAAGTTATTGATATTTGGCATGATAGATGTATATATTAGAAAACTGTTTGTCCAAGAGATCATCTGAATTGATCAAAGTATTACTTTAGTTGTTATTATGTACATTTTTACCACATATTTTCAATCGTGTACTCTTGATGGAATCTTAGGATCTTATTGTGCTTTCTTGTTTTTTGTCGATTTTTATAACTTTGTGTTAATTGTTCGACTCTTCGCTACCTCCCATTATATTATATATTATTATTTTTATATATCAATAGTTTTGCATATAAATTTTATTTTGAAATAAGTGTAGTCTATCATTCATTAAAATTCAGTGCTTCTTGTTATCAAATTTCTAAAAAAAAAAAAAAAAAAAAAATCTATCAAGACTCATAACCGCATTGGTCCATGGTTCATCGTTCATATTTGGAATGAAAAAAAAAACATAGTTAAACATATCTGTTGCTAAACTCTATAATTCGTTAAGCATGAGTTCAGCCGGTAGCTTCTCGCCTCAGATGGTACAGAAGCTCTATGAAACTAGAAACTTCAAGGATTTGGAGAAATTGTTAAGCTTAAAAGACTATCAAAAGTCAATTCAAAATTTTCAAATCATTACGGATCATAAAAAACCATTAAAATATTTCAAATTTAATCACAATTCTAAACTTTCAAATATCAAAAGAACCTCACTGAAGAGATTAAGTACAATAAAGAAAAGAGAACAGCAATTCTTTCTTATTGAGATAGATGACTGGGAATCCCTAGGTTTTGAAGATTTTTACAGATCATTCTCAGATAGTAATGGGATAATCGCCATTGTTTCTAAGACAATAGACAATCCAGTCAAGATCAGTGATTATGATGATGACATAGAAGATGAAAACGATGGATCATTTAGTGAGAAGCAGGAATTTGATTCGGATCATACGTTTACTAATTTCATTGAAGGCCTTGTTATGAAAGTTATCGTTACGAACAACGTCAGAGATTTGGCGATATCTGGAGCAATCAACCCTTCAAAACTATCATTTCCTAAAATTGAGGAGGTAAACCTAGAAGGTGTGGAGTTTGTGGGTGGCGAGAAACGTTTTAATATGCCAAAGTTGAAAGAGGTGATATCCACAGAATCTTCTCAAGAGGTACTGGAGTCTTTAAATTTAGAAACGTTGACTTCTTTGGATATAACTATAGAGAAACTTGAATCTTTCGATTTTGAAAAATCTGATCCGATTGGAGATAAAATATATCAGTTAGCAAATCGTGATTTAAATGAACTGATATGGGGTAATTTTAGAAACTTTTGCAAACTAGAGAATATTAATCTTCCAAAGACTGAAAACATGCTGCTATTAACCGTTCCTTCGTCATCCGGTGGTCATTCAATAATTAAAAATGTTGAAATCCCGAATCTGAACGAATTGACGATTGAATTCTGGAAAGGTTTTCCAAAAGTTGATGGCTTGAGTGTTCCAAACTTGAAATCCATCAAACTTACGAACATCATTGGAAACCATAATGAAGACGAAGTAGCTTTCAAGCAACAAAATTTTGACAGTCTAGCCCCATTCAAGAATGCTGATCATTGGGAACTTTTCAACGCCGTTCCATTGCTTGCTAAATCTGACATCTCCAAGACCGTCAAAATTTTAAACATCACCACCTTTAAAAATGAAGAGGATTCTTTTTTCACCGATTTGAAACTTCCTGCTTTAGAGACTTTGAGTTTGAACAGATCGAATACGAATGGACTCTTGCCTAAAATACATGCTCCGAAAGTCACTGACTTATCAATCACCTTCCAAGACGTTTTTAAAAGTTTGGAGAATTTAAATTCTGAGAATTTTCCAAATTTGCAAAAATTACAAATCAATAACTTGACAGATGATGTCATCGATGATATAGATGATTTAGTTTTCGAGAAATTAAAGTTATTCGAAGTGAATGGTCCTATTTTCCACGAATTTGATCTATCCAAATTCAAGAAATGGAAGTTTCCGAAATTGAAAACATTCAAATATGAAGTCCATTCGAACTCTCCAATTCAGGAATCTACAGTTTCTGTCAACTTTCATGGTCCAAATGTTGAAACCATAGATGTTATTTTCTCAGAAACTTCATACGACGATGAAAACACCACTAACTCAATCAATTTAGAAATTGGTGATTTCCTCAAATTGGAAAAACTGAAAATAGACGGTGTTAAATCTTTGAAGCTACATGAAGTGAAAAGCCTGAAACATCTCATATCATTACCTGACTCTCCACTGGAATCAATCGAGGCTGGTAACTTATCTAACTTGCAATCTCTCCAATATGAGCATTTTGAAGAAACAACTTCTGCCGAAATTGAGGAAATTAATTACTTGAACGAGAAGGGCTTATCCAGGAAAACCACCACTTTAGGAAATTCTATGATTGAAGAAAGCGAGTTTGATAACGACGATTCTGCTGTTGAAGATTATGGAGCTTTCAATGAAGATGATATTGAGGAGGAATATTAGATAAGAATTTCATTGGATCATGATCTTTTGCAGTTGTTAAATGTATAGAAAAGGATTAGTTTTGCAAATTCTGTTCTCCATTGATATTGTTTCATTCTGGTATTTCAGCATTACAAAAATATCAACTAATGAGGCACTGCCATCAAAGGCACTCACTTTTGTGCTCGGAAGTATCAATTAAAATTTCGTTTGCACTGAGACACTGATTGTGGCCTCTTTTGTAAAACTTTCTTGGGAAACCTGAAGGAACACGCTTGAAAATGATAGCGAAAGGGAGTATTCCGCTTTATGCCTAACATCTTGTATTTTTCACTTTCAGGATAATCCAGACTAAAAATTCATGAATATTATTGTTGTTTACTATAACTTGAAAGTTTAATTGATTAAATATTTTTGAAAACGTATCAGACTTGTTATAATATTTCTCAACACTGAATATAACTGTATTTTTCGAATTGAATAATGGATTGTACTGTCATGATGCGCTATTTTGAAAAATAAATCAAAGAAAAACTGATCGCGCGATAACAACTTACAGGAGAGCCTAATTTGGTAGCAAATGGTTATGGTTAATGCCCAGCTGCAAATTACTGAGGATTACAAGTTGCATAAAGATAAAAACTCTAATACTGGTAGTAATACATCTCAGGCTTAGTAGGCAGCATCTGTACCATCATAGTTGAAAAACTTTCCATTATCTTCCTTGGTCAACTTGTTGAATAACTCAATCTGTAATCTGGCACTTTCTTCGGGAGTAATTTTCATTGCTTCAAGTGTGTCCAAAGTGTCAGGAAATTTAGCTGCAAACACTTCGAATGCCTCTTTTCCCATCTTGGTAGAAACAACACCTGGATGAAGTGCAATTACGGTGAAACCTTCAGGACTCAACTCGAGAGCCAGAGTTCTTGCACTATGATTTAAAGCAGCTTTTGAGTGGCCGTAGGCTGATGATGAAAGAGGGAAAAATTGACCGACTGAACCTGCTGTGGAAGTGATAAAGATGATCTGCTTTGTTTCACGTTTCTTCAAAAATGGATAAACTTCTTTCAAGATCAAGATTGGAGCCAGTGTGTTGACTTTGTAATGTCTCAGGTAGGTATCACTATCAACTTCGAGAATTGGATTGAAAGCCTTACCTTCACCCAATGCTGCATTGTTGATGTAAACATCAATACCATCTGGAGCAAATTTATTCAACTGAGGTGTCAACTTTCTAATACTCTCTTCTTCGATAAAGTTCAACTCCACGACATCGACATTTGATACAGATTTAGCAAATTCGGTCAAATCTGAAGGAGAAGAGGTGTCTCTTGTAGAAGTGACGACGTGGTTGTTTAGATCAGCAGATAATTGTTTGACTAATTGAAAGCCAATACCACGGTTACCACCAGCGATGAAATAGACAGTTGATTCAGAAGACATGTTTGATTGTTGATTGGAATTGTTTGATTGACTGATGAATATTGATACATATATCTGACCAAATGGTACTTCATTCCTCCTTTTATAACTTTCGAGCCACCGCAGATTATAAGCCTTTATCACATATTTTATTGTTGTGAATTTGTCAGCTCTATTCACAACTTTGAGTTTTAATGGGATAAAAACATTTTTTAAAACTCAACACAGTGTATTCTTTTTTGGACGTTGCGATTTCTGAGATGAATAATACAATAACAATTCCAAGCCTCGTTTCGAACGTTAGCTAACCGTTGATTACATTTCATTAGGTTACCATGAGTAACGTTACGAGTGCACATAATCGATTTTAACCGTTATTGTGCAGGTTCAGAGCCTTTGAAAATTATAAATCAACTGACTGAAGTCCTGACTAAATTACGGAATTCCATACTCCACAAACAAAAGCTCCGACCGATTCTATACCTCGTCAATGATCATTACTGAACAGGCTCGTCACTCTCTTCCGAGAAATCTCGATTCTCCTAATCCACTATTGGGTATTTGACAAAGAAACAGAAGTCTCAAGGGTAAATCAAACAGTGTTGAAACCTCAATAGAATAGATATAATAGAAAATACCTCTACACCCATACCTCAAACAAACAACAACAACAAAATATAAAAAACACAGAACGTAAGAATTGTAATGGAAATAGAATGAGTCCATTGTATTGTCAAACTTCTTTCGCCATGCACCAAAATAAATTTTGGTCAATTAGCCTGTATCTCAAGCACAGAACTTCGCAAATAAATAAAACTACGCCAACAATACACGTTAGAATTTCTGAAGTAGAATTTTGTTGAAAAGTCGTCTGACAAACCAACATGAATCAAATTAAACGCCTGAAAACTCGTATAATTCTTAGACCTCATTTAATTTGAAATTTCTGAAGGCCGAGACGTCATCATTCGAACTTCTGTTCTAGAAAATCTCAAATTATTAAGGGAAATCATATATATATAGGGTTGGGCGCGATTATATAATAATTATAGGGCCATTGACGTTAATATTTTATGTAACCGGATCTAGTCATATGCAATATAATTAATTAATTGATTGTATAATTTAATAATATTTAAATATATATATATATTATAAATCAAATAATATATAATAATATATATATATATATTTATATACCTGTTATTTTCGCTCGGCGGGCGTAGCTCAGCTTGCAAAAAATTGTGTAATAGACTGGCGCTGCTAATGTTTTAATTTTATATTTTATACTGCCTGTTATAGAAGAAATGTACATTCACATTAGCATTTGTACAAAATCCCAAGTCGACATTGATGAGACATTAATGATTAAACCAATCCTATATCTAAATATTAAATAAGCGTTGAATGTATTGATTGTACCTTTAACATTGTCACAAACCTGGTTAAAAACGATTTTCTTGATAACAGTAGTATTATATTTCAACGCTTGTTCCTTTCGAAACTCGAGACTCCAAAAAGATTACAGAAGCTTTTTTCAAATTTCTTAATCTTGATAAAGCAACTGATAGTATGTTTAGGTATTTCAAACGATCCCAAGTCTTCATTTCATCACAGACCTTTGACAGTACGACGCGATTTCCGACCTCCGATTTCCGACTCAACATTGCGTAAAACACAAAAAGTTAGAAAATAGCCGACAATAGTGAGCTTTAAATTCTATTCCTCAATCACCTTCAACTGTGTGCTCAAAAGAGTGGTCGCATATTGAGCGAAAAAATATCTTCCAAAGTTGAGGTAGAGGAATATCCGATTAAAGTCTTAAATATTGAGAAAAATGGATTTAGGGCTACGCGACAACTGTCGGTTAAAATCATATATATAGGGTTGGTAATTATAATTTGATCATGATGATCTGCTTGAAAAGCTACGTATAACATGCAACGCGTCGTCTGATTATTTAGCTGTACTTATATATTTATCAAATTCTAAAGGCTCGTAATGAGAAGACAGATAATTCTTGCTAAGCTCTAGACTAGAGCGATCATGAATGTAAACCCATTCGGAAAAATTGGTTTTTGAGCCTTGAGAGAAATTGGACTATGGCCTATTTTTCGTAAAAATTTCTTACACATTAATTATAGCGAAACCAGCGGGAAATGATGTAGGAAGAGTCTAAAAGCACGAGTACAAAACGCATCTGGATGATACCCGAGTCTTTTTGTAAAGGCTGATACTGTTTTTGAGTTTGTAATTTCATTTGTTTCTCTACTTTGGCCTACGAAGGTTGAGGAATATACGAATAATCCGGTCATTGGAATTTCTTGCATTCGCGGCCATGCCTAGCATACATATCACACAAAGGATAGATAACTTGATAAGAACAAATTTATTAAGCCTATCACATTTCTTAGAAGATAGCGCTTCTTTGAATTTATGTGCTCAAAAACGTGACTTTCACGTGACACCGAGCACTTATTTCCGTTTTCGGACGAGCACATAAAAAAGATAGTGAGATCTTGCACCGACCGAGAGACATTTAAATAGATCTAATTCCGTCGTTTTTTGACGGATTCTTCCTGTCACTAGTGAACCCAGTCTATCAACAGAAAGGGCTCTTTGACCTTCCTCCTTCTTATCGGTCTTTAAATAAACGGTAGTTGTTGCTCCTCTATCTATCACTCATTTAGATTTATTTTTCAGGCCAGCTGATAAACTACAAAGATGATGATGGGAACAGGGTCCATGGAGACCATGATGATCTCTGCTACTGCGACCGGAGCCGCAGCCACTTCAACGGGGATGAATATGGCCATGGGCGGCCACTCTTCTGGACTTAACATGTACTTCTCGCCTAACTTCAAGGGAGTGCCAGTATTGTTCGAAGCTCTACAGGCAACAACAGGTGCCAAAGCATTTGGAATATTCGTGTTTTTGTTCTTCCTTGCATTCTTCTTCAGAGGTTTGTCTTTTCTGTCAGCATACATTGAACAGAATATTTTCACTAATGAAACTCAAGACTTTTATCTTGTCGATCCTGAGTTGGAAACTAGTAGATCTTCAGATCTGGAAAGTGATGAAAGCTATGTGAAAGAAACTCTTCATGTCCATTCCCAAGATCACATTCAACCAGCTGCTGAAAGGAAACGCCCACAGACTGCAGTCGGTAGATTTTTTGATGTTTCAGTGACCAGTCTATACAGAGATTTTGTTAGATTTTTATTAGCATTCATTTCGGTGATGATTGGTTATGCACTGATGTTGGCAGTCATGAGTTTTACTATTCTTTACTTCTTTGCCATTGTCTTGGGGATATCGTTCTCTGAAATTTTCTTCAGAAGACTGGCATATGCATTGGAAGTCAATCCAACTAAATCGATATGCGATAGTTTGCATTGATTAGTGGGTTTGTTCAGTCCTTTGTTTTGATGAGTTCATGTTAGTTTATGTGTTTTGTTATGGTTTATGAAAAGTTTTATATAGATTTGACTAGATGATTTATGTTAGATTATTTAAAACTGCTTGTAAGTCAAACTTGCGACATGAATAGGTCCAAAGTATGCTTGCATTGTATTACCAAGTCTTCTTGATAGATTAGCTTACTAGAGAACTGGCCATGAAAGCTCGGGTTTCCGCTACATTCCAAATCACACTCGACATGGTTAACAATTGGATTGTCAGCCTTAGGTTGAAAGAAGTCTAAAACAATTTGTTGGCCTGACTGGGAACCAAAGGCAAGGACACCAATTTCATTATCATCACAAGAGAGGAAAAGCTCGGTTGAGCTGACAGCCGTTGGGAAAAGCCATGGGTTAGCAGCAGTAACGAGGTTGAATTGGACTTATCTTTGCTGCATTCAGCAACTGAATTTCCATCAACACTTGAGCTTACAGTGACAGTACCACTCGAAGAACCAGCACATTTTGGGAATAAAACATAATTGTCTACCAAGTCAGGAACAGCGGTAGGGGCATAGTAGTAAGGGGAATGAACCTTATCTAAACCAGCAAATATGACCTCAGTAGATCATGAACCAAATGTGATTGTGTTGGAACCAACAACATAAGCTTTAGCGGCATTGATAGAATGGGTTGAGGTACTACCACCAACTGTGAAAGAAACCTCACCAGACAAAGAACCAGAAACAACACCAGATAACCCGGAAATCGAGTCAAGAATTTTACAAATCAAGACTGAGTTGGCAATGTTACCAGCTTGAGTAGCATGACGTTCCACGACAGAATATTACCAAAATATTCCACAACAAGAGAATCGGCAGATGAGAACTTCACGGCATAAACGTTGGTCAATCCAAGGTCAAACTCTTCCCCAACAGTGACTACAGCACTGTCAAACTCGAACCCAATGTCAGCTGTCCAACCTTCAGCGGGTAAGTTACCCCCTTTAAAACTAGCTAAGCTCAAAGAAGCGTAGAACCCTTGAGCAGAAGCTAGACGGAGTAAACTTATTGAAATAATAAAACCTTTAAGAGTGTTAAAAATCATGGTGATTATTCTTAAAGTTCTTTTCATCTGAAAGGCAATTATCACCTCTTTATATACTCTTTGGAAAATGCAATCAACCCTTTCCATTATGGTACTTATAAACTCCTTCAAGTCCCGAATGCAGCTCTTGTAGTAAGCAACAAATGGTTGGTCTTTTTACGCGATATGTATCATTTCCATTGTGGGGTTTCATATTTGGTGAGAGAAGCTTCCATTGGGGTTCATTTTAGGGAATGAAAAATATTTTATACAACTGCACAATGTACTTGTATGATGGGTATCCATGAGAGGAGCATGTTAGACATGCATTACTACTAGTAATGATTAGCGCTGCAATCTACGAGAAGGTGTGAACTGATCCGGTCTTATTGGCCCGAAAGTGATTTTATGACAGGTAGTATACAGCAACAGTTTATGCAGGTAACGGGCAGTTGCAGTGAAAGGGCAACAAAGATGCACCGTGGCTAATCTGGGACCAGGACCCCAGTCATTTTAAGAGACTTTTATTGGTTTCCTTGTCGTGGCATCCCCTTTGATATGACTTTTACGTTTGTTCTAGTAATGTTTCGATATAGTTGAGGAAACACAGAAGCTTAAAATGAAAACCACAAAGATGCGAAAATCGATTCAGTGTGTATGCCACAAAAGAAATGATATAAATAGAGTCAGATCTCTGAAGTTTTTTAACTCGCAAGTGTTTTCTACAACCTTCACCTCAAAAATTCTTGATTGATCAGAACATCAATCTATTGAAAGCTATAATTCAATTTGCTAACTATTGGAATCCTCTTAAAACACTTATTTAAAAATATCAATGTCTTCTACTTCAAAAAGGTCCATCAAAAACATCAACTCAGATTCTGGAAACCGTGTGATTCATTTCGAACAATATCTTGACTACTTGGAGGAAATCAAAAGAGACAAAGAGAGAACACAAAGAGTTATTGGGACGATCTTTAAAGAGAGCAAAGAAGATGTGTTTTCAAAACTTCCTGATATTGGGAGAAAACTATCCATTAATTCCCACCTTTCAAGAGCCAACTCCATTGCATCAAATAGAAGCTCAGTTGTAACGTTATCGCTCTCCATGTTCAACGAGGAGCGCAACCCTAATTTATCGTCAAAGTCGTTTAAATGTTATGACCATGCAACTTGGTATGTTTCCAATGCTAAACAAACAGCCAGTTATTTTGTCAACTGCTTTGGATTTCAGTGGTTGGCTTACAAAGGTTTGGAGACCGGCTCTAAACTAGTTGCATCACATGTGGTAAAGAATGGGGACATCATATTTGAATTCATGTCACCGATTGTTACGAGTAGCTCCGTTCCTAAAGAGCAAAGATTTTTGAAAAGAATGTCTGAATTCATTAAGAAACATGGTGATGGTGTTAAAGATATTTCTTTTACGGTGACAGATGTTGAATGCGTGTACAATCATGCCGTTAAAGCTGGTGCAAAACCCATCTCGAAGCCAGAATGGTCTGAAGACCAATTTGGTAAAGTAAAAATGGCCACAATTGAAGTGTTTGATGATGTTCATCATACCTTGGTTCAAAGAGAGTTTTATGATGGTGTTTACTTACCAGGATATGTTGATAATAAGTCACCACAAAAACAACTGATGGATGAACTAGCACCAATCAACTTGAGGAAGATTGATCATTGTGTTCAAAATCAAGACTGGAATATGCTGGAGTCTGCTTGTGATGTTTACATAAAATTGTTTGGTTTCCAGAAGTTCTGGTCAGTTGATGAGAAAGATGTCTCTACAGAGTTCACTGCTTTGAGATCTATTGTGATGGCTTCAGAAAATGAGGAAATTAAGATGCCAATGAACGAGCCAGCAATTGGTATCTGCAAATCACAAATCGAAGAGTTTTTAGACTACTACAATGGGCCTGGTGTGCAGCACATTGCTGTTTTGACTGATGACATTATTGAGACTGTTGGTAACATGAGACTTAGAGGAGCTCAGTTCATCAGCGTTCCAAAATTATACTATGAAAAACTGTTACCGAGAAAGTTGAAATTGGGAGTTGAAATCAAAGAAGACCTTGAAAAGTTGAAAGAGTTGGGTATTTTGATCGATTTTGACAAAGACGGTTACCTCCTACAGATCTTCACTAAACCTCTTAGTGATAGACCAACGTTTTTCCTTGAGGTGATCCAGAGACACAATCACTCCGGTTTTGGAAAAGGAAATTTCAAAGCTTTGTTCGAAACTATTGAGGCTGAGCAAAGACTCCGCGGAACCTTGGGAAAATAGCCTGAACTATACACTATCTAATGCTTTTAAGTACAACTCCATTGTAGGCATAACCACCCGAACAGTGGCCCCTACCGCCTTTCGATTTTTCGCGGAAATAATGAATTAAAAAAAATCGTCCTTCGGTTTGACCCTTTTAAATCAAGACGAGACACAGAAACAGTTTAGCTCGGCCGACAGAGTCACATACGAAGAAAGACTTTTCACACCGAAGAACTGCTACTCTGCACGTCACATCGCTCGCAACGCACGCTCAAGATATCACATTTGAACGCTCTTCCTGATATTATTCTGGCAGCTGCGGTTATTTGTTATTTTTGTCGTCAGTTATACTCTACAATAGCTGATCCCCTCAATACTAGGCTCTACCGTCCCCTATATTAACTAACATCAATAGCCCAACAATGGCTGGGTAAGTAATGGCCTCCGTTGACTTGTTTCACTCCGTTACTATGATCTTTTGATAATCTTTTAAATGAGCTGATATGAGTCAACTTCTGCTTCAGAACAAGCAATACTAACTATTTTTTGCAACAGTGAGACTCAGATCACCGTGAAGGTTGTTGCTGCTGAATCTCTTTATAAGAGGGATGTGTTCCGCAGTCCGGATCCATTCGCTGTGCTGACCGTTGATGGGTCACAAACAAAATCCACTTCAGCTGCTAAGAAGACTTTAAATCCTTACTGGAATGAAACTTTTACGTTTCAGGCCAATGCGAACTCAATTTTGGTCATTCAGGTGTTCGACCAAAAAAAATTCAAGAAGAAAGACCAAGGTTTCTTGGGTGTTGTGAACATAAGAATAGATGACGTTCTAGATCTGAATCATTTCAACTTTGAAGAAACTATCACAAGGGAATTAAAAAAATCCAACGATAACGTCGTTGTCAGTGGTAGACTAATACTTGTTATCTCTCATAACAACAACAGCAGCAACAATTCATCTTCTGGAAACTCAAGACCTGCTGCTGCATCTCCTACGTTGGAACAGTCTTCTGCTGCTCCAGCTGGTGCCCCACCTGCCGTCGGAACATCTTCAACTGCTGCTGCCACTACTCCTAACAATAGACAATATTCCTCTTTTGAAGATCAATATGGAAGACTACCACCTGGATGGGAAAGAAGAACTGATAACTTTGGTCGTACCTACTATGTCGATCACAACTCAAGAACGACCACTTGGAAAAGACCGACTTTGGAGCAATCAGAGTCAGAACGTGGTCAACAGAGACAGAATGTGACAGATGCAGAGAGAAGACAACACCGTGGACGTACGTTGCCTGATGATAGACCAAGTACAACTCAAAGTTCCGCCAACTCTAGTTCGCAAAACATAACTGTCAACTCGGCTGGTTCCGGTCCCGTCCCTGGCGGAACAAGTGCTGTCTCAATGGCCGCAACAGGAACTACTACTGCAGGCCTTGGTGAACTTCCACCAGGATGGGAACAAAGACTGACACCAGAAGGTCGCCCATACTTTGTTGATCATAACACAAGAACTACCACTTGGGTTGATCCAAGAAGACAACAGTATATCAGAACTTACGGTCCAAACACGACTGTGCAACAACAACCAGTCTCTCAGCTTGGTCCACTACCAAGTGGCTGGGAAATGAGATTGACCAACACGGCAAGAGTGTATTTTGTTGATCACAACACAAAGACAACAACATGGGATGATCCTAGACTACCATCTTCATTGGACCAAAACGTTCCTCAATACAAGAGAGATTTCAGAAGAAAAGTGATTTATTTCAGATCACAACCAGCTCTAAGAATTTTACCAGGTCAATGCCACATCAAGGTCAGAAGAGATCACATTTTTGAGGATTCTTACCAAGAAATTATGAGACAAACCCCCGAAGACCTGAAGAAAAGATTGATGATAAAATTTGATGGTGAAGAAGGTTTGGATTATGGTGGTGTTTCCAGAGAATTCTTTTTCCTCTTGTCACATGAAATGTTCAACCCATTCTACTGTTTGTTCGAATATTCTGCCCATGATAATTACACTTTACAAATTAATCCAAACTCAGGTATCAACCCAGAACATTTGAACTACTTCAAATTCATTGGTAGAGTTGTTGGTTTAGGTGTTTTCCATAGAAGATTCTTAGATGCATTCTTTGTTGGTGCTTTATATAAAATGATGTTACATAAGAAGGTTATTTTGCAAGACATGGAAGGTGTTGATGCTGAATTCTACAGATCATTACAATGGACCCTTGATAATGATATTGATGGAATCTTGGACTTGACATTCAGTGCTGAAGAGGAAAGATTTGGTGAATTAGTCACTGTTGATTTGAAACCAGGTGGGGCTGAAATTGAAGTTACTAACGAAAACAAGAAAGAATACGTTGAACTGATCACTGAGTGGAAGATTCAAAAATGTGTTGATGAGCAATTCAAAGCATTCATGGATGGATTCAACGAACTAATACCAGAAGATTTAGTCAATGTTTTCGATGAAAGAGAATTAGAATTATTGATTGGTGGTATTGCTGAAATTGACGTTGAAGATTGGAAGAAACATACTGATTACAGAGGATTCCAAGAAAGTGATGATGCCATCCAATGGTTCTGGAAGTGTGTTTCTGAATGGGATAATGAACAAAGAGCAAGATTGTTACAATTCACTACAGGTACTTCAAGAATTCCAGTTAATGGATTCAAAGATTTGCAAGGTTCAGACGGTCCAAGAAGATTCACTATTGAAAAAGCTGGTGAACCTAACCAATTGCCAAAATCACACACCTGTTTCAACAGAGTTGATTTGCCTCCATATGGTGATTATGAGTCCTTGAAACAGAAATTGAACTTGGCTGTTGAAGAAACTGTCGGGTTTGGTCAAGAATGATCGGTGTCTGTTTTGTGTTTGTTTGGTTCTATTTTGTTATTTTTGTTGTGTTTTCCTCTATTTTTGTCATTTCCATGTTTTTGATTTCGGTTTTGAAATTTGTTATGAGCCTAACAGATATCATCATATGCACCTTTTCCCCAGTTATTTGCTTTTTTTTTGTCTTTGTTGTTAAGCACTGCATATCCTAATACAACACCAACTCTCATTATAACGAGCGAAAGAGTTTACAAAGAGAATAAAAAAAAAATTAGTTAAAATATATTGAAGTAGAACTAAGTGACAATAACAACATCAATTTTGAACAGGAACAGAGTTTCGTCTTTCAAGTTTGATTCTTTCCAAATGCTCTTGGATCTCCTCATCAGTGTAATTAATGCAAGGGTGGTATACCTCCATAATATGATTACTTCTCTTTATATCCTGAAGTTTATATCTTAATTTAGAAGTATCGATAGGAGTCACTTCGTGATAAGCTTTAGCTCTTTTTTCCAAGTCTCTGACTTTCAACACTGCAGGGAAGACGTAGTCAATTTTCTCCAATCTCTTCATGAAAATTAAGGCCTTATTATATTTATCTTGAAGTCCCTCTCTTTGTTGCTTTGAAAAACCTGGGAGACTCAAATAATATTCATTCTTTTTGTATTCATAAACCTGGCTTCTGTATAAATTTTGTAGACTAGCAGCACCACGTCTGCGAGAGATAATCTCTTCCATCTCCACTCTCCAGTCATCATATGGCTCTTTTGGTTTTGAAGGGTCTAGCTTGAATTTCGATGGTTTGTAAAGAATCTTTGGTTTTGATCGACTGGAGGGTTTTGGCGTTTGTGATGTTTCTGAATCTGATTTTGGTTTTGGATTATATTCTTGTTTGAACCTGAGAGGTTTGATGATATATGATGAGTCAAGATCTAAAGCAGTTTGTAGAGCAAAAGGCTTTGGTGGTTCTGAAGTAGGTCTCTCAGAAGTTGATGGAATTTTAACTGACTTCAGCTGAACTGTATGCTCACTTTTCTTCTCCAGTTTTTCCTCAGCTTTGATGAGCGATTTCTTAATTGGTCTTCTTTCACTCAAAGGAATCAGTTTTTTCAAGTCATCTAACATCTTAACAGACTTAAGGACTGGTGCCGCTTCTTTGAATGTCAAATTATCTAGTACAATCAGCTCTAATAAACGACCTTGCATAATTTCCAAATTGATATCTTTATACATTGAGCTATTAGTTTGAACACCAGCAGATCTCTTTATGTAAAAATTACCAAGAATCAAGTTCAAAGCCTGAGAATTAATTGAAGGTCTTTTGATTTTCATTCTTGCTGTGTCATGGGCACACACAGAAGAAAGTAAATTTAAGGCGTATAATTTGAAAGACATTATTCTTCAAAGTAAAAGTGCTGGCGGATTTGAAAAAGCTGTGATACCAGTCGAAATATTTCAATAAAGAATAGATGGGAAGGAAAAATCCAAAAAATTGGGAAATGAAGGGTTTTATATTCTTTTTGGAGTTTATAACTCTGAACAGAAAATGAGAGAAGCGTTTCCTGTTTAAGAAATAATTAAATTCTAGATTTTGTAACGCCCAGAACAAGGTACGTCACCTTAATTCATTCACAAAAATACGCTGTTTAATGGTTTTGTTAGGTAACTACCGATCTGATGTGCGGTTTTTAAAAGATATAAGTTCAAGAGTCTTAAAATATTATGACCGTTAAGACAAGAGGAAAAACAGAGACTATGTTCAAAAACCGCCGATACTAGTGTACAGTAAAAAAATAATGGCATGAATCATGATAGTTGACTCACTGACCACTGAAGCTCAAAGAGCGAAGATTTGACCCTTCATTTTTCTTTAATAAATTGTAACTCTATAGTTCCGGCTAAATTATGTGGTGGTCCCCGGTTATTCGAATTCAAATTCTTAAAAAGGCTCCACAGGTAATTCGCATGGGCTTTCCAGTAAAAGAGTGATCCTTGAATACAAACAATGTCAATTGAAATCTACGAAGAGCTCTCCAGGAAGGAACAGGTCAGACTTCCAACTGGGTACCTCTCCTCTCTTTACTTCAGAGCGAGAATCATTCTCGGTGTCATTTCCAACAAATTATTCAAATCAAGTAAAGATGCAGGGTTGACCATACTTGAAAAGAGGCTCATTGCTGATGATTCTACATTCTTCAACGATCACATTAAACGACATACAACATTTGAAGAGTTTGAAGAGTTTGGAAGGATCTATGAGTTAGTAATCCCAAAAAACGACAGCAGTGTTATCGACACAAAATCCACAGATCCCATTGTCATATTCATTCATGGATTAGGTGGTAATTTACATCAATTCGATGAGCAATACAACCATTTCTACCAACAATATGATGTTATTGGGTTTGATTTACCAGGTTCTGGAAGATCAGAGTTGAGTGACCCTAATTATCTGTTGACTTTGCACAACTTTACTAGATTTGTAATTGAATTTTTGGAATCTAAACAATTGATAGATAAGGATTTGATATTGATTGGACACTCATATGGTACACAAGTGGTTATCAATTTGATGCATCATCTGAACTCAAAGCAATTGAAGAAGATAGTGTTAATTGCTCCTCCCAAATTTCCTGCGGTAAGATCATTTGCAATAAATTTCATATTGAAGCTGTTTTACAGGGTTCCTTTAATCTTTGAATTCTTTAGAAAGTTTGACAGAATCAATAATATTGAGAGCAGTTCATTGAAGAGGTTATATTCGACTTCAAAATTCAATGAACTCGATAACTATTACAAATTTAAGCAGTTCAAGTTCAACTTACAGACAAATACCAACAACTTCTTGAACCATATAGTCAATTGGGAACCCGTTAAACTGGATGAACTGATCACATCAGTGAATCATTTGAAAACAAATGAAAGTTTTAGAAAGATTCTTATCATTGATGGTGAAGAAGATAAGGTTACTAAAGATGGCGGATTCTCTTACAAAGCAGTACTAGGTGAAGATGTTGACTACAGGATTATCTTACAAGCAGGCCACAATTTGCTTCTTGACTCATACAAAGAGTTGAACCAGCTTCTCGATGAGGAAATTTAACCCACTTAGGAAATGAATTCCGGAACTGATTACAATTAACTACAAGTAGTAATAACATGACAAATAGGCATTTATTTTCATTACCTCATTATTAAACCCAACCTAAATACCTAGGACAATTTTTCTAAAACATTATAATAAATCATAAACAGACAGCGAATATGAAGTTTGAACCTTTGTTAAACGCAAACATCAACCCAGTCTGGAGAAAAGAACCAAAAAAAAAACTATGCTGAATTCGGGCAAATAAACCGAATTTAAGAAATCAACCTGACAGATAAACCCCGGTCAGCCCAGAAAGTGGCAGGTTAGTCTTCAGAGTCTGGCAAAGGAACTAAGAGAGATAACACCGATAGTGTTTGAATCTCTATGTTGTGCTTGTTTATGTGATTTGAAAGGTAAGACAAAAGGAAGTGTCAATCCGAGAGATAAGTAGCTCAACATGAGCAACGAAGGAAGAGCTCTGGACTTTGTGGCTTGGTATCTGAAGTTGCTTAATACTAGAGTGGATGGAGACATGTTTGTTGTGTTTAAAGAATGTAGCGATAGAGAGAGTGAATAAGTTAATGAAACATGGTGGAAAAAATGGCCTTTTTATAATCCGTTGTGCTATCACACAATTTTTATCATCAATCAACAATCAAAAATCATGCGATCTTTTTTTTTTCGAAGCCTGTTCACGTGACAAACGCCATCTCGCGTTGCCTTTTTCGTGTTTTTGTGTTTTGAGACACCTCTTTTTCACCTAAACTGTAAACAAAGGAGCAAGTTTTGGTAAACAAACATTTGTTTTCGGAAAAACGATACTAATTAGTAAAAGGGTGTACATCAATGATCTACATTGCTAGCTAAACGAATGCTAAATATAGAAAAGTGAAACGTATCAATTTTCAAATCTTTGACATCTACCCGGAAGAAGATACCCAACAAGGAAAACCTGTCAACCAAAAGTTCCATGGTAATTTTAGTAATAACTCAGAAAAGTAATGTTTAACATAAAACGGTCTGGCCCCTGATAAAGTATATGTGAGAGGGAACAGGTGAAGCTTCATTGATATAACGTGTGCCTGCTATCAACGGAGTGACCATAAATTGGGTGACGGTCTCAAAAAGTTCCGTGTTTATCTCAATTGATTGTGTCGTGAATCCTGCCTGATTCCTGATCTTCCCTTTCCCCTTTCTTTTTTATTATTCATCCGTCGTATACGTGTCTCGTTTAAGGCTGAATTTTGGCACAAACGTTTAAGCAGCGAATCATCGATCCGAACTTTCAAGAGACTGGTTCGCTGAAGGAGATCAAATTTCAAGTTTCAAGTCCCATGTATAAGTAATTTGGTTCTTGAGTCCAGACTCCATTTACCGTACTATCCGTTGCAGCCTTAAGAGAGCTTTCTTCAACTAATTGTTTCATATAAGGCTGCTCTTTGGGCTCCATTATCCAGTAGACCACTTGATCTCCATGCCCCTAGTTAGAAATTAATACTAAAAATAGCAGTACTTTTGTCAACGTCTCTGGCGAGTGGGCTAACTTACCGACTCTAATTCTTTAACAAGCAGATTAAATCTCATTTAAAAAAAATCAGCTTTTGCCCGAAGGCGCAGATAATTTTCTGTGATAGTTTCATCCGTACACCACTATAGTTTCAAGATCAAAACAAACCAATAAAAGACTATGTCCCATTATAATCAACCGCATTAACGCTAAATCCTAACCTCTCTATCTACTTATGGACGAACAGCTCCCTGATCCATCACAAGAAGTCATCGAATCTGTTACCAACTACAAATTTCTAAGACTGAACACCAACGCTAAGGCATCTTCGCAACAACACCTGACCTTTGTTATTTATCAATATTCTTCCTCATCTTTGCTGTTTGGTTGGCTACAAGTGGACAAGTCAATACAAGCTATCTCCAAAAAAACTGGTAATTTGCTGCTCGAACTTTCTAAAGGCTTGCTTGATAGTTCATTGAAGTTCAATAAGGAATTGAAATTTATAAACGTTCAGTTCCAAGGCAGAAAAATTATAAGCTTGACAGATATAGGAAAAGATCTAGTTATCGTTGTCGAGATCAGTGAATCATAATATTAGTCATGAGTCTTTCTGTTAATCTGAAACCAACGAACTCCTCATCCATCTCAGGATGTCCTGGTGTACCTAAAACATACCCTCAATTCAACTCAATTTTGGAAATCAGACAATCAAGTTCAGACATCAATCAAATCTACATCAATACGATATCTATGAAATTTGTGACCACAGACACTCTCAAGTTCAGTAAGAATAACGTTCCTAACTTTATGACCAAAATTAATTATGAGCTGAACTATATAATAAACTCCAAAATTATCAGCTTGGATTTGCCTTTTGCGATACCTATAAATCAAAACATCTCACCTACTTTGGAATCTAATTTATTCAAAGTGAACCACTCACTACAAGTTGAAATAGCATTCATGAACAAGCAGCTAAAGACTTTTGAGTTCCCTATAATCATCAACAAATATGACAACTTACCCGTTTACAGGCAGTTCAACCAACCAATCTCCAAGATCATTGATTCAAAAGATTCCCTATTCTTTCTTGAATATTCCCTTCCATACTCTTCAATAGGACCAACTGATTTTTTGAAGTTGAACCTGAAGATAACTAAATCAAAATTTGAGAAGAAGAATTCGTTAAAGTTGAAAAAAATTTCAATTGAAGTCGTGGAAGTCTTTGATTGTCGTTGTGATAATTCATTCATCAAAGAAAATGTTATCAAACATGAATCAATTGACTTTGATGATGCAATAAATGATGAATTTATCAAGAACTTCAACATTAACTTATCTGACAAATCATCAAACCCATACCTATTATTCAACAAACACCAAGACTCAAAACTATTATCTGTCGAGACTCCTACGGTACCAACTGTGAACAACCTCAAACCTATCATCATCGATCATAACTCAAGCAACCCAGTCCCATTCTTCTCTCACAATAATTATCAGACTTTCAAGTCTAATTTTTTCCAGGCTTATTATCAAGTGAATGTGAGGGTGAAATACAACAGATCGAAATCTTTACAGTTCCAACAACCATTCACTGTCTCGAACTACAGCAAGGCAGAGTCGTTGGGTTTGATTAAATGGATTTTGAACGAAAGTAAAGATGTAAAGGAAGACGAATTTGTCTATGATTCTAAGTATGATGTTTTTAAAAAGCGAACAGTACCACAGATGACGGTAATGAGGAGTAAAGAAGACAAGGGAAGGTTTGTATGAATTTTGAAAGAACTGAATAATGTAATAGCTAAACAGACCCTCATTATTAAATCAAAGTTATAGGGTTGGTTTCAGAAATTGTGTCAAAATGTAGTAGTATGTTTTATCCACAGTAAAACCACGAAAATTCAAATCCGAAAAATTCATTTTCTGTAATCTACCATCAAATCAACAAAAATAAACGTCGATAACGATGTCACAACCATTTGCTCCTACAACGTCATACTCATTATCATCGCAGACGCACAAACATCAACTCCAAGAGATCAGACTTACGGCTAAAGAACAGCACGATAACGAAGTTTACTCGGAGATTTTCTCGATCATCAAAGCCTTAGAAATCATAGAGAAGTCATTCATCAAAGATGAAATAAGCACCACTGCATACACCAACCTCGCATCCAAATCAATCACACAATTTCAGACGCTTTTGAGGAACAACTCAATCCTAAAAGATTTTCAACTGGAAGAGTTTATCAAGGATTATTGGATCTTGAACTGTTCCAATGCAGTTAACCGATTGCTGATAGGTATTCCAGCCACCATTGAACACTCGGTACCTAACTCGACCACGGATCTTTCTAAATCATCCAAGGCCCCTACACCAGAGCAGAATAATGTAAGCGGTAACAGTAAGATCATTGCTGAGATCACCTCAAACTTCATAACATTGATGGATGCGCTGAAATTAAATTTTAATACTAAGGATCAATTACATCCAATCTTGTCAGAACTATTGACTAATTTAACCAATTTCTTCAAGAATTCAGAACTTAGTGAATCGTTCAAGTTACAAAAACAAAATCTTATTGATTGGTTGATCAAACTAAATAAAATGAAACTTAATGAGGAATTGACTGAGGAAGAGTCTAAAACTATGCTGTTTGATTTAGATTCTGGATATAATGGTTTCTACAAATCATTGAACTGATATATGTTTAACATTACGACTTTTATTTCTATAGAAATATTGAAATAAAACTAGTCTAGATAATAGAATCAATCTCTTTAGCGTAGTTCAATGCGTTTTTGACTAGTTTTTCTGTGTTTGAGAGACTTCCATCTTCGTAGTCCTCTATATTTTCATCATTATCATCATCATTATCGTTGAAGATCAACTCGTTTTTCTTGTAATTGGATTCCCAGTTGAATTCTTGGATGAAGTTTTCTAGCTCATCATTATCGTTGTCTTTGAGATGCAATAGATTTTTAGCATTTTTAAAATCCAGTTTTTGATAACTCTTATTCAAAGTTTTTGCGATTTCTTCTCTTGTGATATTGATCAAGATTTCATCAAACACTTGAAATTCTTTCAACTTGGACTTAGACTCTGATAATTCATCGCTGGCAGTTAGATTGTTCGATAACACTTTCAACACTTTGTCATAATATCCTTCCAACAACCAATTGGCCAAAGTTATTGGGTATCTGAGGAATAAATCGTTTTCAACATTGGTCAATTTGTAAGTGTAAAATTCCAATTCCGTGTAAAACTTAACAAAATCACCATCACTTAATAAAAGCAAGAGGTATAAACTCAATAATTTGTTCTTTTTGGATGAAGTAGATAATTCTTTAAATTCGCTGAAGTAAAACACTTTCAAGGAATCAATGATCTGTTGAAATCTATCAAATTGAGCGTCGCTGATAAAACTCAAAGCACCTATCTCCAATATGGATCTTGAAATGATCAAGTCTTTCAAGTAGTTCTCGTCTTTGTTCTTTAACTTGATAGGATTAGGCAAGAGTAAATCGTTCTGAATTAGCTGAACCCTGATAGGTGTGATCAAAGTCTCCACTTGTGCATGGTCTTTGGACTCATAAGCCTGTTTGAGACTATTTGTGAGTGATTCTAAAGAAGGCATGATGAGATTGAATGAATGATGAAGGACTCAAACATGACCCTTTCAAGCTTTTTTTCTTGTTTTGAAATTTGCCACCAGTGGGCCGAAACCCAGAAAGCATCGCTCAAAACCAGGAAAATTGATTACGTAATTTATTGTTAATCAATATCAGAAGAATTGGAAGTTATACAAACCAGCATTGTGGGCCATAGAGGATTATTTCTTAGCTGGTGCTTCTTCTGCTTGTTGTTCAGCTTTTCTAATCAAAGAAAATTTGTTCAATTGTTTCAATCCGTTCTTGACTGATCTCCAGTATTGTTTGACTTGAGGAGGGACATTCGGAGAGGAAACCAAACCATCGACACGGACTTCCCAATTCTTCAGGATTTGTTGTGTGAAAAGGGAACCTTCACTCTTGACTTTGATAAAGATGGCATATAAGAATAAGTTAGCCCATGACCATTTTTTCCAGAAAACAGCACGAATGATTAACCAAACCAACAAGAGTAATTCAGAAGTGGCAGCGACTCTTCTCGAAGATTCGTGGTACTTCTTGACAAATGATTGGACTTTAGGAACAACAGCAGAGGCAATTCCCAACTCTGGTAACAATTCATAACCAACAACGGTCAAAACATGGAAGACGGAGAAAGCATAGTAGGAAACGACGGATAATGATCTTTTTGGGAAAATCAACCAAATCAAAGCATTGTACAAATAATGAGCATTGTCATCCTGCAAAACGCTTCTAACTCTGATGGATTTACTCTTGGAGTGGTCCCAAAGTGATTTGTTCTGGTATAAGACGATACTGAAGGAAGTGACAGCACCAATGAAAAGTAATTTATACCAAAAAAAGCTGGCAGCACCATTGGCACGATAAGACAACAAATATCCGAAGAAACTGAAGACAACGGTCAAGTTGCCAACGAACCAGGTGAATTTCAAATGGGAGGCATTGACAAAGTTGATAAGCTTTTGAGACAATGACAAGGTGCTGCTGGAGCCTGCTGATTGTGGCTTAGTCGGCTCTGACAAATCTTTCTGTGGGGTGGTTGCTTTGAAGTCGGTCATTGAGTTCTGGGAGGTCTTCAAGGGTCAATCTATGGGTTAATTGGGCTCTTGAGTTAAGGAGCTGCTGTTGGATTATTCTGTAAAATTGCTTAAATCACAAAATTATTGCTTTACTTTTGGTCTCTTATTGAAAAATCCAAAGTCGCGAAAATTTAGTTCACACTTGACACTATTAGTTGGCGGCTAATTGAGGGTACTTAAACGAGATGGAATACTTCTTGTTTGAAGAAAGAGAAAGAGAAATCAGAAGACGATGATTTGGACTATTTTATGTTTGATTCTGCAGGTGCTGCACTTCGCAAGCGCCCAACTAGTGGCTTCTGACACAGGGCTCCACACTTCAACATTTGACACAATCACCAGTTACGAGTTGTTCCAGTCCATTTTACCGCTGAGATTTCGACCTCAAGTTGAGGCAAAGAAGGCGCAAGCTGATAGATATGAGTTATTTAAGAGCTTGATACCACAAAGACTGAATGATATCCACATTAGCACGGAGGTCGAAGTCCCACAAAGGTTATATGCTAATCAATACAAAACAGTGGAGGAGTTGGTTCAGAATTTAATTGGAGATGTTGAAGAAGTACGTTCTTTCAATGTACAAAAACTACATAATTATCACTTCGAAGATATTGAAGAAGTAAAGAACACCCCAGTAACTGTATTGACGGAACAGTTGATATCTGAGATGTACATGGAGTTGTGGCGATTGTTCAACGAGTTTTCTAAAATTTATGATATACTTGAACAGTTAGACCAGAATGATTTTATTGCAATGTATGATCATATATATGGTGAAGAGACTGGAGAGTTGATATCGTTTGAAGAGGTTGGAAAAGAATGGGATTTAAAGAGTTTTGATTTTGAAAATGTTATTGACTCAAATCTAATTAAGCAGAAGGCAAACGTTGCTTTTGTCGATGAAGAAGATGACTTTTATTATTATGAAAATGATGATATAGAAGTTGATTTCCAAGGAATCAAGAAGCTGATCAAGATTATTTTATTCCCTTTTAAGCTAATTGCTAAATTTTTTTGGAAATTGGCAGCAGCAAAAAAGATTTTGGAATTAGCAGAGAATAAAGTTTGTATGACTATAATTTTATTAATTCAAAAGATTTGCAAGACGATTATGTTCCTCAAGAAAGAAATAACGTTCGAAGTTAAGGTCATTCTTTGGTCGGTGAAATCAGGTAAAGTTTTCAAGAAAATTCTTTCTATATTCCTTTTAATTATCAAAAGGCTCAAAATTTTGAGTTGGATCTTTCAAGATATATTATACAGATATAAATGGAAGCTTATTTTCATTGTCAGAGGATCAAAAAAGAAATCATTTTTGATTGCAATGTATTTTAAAGAGATGGTTTATGCTAAATTGGGCAAAATGACAAAAGAACAAAGAAGGTATATTGATTTTGTTAACTATGATGATGATTACTATGATTGGGACGACTATGATTACTACAAAGAGTTCAGCCAATACGTTTACTCTAAACCAGGAACTTATAACTCTGAAGATCCGGAGTTTCGAAAAATAATGGATGCAATGGCACAAGAAAAAACTAAAGAAAAGGCCATAAAACCTAAACAGATCAGTGACCATAAAAGTGCTATTCAGTTCAGTTACAAAGAAGAGTATGGGTTTGATACGGTTCATTTACATCTAGATAAATAGCAAGATAGAAAATGGAAATTTGAGGAATAGTTACGGAAATTATACTTTAAGTCAAATTAATTTGTAATTAAGGATTCCACTATATTTATACGGCCTATTAATTTTTTGGTTTTTTATTAGCCTCTGGTTGCTTTTTTGGTTTTCTCTTCTTCACCATCGAAGTTAAGTCATTGACAGCTGGTTTTGCATCGGTGGATGATTGTGTTGGAATTTTGGTAGTTCTATCACTGCTCGTAGCTTCACCCAATATTCCTTTCAAAATCTCCTCTTTCTGAAGTTTCAACTGCTCAGTTGGATCCTTGGATAGTTCCTCTAGTCTCAGCTGGAGTTCCCTTACCAACTCCTCATCTTTCTGATCTCTTTGCTTAATAGATTCAATTGCTTGTTTCAAATGGGCAATGGAATCGGCTTTGTTTTTGTCAGCATCATTAGCAAAATTAAACTCTAAAGCTAATGATAATTTATAGTGTGCTTCACTGATCAAATTGGACTTGAACTCAAAAATTTGTTCCCTGAGTTCCAATAGAGTCTTGAAATCTTCTGAAGCTTGAGTGAAGTTTTCCGTCTCTAGTGAGATTTCACCTAATAAATCATAGATATCTGAAAGCTTGACAATAGTTTGGATCAGAACATCGTCAGATGATTCTGGATTAGATTGTACTTCAATCTTGGCTCCTTCAACAGATTTGAGTTTTTCTAGTTTCTCATGAAAGTAAGTACGAGCCAAATCAAGAATTTCCCATGCAATCTCAAAATCTGATTGTTGTTGTTCTTCTTCTTCATCTTGAGTTTCTTTATCTTCCTGTTTTTCTTCATCACCTTCAGCCTCATCTTCTTCTTCCTCTTCCTCTTGTTGCTCTTCCCCATCTTCGTAATCGTCCTCTTCATCAGCTAATGGAACATCTTCACTGAACTGGAAGAACCCACTCTCTTTACCTTTCTTCAACTGTCCATCCTCTTCTTCAGCAGGCTCTGCACTCTGCTGTTCCTGTTGTTGTTCATCAGCACCACCAAACAGCCCATTTTTCGCTACAGCAGCCTGGAATAGTGCTTTTCCGTACAAAAACAATAAATCAGGGTCCTCCTCGTTGTTCATCTCAGAGACTTTACCACACGCGTCCCCATACAATTCCACGGCCGATTCGTAGTTCTTGGACGCGTATGCCTTCGCACCCTGCCCCAGCAGAGCCGTGATCTCCGGTGTGTATGCCATTATGTTAACAATGAATCTTCCAAAGAGCCTAAAGTTCGACTGTCTAACCTCGTCACTATTGGAAAAACACGCTTAAATTTAGTTGTATGGATCTCTACCCTCGTATTTGAGTATTACCCTCGAAAATCCTCACCTTTGTGTTCAAAAAGTTTCAAACGCGAATTTCCTGATTTTTCTTGTAAATCAAAAAATCAAAACATAAAAATTGGAATCAAAAACACAAAACCCATCAACTTCCCGCGTCTGTCCTTACAATGTCCCACTCTGTCAACAGCATGCTGGAGCCGGAAGCTGCCCAATTGCCAGTGACTAAAGAGGAACATCTAGCCACCGTCCCATCAGAAGCCCCAGCCTCATTCGCGTCTGCCTTCACCACGTCTGCCACGTCTGACGAAGTGACCCATGAGGATCAACGAATTGACACGGCCTCCACCGAACCTCCATCTGACCCGGCCACCGGTCTAGGCCTTGAGATAGAGAGCAACGGCCACACCAACGGTAGCAGCATCAAACAAGAGCCTGGCTCAAATGGATCTGAAGTCAAAACTGAATCATCCAACGTTCATTCAATCTCTTCATTACCAACCCCTGAGATCAAAGTCATTCGAAGAAAGTTGAACGGGTATGTTGGGTTTGCCAACTTACCTAAACAATGGCACAGAAAATCCATCAGAAGAGGCTTCAATCTGAACCTTTTGGTAGTTGGTGAATCAGGATTAGGTAAATCTACTTTAATCAACACTTTGTTCAACCAAGAGATCTACACCTCTAAAGAGCCAAAGGAACCATCAGTTGAAAGACCTCAAGAGGTCACCACTGAAAAAGTTGAACGTGATATTGAAGAGAACGGAATCAAGTTACATTTGACTGTTGTCGATGCCGTGGGATTTGGTGATCAAGTTAACAACTCCAATGCATGGCGACCAATAATTGATGAAGTAAACTCAAGATTTGACTCGTATTTAGAGTTTGAAAACAAGATTAATAGATCAGACTACGTCGATTCCAGAATCCATGCTTTACTATACTTCATTGAACCAACAGGCCATTCTTTAAAACCATTAGACATTGAATTCTTATCAAGTATTCATAAAAAAGTTAATGTCATTCCTGTCATTGCTAAATCAGAT
The DNA here is from genome assembly GCA_030579035.1 of Gotozyma siamensis. NCBI lineage: Eukaryota > Fungi > Ascomycota > Saccharomycetes > Phaffomycetales > Phaffomycetaceae > Gotozyma > Gotozyma siamensis. Next base: position 390,447 of record JAKTZZ010000001.1, read on the forward strand.
ACTTTGACAGAAGAGGAAATTATTGAATTCAAACAAAGAATCATGAATGATATCGAGTTTCAAAAGATTGACATTTTCAAACCAACTATTTACGAAGATGATGATGATGAAACTAATCAAGTTACCAAAGACATCATTTCTAAAATCCCATTCGCCATTGTCGGGTCCAACAAGCAAATTCAAACCAAAGACGGTAGAAATGTTAGAGGTAGAGAGTACCCATGGGGTGTCATCGAAATTGATAATGAAGACCACAATGATTTTGTTAAATTACGTCAATTATTAATCAGAAACTTTTTGGAAGAATTGAAAGAGAAGACTTCTAAAATTTTGTACGAAAACTACAGAAGTGAAAAACTTATCAAATTAGGAATTGAACAAGATGATACCGTTTTCAGGGAGTTTGATCCAGCTACCAAACAACAGGAAGAAAAGGCTTTACATGAAGCTAAATTAGCCAAACTAGAAACTGAAATGAAACAAATATTTCAACAAAAAGTTTCTGAAAAGGAAAAGAAGTTACAAAAGTCCGAAGCTGAGCTATTCTCTAGACATAAAGAAGTTAAAGAGAAATTGTTGAAACAATTAAAAACTTTAGAAGAAAAGAAGAAAACATTGGAAAACGCCCGTTTGAATCCTACAATCGAGCCAACTCCAGCACCTGCACAAAAGACGAGAAAGGGTTTCCTCCGTTGAAGGCTAGTCTCTTATATAACACTCACTAATGAAGACGATTATTTTTAAAAAATGCGTAGATTTTGCTGCCATTTTTGATGGTAACCAAAAAAATGCGTAGATTTTGCTGCCATTTTTGATGGTAACCAAAAAAATGAGCTAAAAAAGCTGTAAAAACGAGCACATTTTGCTGTGCATGCCAATAAGTATTAAAAGAGGCGAAAATTCCTCCAGATCTGATGATTCATGGTGGGCCAAACCTAACCAAAATGCAGGTTTTCACTGTCAGTCTCCAAAATATCCACTGCGAGGACTGTCATGAGTCCATTAAGGGTTCACTCTCCCAGATATTTGATCTTGATGGGTCCAACGATCTACCTAAAGCCACGCTAAAGATCGTTGATGGTGAAAAAGTGATTTTAGTGAGTGAGTCATTCAGTAAGCGACTTCAAAGGATCATCGTGGCAAGACTTGAAGGACTAGGTTTCATCGTTGATGATTATTCGATACATGAAATTGAAGGGGATGTTATTAATGACGTTGCATTGGACAGAAACCATTTGTTAGATTTCATTGAGTTTTTTAAAAGACATTTGCCTGGTAGCAAGAAAAAGAATGGTGAAAACCATTTAGAGCACTGTGCCAAATGCAGGGAGGCTCATTTCCACGAGTTGGAGAGATCTGCCTCTGTTGATGATGAAACAGTAAAGGATGTTGAATTGACAGAGATTGTTACAAATACCACTGAATTCAGAGCTGTGTTTGCTATCGGTGGGATGACTTGCTCTGCTTGCGCACTCACAGTGTCTCAAGCAATTGAAGAAGTCTTATTGAAGTCTAAAGCTGCAAGTGGTGGAGCCACTGATATCGAGTCAAAGTATTCTGTTGATGTTGTGTCTAATACTGCAACTGCCATTATTCCAAACAAACAAGTTGCTAACAATATAATTTATGCCATTAAAGAGACGGGATACACTGCTAATTTAGTGGAGCTTCTTCCAGTTACAAGAGAGACAAAGTATAGAGTCAATGTTGCCATTGGTGGGATCACCTGTGCAGCTTGCGCTTCATCAATCTCAAATGCAGTCTCTGATTTACCATTCATTGTGGAACATGCTATTAATATTGTTTCTAAATCAGGAGTTTTCATTTTGGACTCCAATTCTGAGGAAGTGCTTGATAAATTGAAAGAAACTATTGAAGATTGTGGATTTGATTTCAGCATTGTTGACGTTCAAGAAGTCAATCATGCAACTATAAAAAAGTTGTCAAGAACTGTGAATTTGAAAGTGGAAGGTATGTTTTGTGAACATTGTCCTGAGGCGATCATGGAATTGTTGAAGAAACACGGAGATGCAATCGTCATTGATGATCCAATCACGTTATCCCACCCATTTGTTAAATTCACTTATATTCCTTCGGTGCCTAATCTAACAATCAGATCGATTTTTGATGAAATTCAATCGAATTCTCGATTTAAGGTCGAAATTATCGAAGATGTGTCACTTGATGAACATTTAAGAAGAATAGCCAAACGTGAAACACTGAAAATTGCTTACAGGCTAGTTCTTACCACAATAATTGCACTTCCTACCTTCATTTTTGGGATAGTTGGTATGTCCCTTTTACGTAAAGGTTCAAGTTTCAAGAAATGGCTGGATGAACCATTATGGACAGGTAATACATCCCGTATGACTTGGATTTTATTTTTTTTGGCCACTCCAGTTTACTTTTTTGCTGCTGATATATTTCACATCAAAGCCATCAAGGAAATAAGGACTTTGTGGAAAAGGAACGTTCCTTGGAATAGAAGAATTTTCAGATTTGGAAGTATGAATCTATTGATGTGTTTGGGTACTTCGGTGTCATATTTTTCAAGTATAGCTCTTTTGGCATTGGCTGCAAATTCAAAAAGATCAGACATGAAAATGCACGGAGATGGAAATAGTGAGGTCGCATTCACCACAAGTTATTTTGATTCTGTTGTGTTTTTGACTTTCTTTTTATTGATTGGTAGATTATTGGAAAGTTATTCAAAAAGTAAAACAGCTGAAGCTATTTCAAGTTTAGGTAGCTTAAAGCCAAAATTTGCGAATTTAACAGATGAGAATGGCAATGATGCTAAAACTAGCATAAAAATGTTGGAAATTGGTGATTTGATCAGAATTGTTCCTGGTGATTCACCACCTGTTGATTGTATCATTCAGCAAGGATCTTCTGATTTTGATGAAAGTGCGTTGACGGGTGAGTCTATCCCTGTTGTTCATAATGTTGGTGAGCAGATTTTTGCCGGTACAGTTAATAAAGGTCCTTCTTCAGTAATTGCTAAAATCTCTACTTTGGATGGTACATCTTTAATTGATCACATTGTTTCCACAGTGAGAGACGGGCAGATGAGAAGGGCACCCATTGAAAGAAGTGCCGATGTTTTGACAGGTGTCTTCGTTCCTATAATCACATTCCTAGCAATCATTACTTGGGTTATCTGGATCTCTCTTGGTTATTCAGGAAGATTACCACAAAGGTATTTGACAAATGATATTGGTGGTTGGGCAGTCTGGTCTTTGGAGTTTGCCATTGCTGTTTTTGTTATTGCTTGTCCTTGTGGAATTGGCTTAGCTGCTCCAACTGCTTTGTTTGTTGGTGCTGGACTTGCTGCTAAGAATGGTATTTTGGCCAGAGGTGGTGGTGTCGCATTTCAAGAAGGTTCAAAAATCAATATTGTTTGCTTCGATAAGACAGGTACCTTAACTATGGGCGGTGGCTTGAAAATCACCAATTTTGCAGCTGTTAAAGATTCAAACTTGTTCAAAGTTGCACTGCAACTCACTAAAGATTTAGAAGTTAATTCAAATCATCCATTGGCAATTGCTGTCAAGAACTTTGTTGAGGATATTAGTCGTAAGAAAGGCATCAGATTGGGTAAGATAAAAGTTCCCGAATCCGATGAGATACCAGGCAAAGGTTTGAAGGGACGTATCATCATAGGCGATGATGAAGAGGACGATACAGTTTGGAGAGGAATCAATCCAGAAAGTGTTATTTTAGGTAATGAATCTTTGATGAAAGAACATAATGTTCATTTTACATCTGCTCAACAAAGCCTGTTGGACGATTGGAAAGTTGAAGGTAAGAGTATTGTCATTGTTAGTTTGAAGTTTGTGGATAATGATAGATATCAACCCATCCTTCTAATGGCATCAAGAGATGAAATCAGACCAGAAGCAAAGAATGTCATCAATTACTTGAAGTCGCAGAACATTGAAACGTTCATGATTTCAGGTGACAACTACTTGACCGCCAATTCTATTGCCAAAGAACTAGGCATTGACAACGTTATTGCAGAGGTTTTACCAGAAGAGAAAGCAGAGAAGATCAAATGGATTAGATCAACTCATAAGAAGTCCAAAATTGCCATGGTTGGTGATGGTATCAATGATGCGCCTGCTTTAGCTGTCGCAGATGTGGGTATTGCACTAGCATCCGGATCAGATTTAGCTTTAACCTCATCAGATTTTGTTCTGTTATCACCTAACTTTCCATTGATCACATTGCTCACTCTATTGAAATTGTCAAGAACGGTTTTCCGAAGAGTAAGATTCAACTTTGGATGGTCGTTGGTTTACAATATGATTGGTATCCCCATCGCTGCTGGTGTCATTTATCCTTACAAGAATTCGAGATTATCACCAGTGTGGGCCAGTGCTGCTATGGCTTTAAGTTCGATCAGTGTTGTTCTTTCATCTCTGGCGTTGAAATTCTTCAAAAGACCCAAAGTGGTTCTGGAAGAGACTAAGAACTTGAAAGATTTCGAAGCAGCTGAAAGCAATTTTTAATCGGGGTAATGAATGATATGAACATTTAATTATCATTTTACTGATATTCGAATGTAGAATATATATTATTTATCTATTTCACCATAGTTGGTTATAGTTACAAAAGGAAAATAAAAAGAAAAAGTCATCATTTGACTTCATGACAATTATGTATAGATATTTACGCAGTTATTAACGCAGGAAGTATACAAGTAACCCATATAATGAAGTGCCCCCCAAAATGTTGACATAATCAATAATCTTTAGCTTACATAAAACTTTTTCAGTGAGCTTCTTAGATTTTCCATTTTTTTCCGAATCGAATTTTCCAGAAGGAAAAAAATCGAAAAATCGTCGACAAGAAATCAATATTTAAATTAGTATTTTCCAACTTCCCAATTTCCCACTTTTTTGTTCATCATACAAAAAATTAACAAACATGTCCAAAGCTGTTGGTATTGATTTAGGTACTACCTACTCCTGTGTTGCTCACTTTGCCAATGACAGAGTTGAAATCATTGCAAATGACCAAGGTAACAGAACTACTCCTTCCTTCGTTGGTTTCACCGACACTGAAAGATTAATTGGTGATGCTGCTAAAAATCAAGCTGCTATGAACCCAGCTAACACTGTCTTCGATGCCAAACGTTTAATCGGTAGAAAATTCGATGACCCAGAAGTTGTTGCTGATGCCAAACATTTCCCATTTAAAATTGTCAATGAAGGTTCTAAACCAAAGATTCAAGTTGAATTCAAGGGTGAGACCAGAACTTTCACTCCAGAAGAAATTTCCTCTATGATCTTAACCAAAATGAAAGAAACCGCCGAAAACTTCTTGGGTACTGCTGTCAACGATGCCGTTATCACTGTCCCAGCTTACTTCAACGATTCTCAAAGACAAGCTACCAAAGATGCCGGTTTAATTGCTGGTTTGAACGTTTTACGTATTATTAACGAACCAACTGCTGCTGCCATTGCTTATGGTTTAGACAAGAAAGATGAAGGTGAAAAGAACGTTTTGATTTTCGATTTAGGTGGTGGTACTTTCGATGTTTCCTTATTAGCCATTGAAGATGGTATTTTCGAAGTTAAAGCTACCGCCGGTGACACCCACTTAGGTGGTGAAGATTTCGATAACAAATTAGTTGACCACTTAGCTGCTGAATTTAAGAGAAAGAACAAAAAAGATTTAACCACTAACCAAAGATCTTTAAGAAGATTAAGAACTGCCGCTGAAAGAGCTAAGAGAACTTTGTCTTCTTCTGCTCAAACCTCCATTGAAATTGACTCCTTATTCGAAGGTATTGATTTCTACACTTCAATCACCAGAGCTAGATTCGAGGAATTATGTGCTTCTTTATTCAGATCTACTTTAGAGCCAGTTGAAAAAGTTTTGAGAGATGCAGCTTTAGACAAATCTCAAGTTCACGAAATTGTCTTAGTTGGTGGTTCCACCAGAATTCCAAAGGTCCAAAAATTGGTCTCTGAATTCTTCAACGGTAAAGAACCAAACAGATCCATTAACCCAGATGAAGCTGTTGCTTACGGTGCTGCCGTCCAAGCCGCTATCTTAACTGGTGACCAATCTTCTAAAACCCAAGATTTGTTATTGTTAGATGTTGCTCCATTATCATTAGGTATTGAAACCGCTGGTGGTGTCATGACCAAATTGATTCCAAGAAACTCTACCATTCCAACCAAGAAATCTGAAACTTTCTCCACATACGCTGACAACCAACCAGGTGTTTTGATTCAAGTCTTCGAAGGTGAAAGAGCCAGAACAAAAGACAACAACTTATTAGGTAAATTCGACTTAACTGGTATTCCACCAGCTCCAAGAGGTGTTCCACAAATCGAAGTTACTTTCGATGTTGATGCTAATGGTATCTTGAACGTTTCTGCCGTCGAAAAAGGTACTGGTAAATCCAACAAGATTACAATCACCAACGACAAAGGTAGATTATCTAAAGAAGATATCGAACGTATGGTTTCTGAAGCTGAAAAATACAAAGAAGAAGATGAAAAAGAAGCTGCTAGAATTGCTGGTAAGAACGGTTTGGAATCCTACGCTTACTCTTTGAAGAACACCACTTCTGAAGAAGCTTTCACTTCTAAAGTCTCAGAAGAAGAAAAAACTTCTTTGACCACTGCCATTGATGAAACTATCTCATGGTTAGATGACAACCAAACTGCTACTACTGAAGAGTACGCTGAAAAACAAAAAGAATTGGAAGGTGTTGCCAACCCAATCTTGACTAAATTCTACCAAGAAAACGGTGGTGCCCCAGGTGCTGCTCCAGGTGGTTTCCCAGGTGGTGCTCCAGCTCCAGAAAACGATGGTCCAACTGTTGAAGAAGTTGATTAGATTAATTGATTTAGAGGTTTTCTTATAGAACAATAAGGTAATATGTTATTTTGGGATGATTTGTGTACATTAGTTGAATTTAAATAACTATTTAACTATGATAAGATAAAACGGTAGTTTTAATTTAAACGTTGCAATGACGAACGAAGTACAATTGGGTTTCATAGGTAAAATATTATAATCATAGCTATAAATCTTCCATTGGAATATCGGGAATCTCGTTGTCTTCACTCTGTGGTTCGTTGTATTGTGAAGGATCTTGAATATCATCAGCAGGAGAGGCAGAAGGAAGATCTTTTTCAATATGCTGAGATTGAACTATTTCATCTTCATCATCATCGTAATAATTCGAGTTGAGATCCTCTTCGATAACAGCTTTGAATAATCCCCCCAAAACATCGATATTTAAAGTGATTCTCTTCACAAACTCATCGTCGATAAGACCTAAGTTTTTCAGAGTCAAAAGTTTCTTACTGTAAATAATCAAATCAGTTTCCAACTCCCATTGCACTTTCTTCTGTGATTCTTCTTTTTCTTCATCTTCATCTAGATTTTCAACTGGCTTATATGTCAATGAATTCAAGTTAACATCTTCATCTTCATATCTCTCCAATTCAACTTTCATGAAATTGGAAATGATAACCTCCTTGCACAAAAATATATACTTCAATGAAGCGAGTTGGGCTTTTGATAGTACCAATGAGTTCAAATCGATCTCCCTAAATCTTGCAACATTGGTAATATTTTCTTTCCCTGATTTCTCATATTCGATAAAAAAGTTGTAAAGTAAAAGTAAAGTATCAATGAAAAATGAAGCAATAGTTGATCTCAGACTGTTTGAGAAATGCTCTTTTTCAAGATCATCAATCAGCACATCATTCAATAGATCAAGCAAATCAGGGACGTAGTTCAATTCTTTTTCCAGATCATATATCTCATTAGAAATCAATAAAGATTTGAGTTTCAATGATGTGGCAGAAATAAGAACTTTAAAGATGGACGTAAATTTGGAATCATCTGTAATTTCAATATTTGTCAATAAGGCAAGTGATTTGTCTTTAATAATAGTGAAGTGAGTGAGCAGTTCTGTTATGTTGAATTGCAAACCAAGAATGATGAGTTTGAGAGTGTACTCCTCATAAATCTCCTGGAAGTTTGGATCCATGACTTGAAATTCAGGATCTTTTAGATAGTTTTTGAATTCTAGTATTAGCTCTGATGTATAGTTTTGGAATGAGCTTTTGATATTGCTGATCATTGTAGATTGTGATGAGTTAGATAGATTCTTGAATAATTGAGCATATTCATCTTTCAAATTGACAACGTTATTATTCTTGAAATATTTCAAGAATGTAGAATAAATGGATTTGAAGATATCTGATTCTGCTGTTGATGTTTCAAAAAGGTTGATTTTGAAACTCTGAAAGATTTTAATAAAAATGGAAAATTTCTTTTCATTGTTTTCAATCTTTCCTAAAATATCAGGAAGGTACTTAATGACTTGATGGATCAAGGTCTCATTATTGGTGTCAGACTCATTCAATCTAAGTTTGCTTGAAATCTCATCATGTTTTTGGTTTAAGTTTAATAGATAACCATGTATCAAGTCAAGCAAAATGAGTTCCTCTTCGTTGGATAATTTGATCAAGTTCTTGACGTTTCTGGATAATCCAGATGAAGAGTCAACATCTAGTAGATAATATTGGATCAAAAGATCACGAATATTATCGTAATGTGGAAGACCCAATAATGATTTGGCAAAAAGTGCAAGATTTGATGGCTCGAGTTCAGAGGTTGATGAATCCCGCTCAGTTTTTGAAGTATTGAGTTGAGATGATTCATGGAGAATCTTGATTAATGTGTTAATCTTCAATATCACAGTAAGATCAAATGGGAAAAATTCAGTTGCTTTGTGGATATCTGATTTCAAATTATCCACTATTTCTTTGCTTTTCTCCTTTTCAACAACCTGTGTGAATTGAGACAATTGAGTCAATATCTTCTTTTCATTCTTACGAGATATTGATGAAAGAACTTGATTGATTTCTTCATCTTCCAAAAATCCTGCTTTATTGATCTCAGTTAACAAAGTGAATGCACTAAGTCTAACATTATGATCCACATCGTGGAATGAAATCTCAATAATCCTCTCCTTGAATCTTTCCAAGAATTGCCTCAACCCAGAAACAACACTATGGTGTTTCAGTAGTCTAACCAACGTCTTGAGAACTTGAAGTCTAACTGAAGAGTTCGGGTCAGATAGGATCCAACCCAGGTATTTTAAGAATGTAACTCTAAAGAAAAGCTCTGGATTAATTTCCATCCACTCACCAAGTGATGCCATTGATTCTGCTCTAATTGATGAATCAATATCTTTGAATCTGTGAATGAATGTAGTGTTGACGATGTCTTGAATAAAGTTTTCCAAGATCAGTGATTGTCTACCATAAGTGTCCACATTCTTTTCAATAGTCTCAACTCTTTTCTTGATAGCTGCAGTTTGTTTCTTTTTTTTCTCAGTCTCCAATTGATGTTTGAAAGTTTCTAAAGATGAGCCGTTCTTCTTGAACACTTTACAAAGCGTGGACTGCATGGAATATAACGCAATTGTAGAAATGAGTCTCAAAGATCTTAGTGAAGAGACGGAAAAGGCAGATAACCAAACTAGCAGATCTTGCATGATATTACTGTCATTTCCATGTTCTTGGGTTTCCTCCTCTTTCTCTTCATCCTCCATAACAACATTTTCGTATAAGACACCTTTCTCGTCAGCAGTTATTATAATCTCATTAACAAATGTGATAAAGTTTTTCTTCAGATGCTTGAATTCAGTAGTTTTGAGTAGTAGATAGAATAAATGCTCCTTTTGGCGAATGAAAAAAGTTTGAATCTCACCAACGGTTTCTGAAGCACTCTCATTGTTGTTTACATCATGTTCTTCAATCTTCGTGAAACACCCAACTGCATTCAATATCAAATTTACTAAATCTTTCATTGCAAGATCCCTATTATTCTTGTATTGGTCCACCCAGTCAACTGCTACTTCAGCAACTGAAACATCTGGATCAATTAAAGCCTGAAAGATATGGTTCTCCTCAAAGTTTTGTTTCAACTGATTCAAATTTACTCTTTTATTATTTGTCCCCGTTTTCTTTGCTCTTTTATTGATCCTTCTCGTCACAGAACCTACTTTAGCCTTTCTCTTTCTGGAACTGCTCGGATCGACAACATCAGGGTCCCTCTCATCATCCCCGTCTTCGCTTTCAAGATCCTCTTCGTCTTCATCATCATATGTCGCCTTGCTATTGATATCATCATCGTAGACGACTCTCTGGGATGTGTGTTTGCTGTCCCTAATACGCTGGGAACGACGGAAAGTTGGTTCTTCTTCTGTATCAGTCGTCATAATAATATCCTAGATCCAGTCTTGGGAAACACACACCTTTTAGTTGTTTCTAATGAGACGCGTCGCCCTTTTTCGTATTTTTTTGGAGTATTTGCAGTTTTGGCGTTTCATCCAGACACCACATTTGGGTTTCTAGTACATACTCAGGTTTGGTTTGATTGATGAGGAGAATATACTGAGATGGATGTAGTTTTAGGATGACTTGAGTTTTTGAAAGTTGAAAAATAGCTAAAAGCTAGGTTTTTACCAATACTTGCAAATTCTTTTAAGTGGTGGATCAAAACTTCATCTTCTTTATTGTGGGGATAACTTCACTTATCAGTTTCGCGAAAAATAAACATAGATGATTTATCCTATTTCTTTGATAAGGCCCCCTTGTTCCTCCAATGAGCAAGAAAATAGACATAAAGAACGCCACACCACGTTATGTGGACTCAGTTAATCTACAGACGTCGCATCTAAGTCTTTCTCCTGAAGAAAGAAGTGCCAAAACGGCCAAACTCCTTGATCGTATTGATGCTTTACGGTTCAGAATTAAAGATAAAGATACTACATCAGTGGATCCTAAGAGTATTTGAATACAGAACCAGTATGTGTGCTAAATACTCAACAATCACTGCTAAGATTCAGATGTCTGAGATGCCTAAATTTTTTTGGCTTTTATGTTTTATATGTTATTACTTGGTTTACAGACTTGAAGTCTGAGTTGGAGTCTGATATATTGGGATAGGTTTTTTATTGCTGTTAGGTTTAGTTAATGTGAAAGGATACAGCGATGGTAATTCATGACAAAAATGTAGTTCCCTATTCTCAAGTGAGTACTTTCAGCCTTCAAAAGGTTAGTATGTATCACAGCTATCTCCACCCATTAGCATCCCCTGCATTAGTATTTAATGCATCTGTGAACTTGAATTTAACCTCTTCTTCTTCATTATCATATGTCACAGTACCTGGTTTCCCATTACCACTGTTGAGGGCATCATTGATGGATATTTTAACTCCATTTTTAAAAGTTCTCACTCTTATGCTCACCATGGACAATAACAAAGCCACCACCAGCCCTTGAAATGCAAAAGCAAGCCAGTTGAACACATAAATCAGATCACCATAATCAGTTTCGAATGATTGATTGATAGATTCGAAATTGTGTGATATTTTACTGTTCACAGACACATTAATGATCGCATTTGTGAGTAAGAACACCGTTGAAAACATGCTCGACAAGACACCAATGACGTATGTATGGGATACCAATAGCAGACTGACTATATATGTGATCGAGGACAATGACGACAAGAATATGGCGGCAATGGAAAGTCCAGCCATGGTTTTATACTTGACATTATAACCATCCACCTGACTGTCAAACTGTTCTGGGAACTGTAGTATAGCAGTTGGAAAGTTTGGAAGAATGTAAGTTTCAAAAACGCGGGTGATCTCTTCCCTCAATGGGAATCCATTATAAAGACTGGGGCTTGTACAATACTCAACATGATATTTCTCTCCTGCTTGATCCAACTTCTCTAATGTTCCGTAACAATATCCGAGCAATGCAAACGAATATGACCGTCTAATGTCTTCATTCAAGGGTATTTGCTCCAGGAAACGGTTTCCTTCAGCGGAGTCGTCACCGAAGTGGATGATCTCAGAGAGATTTGCATTCTGGAAGTCCAAGCGGACAAAATATGTGTTTCTTCGGAACTCGGTTGAAGTTGATGTTTGTGCCAACAACGTGAGCATGTTGAAGAGAATTGGGATTAGTGAGCAGGGAAAAATTATCCATTTGACGGTGTTGAAATAAGTGAAACGCTTCTGACCCATTTTAATTTTGATCACACAAGAAGGGCTCTCTTCAAACTAGCAAAAAGTGAGGCTTCATTGCTTTGCTCTAATTCAAGTTTCTTGGGACGCAGCTTGGATCAAATATTTATATTATATTATTGATGCATCTTAGTAAGCTTTCTATAATTATAACAAGCCGCGTGCCCAGAAGGTGAAAACTGTTCCAGGTTTCTGAAACGTCGTCGGATCAGTGATTCTCGACTAACTTTCGAGTAGACTGTACTTCTAGAGGACGAAAGGGAGACAGAATGGAGACTGTACACTCGGCGCTGGACAGTGGATAGTTTAGCCGTGATGTAATATGGCTACGCAAGCTAGTGGAGTTTTATTCTTCAATACTAGCATTCTTCTAAAACCGATTTTGGTGGAAACCTCCATAAATATTTGACAACTAAGATCTAGTTCCAAGGAGATAATAGCTACACATACGTCAAACAAGTTCAATAAATATAAGTTCTATAAACAGTAAACAATCTAATAATAATATTTACAACGACTTTAGTTCATCCACATACTCTCTCACTCCATTCCAACCAACATTCATCAAACATTGGTCTGCTTGTATAACTGTCCGCCATACTCATCAATTCAACATCTTTCAACTGACTTTTGGTCTTCTTTTCAAAGGATTGCCATCCCATAACTGGGCTCTCATCGGTCAAATAATCACACCATTCAGACGATATTTTAGAGTTAAATCTCCAATATAACTGAGCAATTGCCAATTTCATTTCAATAACCGCGATATTCATTCCTAAACACATCCTGTTTCCCTGGCCAAAGGTGAATATTCTTTTTCTCATGTCCTGAAATCTCCTATTGAACTCATCATCACTTTCATCCTTTTGTTTTAACCAACGTTCAGGTTTGAACACTTCAGGTCTAGCAAAAATTGAAGGGTCATTATGAATAGTCCATGGTTGAACAGAAACGATTGTCCCTTTAGGTAAGTCAACTTCGACACCATCTGCCAATTTGACCACAAATGAATTAGATGCACCAATTTCACGAGGTTCACTGCCTGGGATGGCAGCATGTAATCTTTCCAGCTCAAGCAGAAAAGCATTCAAATAATCCAACTTATCTAGCTGTTCCAAATCAACAAAGTCTAAAGGTTTCGCTCCAAATGTCGAACTCATCTCCTCATATATTTTGTGCTGCATGTATTGATTACAGGGTCTAGATAACTCCCAAGTCGCAAACGCAAGAGAAGTCCCTGTGGTTTCATGACCAGCAGCAATATGGTCGAACACTTCACTGCCTATTGACCACTTAGGGAATCCATTGAGATATAGCGTCTTGACTAAGGATAAATCTTCGTTATCATCAACACCGTTTTTTTCCAAATCCTCATATGCTTTAACAAAGAGACTTTTTGTCCAATCTGCAGACTTCTTACTTAGGACCTGTGTCTTCTTATCAATGGCATAATCCCATAATTGCGGTACAAGACACGTCCAGAACCAAGTGGAAGAAGATGCCCTGAAAGCTTCAATGATTTCCCTGTCTTTCAATTGAAGGATCAAATTCGTAGCATGTCTTTCCCCCAATTCGTAATGAGTAACCACATCCATTGCCAAAGAATTGAACAAGTCATATACATCCATGGATTTACCTATTCTTCTTTGAACAAACTCTACTGCATTGTTGACTTTAGTATTCAAATGCGATTGGGAACGATCACTGAAAACTGCAGTCTTGGTATAGATCTTGGTCATGAGCTTCTTTCTCTTCAAGTGCTGTTGAGAATCTAGAATAGAAAATGCGTTTTCTTGACCATAGTTTGTAAATTGTCCGTAAAACTGTGATTTAGGAAGATTGTTCTTGATGTAAACCTCTTTGAGGTAGTCTAGAGACCCTAATGAGAGCTCATTTGGACCGATCTGAACAACAGAACCATATTTTGTGTGCCATTTGTTGAGCTTCTGGTTACGCTGTTCCCTGCGCTGGTCGTTGAGAATAAACAGTTTTGAGATCTTGTAAAGATAAGGTCCGGGGATGTGTCTAAATGGACTAAGGAAGAAAGGGTAAACGACAAACACATATGCCAGAAGCGATACAAGTAGAGTAGAAAGCGTCCAAGCCGGATTCTCCAATGAAGATCCGATGAGAGTGGAAATGACACCCATTTGTGGTTTAGAAGTATGGCCAGTCGGTAGATAAACTGGTCTTTATCTCTCTTTTTATACCGATTGAGTCATCCCACAAGATTTTTTTTTTCCTACATTATTGTTGTGAGCTAATGGCAATAGGGAGCGATTTGTACCCTCTAATGGCTACAAAAGTATTTCCGGCACAATTAACTCTTTGTTATTGGCTGATAAGGTATAAACACAGATAAGTGACATTCTCAATCCCTTTTCTTGTCGATCAAGACCAACTCTGGAAGTAAACCAAAGTGTTCCACGTAGTGGTATTTATCCTCCTGGTTAATCAAGTATAAACGTAGGTGCTCTAAGTACACAACGTAGAAGTACACACCCGTACCGGTGAGCAAGTGCCACCATGCATGCAACTCAAAAAAGAACCCATAAGGAAGACCAACCTTGTGTCTTAACTGGATCCAGCTAGAGCAGAAATGCACGTCAAGATTCCAGAGAAAGTACCCAAAAAGAAAGATTCCTATCCCTAAGCTCATGCATTTGAACAACTGTTGTTTGGCTTTTGGATCCTTTACATGCTCCTGGGTCAAGAGGACGGACTTACCAATGACTAAAGCGTTAAGCAACGCGTATGCAACTTGGTGGATTGTTGGATCTTTGAAGTAAAGATAAATCGCTGTCAAAAGTTGAGCTCCGAAAGCAACGGTAGTAGCGAGAAGGATGGAATTCTTCTTTGATTTCCCTTCGGAGAGGACACTCCAAACGGGGATACAAGTGGCATATATCATGGGCAACTCATCAAGTAATTGAAATTCATATTTTAACGTCATATGGAACAACCAACTTCCCACACCAACAATACCAAAACCCAAACTAATAAGTGCAAATCTCAACTCTAACTTGTTTTTGATAGCTGAACGAATGGCATAGGCTGCCAACAGTACAAATACAGCATTGGACACGGTGTTGGCTGCCTCGGCGACATAGTGGCTCACGACGTAATTTTCTTCACACCAGTCGATGGTGGCCGTAACTTCGTCCCAGAAGCCAAACGGTGGAGGGGGTGGATAGGGTCTGGAGAATGGTAAGGACATGCTAGCGATAAAGTTTATAAGTGTATATCAATAAATAGAGGTTATGTCCAGACTCGAGCAAAGTTGATTGTCTATCGGTTAACAGTATTTAAATACTTATTTGTGTAAATCGTAAATTGTTCTAAGAGAATCTATTTTTTTTCCCTTGAATAATGAGACATTTTATCGCATCCGGCGTTCCCACAATAAAAAGTGACACAAACTTGATATCCGGACTATCTCCGAGATCACGTGAGGAGAACCTCAAGTGTCAGGATTAGCTATTATAAGAATGTTCCCAGGGCCCATGTCTGACAAGGACCCATTGGATAGCCGTTGATGTCTAGTGTTAGCATCATCAAAATTGTAGACAGGTAATGAATTTTGGCGTGATTTTTCCAAGACTGAAGAGGAGAATGATCCATTAGGGTCAAAATCGTTTGACTTGCGTCTCTTATAAATGGGCAGAAAGGCAAGTAGACCTAGTATTAGAAAACCTGCTAGAATTGAGCCAATTGATATACCTGCTATTTGACCAGGAGACAGTCCAGATTTATTTTGAGATTTATTATTGTTGTGGTTCTGGTCTGTAATATCAGATGTGGATGTCGATGCTGATAACGAACCGATGACCTCCGCAGAGCTTGAAGAGATTGTAATCAGCGTGATTTTCGTGGCAGTTGCTACATGAGAACTGCCTATTATACTTGTGATGATTTGAGTGACAGGAGCAATGGAAGAAGTTTCAGAGGAGGATGGAGATGATGCAATGGATAGAGATGATGAGATCGAGCTCGCAAAGCTGGAAATGCTGTTTGGTTCAGATGATACGGAAAACAATGATGAAGAAGGTTTGCTGGATGGGGAACTGGAAGTAGACGAAAAAGTAGAAGTTTTGATATTTGATGAATTTGAGGAGGAAACAGTCGATTTCTGGGAAGATTTTGAATTTGACTGTTTGGTAGACACCGAAGCTTTTGATGTAGATGCTTTGGAAGTGAGTACCAAAACTTTGGTAGGATCTTCAAACACACTTAAGTATCCATTCCCACCACACATTTCCGTTCCGAATCCCTGACACGGAGAGTCACATAACGATTTATCAACTTCTTTAACACCTTGGGGCCATTCATCTCCACAATAGCAAGTTGATCCATCTGAAGTTGCAACAATTGCCTTATCAGAGCATTGTTCTTCACAGTAGCTGTTGGTTTGGTAAAGGTATTGGCCTTTCAATGAAAGGTGTGGTTTGAAATCCTTTAATTTGAAGCAGCCTTTGAACTCATAAGTGGCCAGTACGAGATGTATGAGAGTAAATGCTGTGATTAGCTGAAAGAATGACTGTCTCATGGTTCTGATTGTTCTTGAGTTGCCTCGTTGATGAGCTTTGAAAGTAGTAGATCAAAAAAAAGAGGGAAATATCAATGGCTGGTCTCAAACCTCTGCTCTTAAAAGAAAAGGAGAAACATTTTAAGTTTGTTTCATATGGTATTTTGATTCAGATCGTTTCCCTAGGGATGATAGTGTCCAATGTTTTTTTTCCTGACGCAACATTTCGAGTTGAGATCAAACAAGCCAGTTTTTATTAGATCTGATGAGGGCTGAGAATGCCATTCGAAAGCAATCAGCGTTATCAGTACAGTGAGATTATTTTAATTTGTACTTTAGCAAGGAACTCAGAACTTGTTCTTTATTTCAGATGTGACATTTGGACGAGACAAAAACATATTAGATCTGAGGTATCTAAACGCACCTTTTGTTTACATTTTTTCAGATTCCAGATTCCAGATCCTAGACCCTGTCAGAAATCGGAATATTCTGTTTATAGAGTCAGCGTGCCTCCAAGACGTTGATAATTGTTGTAGTTTGTTTGTGTGAGGAGCTTACTGGTGTGACGTGTCTAGAGAGGGGATAAAATTGCTCTGAGGTAGCAGCTAACCTCCAATCAAATCCAAACTTTCAAAATTAGTTGTTTCAAGTGAGATTCAGACATCAAGAGTCAAGACTACACTATTAATCTAAAAATCCATGCATAAAAGCAAATGATCATTTATTAGCAAAGAGGATGCAAATTTATTTTAAGCAAAATTGTTTGCTCTCCTCAAAATAAACAATGACAAGTTCAACAATTAGATAGCTCAAACTAATTAAACTAATCTAACTTGTGGAAGGCTCAAATCCATACTGATACTGAATTGACTCAATGATATAACTATTTATAAATTTATCAAACAGTTTCAAGCTCTTTGGGAAGTCATTTCCATTTTCTTCGAAAAATGGTTTTAACTGAGTCATCAACAACGGATCCAAGGAAGCCAGCTGATTCAACACAGCTGTCCTCTCAAACATATCCTGTCCATCTTGAATTTTCGTGGATGTTAGGGAGTTACCACGTTTGCTTAGTTGATATGGACGATGAATAACCTGGGTTTCAGCCCTGACCAATGTGACAATATCCATCCTGGTATATGAACTGTTGACGACGTATTCATCTGAAGGAAACAACAATTCATCAAGAGTGAATGTCAATGGATGCTGGAAATGGATCAGGCGTTCCAACATCTTAATAAGTCTGTAAAATAGACCCTCCAGACGGCTGTCTTGGATCATATTATAGAGTCCGTCCGATAAATGGGAAGTATTGGTGTAAATTTTAGAGAGACCTGATCTGGCCCAGCATTGTTTGATGTATATATCAAATGAAGGACTTTGAATATATTCTAAAGATGTTTGGATTAGTTCGTAAACAGTTTGATTGCTGACTCTCAGAACAGGACTTGTGTGGGTTGACGAATCAGAAATAGGTTGTTGATTTTGCAAGTATTCATTAATTTGAAAACAACTCAAGTAATGTTTCAGTAAGTTGGTTTTTAAATGAAGTTTAAAGTTTTTGACTACCCCTAAGTTCAAGGGTTGGATTTCTGTCCCTAGTCCCTTTGGAGTTCTAAAATGATTATCAAGATTGGAATATTTTGTTTGAAAATTGGCATTAAACCAACAGACATCAATATGATGAAACTCATCAAAATTCACAACATGTTCATACAAACGATCAAGCAATAATAAGATTTTCCTCTCTGGAGATTCAAAGGAAATTTTTCTGTTGAGCTTCTTTAAATATTTGAAAAAAATATCAGGATTTAGTAAACTAGTGTTTGATTGATAATAGTCATCATTCTCTTCTAATGAAGGATCTTTGGAAATAATCATTGGCGGTAAAAAAGAAGTTATATCACAGTTGACACCAATCCCAATGACAAACCTTTGTTCGATATGTTCCACAGGCAATATCCTTGTTGTCACTGCAAATTCATCAAAATGGAAAACATCAGATGCACGATATTTACTGATGATATTTTGAATTCTTGATCTTTCTGACTCAATAGTATCACGAAGGTTGCTCACCAAATAATTTTGATGATTTCGAATCATTTCCGTTTTCAATTTCATCTTGTCGTGGAAATAGGAACTCCATCCGTTTGACTTATTTACTGCCCCATTAAAGCTATCATCAGGGTATAATAATCTAGCATAATGGAACCATTCATCTTTGAGGTCTTGATACGTGAACTTATGAAACTCAAACAACCACTGTTCATATTGTCTAGCGACGCAATGGTCCACCAAGGCATGCTTCACGTATGACCTCTTTTTGAACTTCGCAGTAGAGAGATGTGATGTTCTTTCAAAATCTGATTTCAATAGATCTCTGTTCTGTAACCAACGGTTGAACCCAGAAGCCGTGATGGAGAACCTTGCCTGTTGCTTGAAGTAGTTCACGGTGAATCGCTGAGTCTTACCACCATGTGCTTCATGCCATTCAATCGCTTCCACTTTCTGGGCTAATGTGGCCCTAGGTAGCTTGATAGTTGGCTTAACTTTGATATTATTGTCTTCTTGAGTTCCAACTTGTTCAATTTCTTCTTGGTCTTCAACATCAGACCTTAAACCATTTCTTTGATCAGGCGATTCTTGTGCAGCGGTGTTATCTGCTGTGGAGGATCTTAATGGGTGCTCCACCTGATTAACAAACAACGGATCGTGCACTGGTTCAGAAGATCCCATACTCTTGAATCTTTGACTATGAAAAAACCTCATAAAGTGTGATACCACGAAAAAAAAACCCACCCAAATTAGAAAGATAATATGGTAAGAATCTGCCAAATTAGGAAGCTTTCCCAATTGAGACAAGTCAGAACTTGATCAACTTTCCGTTGACTTCCTTGCTGAATTGTTCAGGAGTTCTTGCCAAATTCCCTGGGGATGGAGTGAAGAGGTTGACATAGTCATTCATATTGAACCCTGGGGTCTTGAGCAAGTTTCTCATTGGCGTTCCTGGAGTAGCATTGATGTTTATCATGTTCGGATTAGGGCCGTTGAAAGCGGATGGGTTATTATTGGATCCAGATGCGACTGCGTTCAAAGATCTGTGAATGGATGATGATTGATTGTACTTAGCAGTAACTGACCTTGATGGAGTTGATGGTTGTTGCTTGTATTGCACTGGTGATGGTGAAGTTGCTAAAAACATTAAGAGGTCGGCACCTTCATCATGTGATTTCTGATCAGGTGTGGACAATAATTGTTTTTGTATTAACTTCTGTGCCGAATTTTGAGCAACTGGAGATGAAGAGTTCTGAATGTATGTCTTGTTCGTAGATGCAGTGTCGTAAATTTCCGGATTGATATGTATTTTCTGCTGAGGTGGTGTGGAAGGTGGATTTGGGATTGCAAATTCTTCACCTCCGTCCATTGGAGAAGAAGGCGGCATAGGTTGACGAATATGCCTTCTATATTTATTCTCATCTTCATCTGCTTCATCTTCTGTCTTGTTCAAGTCGAAACTTTCAGTGGATTGCTTTTTGAACATAATTCTTGCTCTTGAAACAGGTGTTCTTGATATATCTGAAGGACGTACTATAGAACCAGAGGAGAGCTCTTGACGAGTTTCTTTCTTTTTGGAAGGAGTCTTAACAGGTACCACCATTTTCTTGATTGGGCTGATAGTTGAAGATGATGAAGTTCTGTTATGTAAAGGGCTGGATCTATCCTTTATCTTGAGGTTGGTCTTTGATAACCTGGATTTCAGCTGTCGAGACATTCTAGCAAGCTCTGCTCTCTTCAAGATATTCTCTGCTGCCTGGTCTTCCTGTGATGTCATTGGTGTACGTATCTTTGTGTTGAGCGGTCCAGGCTGTGTCTCACAGTTCTATCTGCTTAGATAAATTTGGCAAGTACAGTTCTCACTTTTTTTATGTTTCATCTTTACAAAAATCTGGTTATTTCCCAATCGGGACTTAATTTTTCGCGTCCTCGCGGTTTCGCGATTCCTGTCACCTAAAAAGAAACGAATGTCACGTGCAGGCCGTGGCTCAGTGAGAGCTAGCTAAACTGTGTAAATAAAACTGTGTTTAAACACAGCCAGCTTATGAGACTGATGGGATATCATTATAGAGATATAAGAATCTAAGATGGTAAAATTCGAAATATCATCACACTTCAACAGGAAACGTTATTTGTCTACGGATTTCTATTCAGTCAATGCCCCAGACGCAATAGTTCATCCCAACCCCATCAATCTAAGTGGAGGCCGTCCAAATGCAGGCTTTTACCCTATTGAATCGATACAATTGACTTTCAAGGATACACCTTTCCAAGCCAATCCTGATAGAGGCACCAATCTAGCTCAATCACCATTCCAGATTTCCATTGCTAATCATGACCCAACCACTTTGGATGTTGAAAATGGACTTCAGTACGGCCCTAGTTTAGGTCATATCCCACTTCTTGAGTTCACTACTGGCCTAATTGAGCACTTGAACCCGCCTAAACACAAAGATGAGTTGGGATATTTGATCACTAATGGATCTGGGGATTCTTTGTACCGGATTCTCCAGGTTTTGCTTGATCCAGGGGACACAATCTTAGTAGAAGAGTTCACATACACTCCGATATTTGGCCCAATTGATGCCCTAGGTGGTGTTAAAATCCCATATAAAGTCAAATTCGAAGAGGGCTCAGACGTCATTGATCTTGACTATCTTGAAGAGTTGCTTAGAGATTGGGATGTCAAAAGCCTGGGTGTCAAGAGACCTAAGTTGATCTACACTGTTCCCACTCAAAATCCATCAGGTTTGACTCAACCTTTAAAAATCAGAAAAAGATTGTATGAATTAGCTCAGATTTATGACCTGGTTATCCTAGAAGATGATCCGGATGGTTATATCAGATTAAATGAGTTAGAATCCTTTGAAATATATTTGAAAAGCCTTGAGGGTAGTGGTTATTTAAATTTAGATACTGATGGAAGAGTCATCAGATTTGAAACCTTTAGTAAACTATATGCTCCAGGTTTAAGATTGGGATTCATTGTAGCTTCGAAAGAGGTTATCACTCAATTGAACGAGTATACTAAGATTGCAACTAAGGCCTCATCTGGAGTTTCACAGCTGGTTTTTTACAACACATTAAAGCATTGGGCTAATGAGTTGAAAAGAAATGACATTAATGACAGCAGTGATACTAATGGAGATGCAATAGGGGCTAAAAATTTGGTATACGGCTATCTAAATTGGTGTTATAAAGTTTCTAAAGAATACTCCACTCGATGGGATTTCGTCTCACAACTCTTCAAAGCTTCGAAGAGTTGCCAGAGAGGATACATCAGTCCAATTAAGCCAGATGGTGGAATGTTCTTTATTGTTAAAATACTCTTTCAGTCAAAGAGGAATCACATTGGGGATGGTATTTTGCCAATTGATCATCCAGCAGAGTTGGAGAGTTTAAGGGTTCGTTTAGTCAAACATGGGGTTTTGGTGATTTTGGGAAATTTAATGACATGGGATGATCTGATTGCCCAAAAAGAGGCGGATTTTGTTAGAATGACATTAGCCAATGTAGGAAGTTTAGAGGAGTTGAAAGTGGGGATTGAAAGGTTTGATAATGGGGTTGTTGAATATTTTGAATCAATTTGAGTTGGGGTCAAAGTCCGATGCCCCACCTTCAGCAAAAAAAAAAATTTAAAATGAAGAGAACATCATCTGACGACAAACGTTAATTAAAATGACTACATTGAGGTATAAGTTGGTCTGATGTTCATTTTGGTAAGGTGTTAGCGATATATGAAAAATGAGAATGAACCTGTGAAATTGAATTGAAAATGGATAGATCGATACATTTGAGCACTCGATGAAAGCAAATCTTCAATCTAGTAAGTCGTTGATCATCTATCAAGTAAAGAATACATTTGATATCGGAATACTTCGTTTTATCAACTGAGTCAAATAAAATGTAATCTAATCAATAAATTCATTAAAATTTAAGGTTGAATCGGAAAAATTCCCTTTTCTATCTCGTCTTGACAGTTCATATTCCCATGTGAAATTATACTACATCTAAATCAGAATGCTAGGCACGTAAAACAGGTAACTAAACAGTGGTAAAGGTCCTATTATGAATTGAAATGCTGTGAAGCTGCTGCATATGGTAGTCTTTGAATCTCGCCACTGATATCCCCATTCGCCGAAACAATTAATGAGGTAGTTTGAGATTGTGAGTTTTGTTGTAATGGGTTTTGAGATTGAGGATAGATCTTTTGTTGGGATTCTATGGTGTGCGCAGATTGAGCAAGCATGTTTAAAGGAGGTAGTCTAATCTTAGATTCCTGAGTCGAGGGGAAGTATGTGTAGTTTGATTGGGGCTGGAGATGTTGAAGGGCATGATCTGTGAAATTGTTCATTCCTGATGGTGGACTAGTTATTATGGAGAAATGTGAACCTTCAACTGAGTTTCTTCTTGATTCAGAAGAGTGAAATGATGTAGATGATGAGGATGTGGAAATGGATGAAGATGCAGTTGCTGTAGTAGCTCTTGGTGGAGGATGAATTAGTGTTGTTGATGTTGGAAAACTTGGAGAATTAGAAACTGGAGATTGCACAACAGTTTCTGGGCATAAAAGTAATAATTTTAAAGTATTCAGCTCCTCAGCGATTGGAATATTGTAGAAACTGACCCAATTGGATAAGATTTTGAACAATTTATCGATGACAACGAACTTCAATTTCTTGGTAGTGAATTCATTTTCAAAATCACTGTACTTTGAAATTTTATTTTCATTCACATTCATCTCCAACACTAAATAGACAACCCCCTTCAAAACGACATTATCTTTCAATTTTTCAATGTTAGAAACATCCCAATCATGGAATATCTTAATTAAGATTAAAAAAACTTCTAGGTTTAAATGTTTCAAGTTGGCATAACCATCATTTGCATTATTGAACGTTGAAATTCCTAGAGGCAATGAGCCCATGACGATCAATGGATATGCTATCAATCCCAAGTTGTTGTTAATTATACTAATTTTCAAATTGTGGAACCAGTTGTTGATTGTATTGTAGTTCGAATTTGAAGTGGCTGATAACAACAATGGCTGAATGGAATTCCAATATTGAAACTCCCTGAGAGTCAATTGTAAAAGGCTGACATGGTTGGAGTCATATGGTATTAGAACATAGTCAACGACTAAATCTTGGAACAACTGAGGGACACTAAGTAGTAAGTTTCTTTTGGATATCATGAATACCTTGGAAAATTGATAATTGCTTTGTGATGATGAGGCATAGTTGTTTGATATATTACCAAATTGTATCAGCTTAGAGATGTAGAACTTGTTGAACATGATAATTGAGTTATGGGATTCTATCTTGCTCAATTGATTAGCTGTTCTCGAGTTTGTATTATCCTTTGAATTGAATTTCAAATTCTGTAGATCCATTATGAGACAATCCAACAATATGCTTAACTGTTTACATGACGAGGGCAACACGTTAGAGGTCTTGGACAACAACTTCAACCAGTCAACAAGTGACCTCCCGTTGATTTTCTGATTTAGGTATATGAGCGAATACGATGCAGGTGGAGGCTTGTTAAACTTCAGTACGTACTGAGCCTGGATACTGTTCATAAACCACATCAATTCAGCATTATCATCGTTGAATGCAGTAGGGACAATATTTGAGGAACACAACAGCGAGTCCAACTGGTTAAAGACAACATCAATAGGGATCAAAACCTTACTCAAACAATCATAATTGATAAGATACGTCCAAGCTAAAATGGACAAAGACTGTAAGTTTGGGAAAGACATGGCTCTATGAAATAATTTTACTGTATCGTTCACACTGATATGGCTTGCACTATAACATAGACATGCATAAATATTTTCGTCGTTAATCTTGATTGGAATATTAGAAGTTCCATATAGGAAGAATAAGGTAGAAAATTGGGACTCAAGAGCAATGTTGAGGTTCTGGTGAGACTTTGACCACTTGAGTAATTGAGTAATCTCGTTAACATCTTTAGTGATTGCATGAGTGAGGTGTGGGTCTTTTAAATGTGCCGGTGATTTCTCCGGTGCTAATTCCGACACTGGAGGGGCAACATCGGTAGCTGTATTAACAACAGGAGCATTAACGACATTAACAACAGCAGGGGACTGAGTCTCGGTCTTGACTGTATTCTTAACATCGACCTTATGGACAGTTCTCAAGTGTCTCTGCATTAAGTCTCTTCTGACAAACGAGGATGAACAGCTCGTACAGTTGAAAGGTTTTGTATTTGTATGAGATCTCTCATGTCTCAGCTTATGTTCCGATCTTGAGAAAGGTCTGGCACAAAACGAGCAGATGTACTTCTTGGATGGCTTCTGAACTTTCATACTGACCTGAGGCTATAAAGGAAAATGGATTTCAAAACTCCACTAAAACAAGGCAGACACATCTCTGTATTTATAAGGCATTTCCTGTTGGAGATGCAAAACTCTCCACTTTTGTACCCCATCTTCGTTTCTCCTCATTTAGCTCCGGAAAAAATCTGGAAAAACCTTTTGAGGGAAAACTTTTTACGCGGTGTCTGTGTGTCCCGTAGCGAAGTGCTTCTAAATCTGGAGCCCGTTTCCGGTTGTTTGGCTTCTGGAATTGGAGCAGTAGAAGCTCCACCGAGGACCCTTTCCCTGGCCACTTCGAGTGCCTTTGCGTACATTTCAGCCTCGGTGAGCCTAGGTGGACCCTGTGAAGTGCCTTGGGTAGTAGTATGGGCAGTGGACGGAGAAGCCGGCGGCAGAGATTGTGAGAACTGGTGCTCTGCAGGTGGTGCAGCGGTGAAGCGCAGGGACTTCTCTGTTGGGAGCATGTCGAGGGCGTCTGAATAGACACTCTCGTTGTCCTTAACGGGCTCTTTGAGAATGCTCTTTGGAGGCTGCAGCGGTGGACCTTGCTCTTCCACGCCTTGACCGCTGAACGTTCGGAAAAGGTCTTCTTCTTCGTCCTCACGAATTGATGCCAGTTCATTGTTACTAATAATGTCTGAATGAAATCCTGGTGCTGGTGGCCCTAATAACCCTGTTCTTGTAATTTCCTGAGTTTCTTTGCGCACAATCTCGTAAGTGCCAAACGTCTGGATAGTTTCTGTGGTGATGGAAGTGGTGCGTCCAAACTCATCCTGTGTTTTTGTAGTGTGTATTATGATCGGATGGCCACCACCCTGTTCGAATGAGCTATTTCTCGCGTTTTGAAGCGAATTATTTCTCATTCCATTGTTAAGGGAAGGATATGACTGAAGTGAGTTGGCTCTATATGCTCCATTGTTGAAACTTCCAGTTCGTAAAGAACTGTTTCTTATTGAATTATTTCTCATTGACCCATTCCTTATCGAACTATTCATCAGCGAATTGTTTCTAGAAGAGCTTGTCTGTGGAGACCTCTGTTGCGTGTAGTACTGGTTAAAGCTGTTTTGTTGTGATCGAAGTGACGAGGTTCTCATCGCGCTGGCAGCAGCAGCAGCACTAGTCAAGCTATTGGCTCTGGACTGGTTCTCATAATACGAGTCATACCTGGACAGATCCGGGGTCTTTCTCTCTTTCTTCTATAGACAATCAGTTAGTTCAAAGCTATAGAAGTTCATGAACTTGCTGAACATACAGTAAATATCCCCATTCTATGGCCTAAAATTTATGTGTTTCTAGATTAGAGTACTGGTTGCAGCTTAAAAAAGCAACTTTTTTCGATTGTTTTGATCTTTCTCATTTTAGGTGAGAACTAAAATAACTCAAACTGTTGGTGAAATTTCGAATAAACGACGGGCTAAACGAGGAGATATGAGAATATAACCAAGGATTAACGGAAAGAGAGCGACGTTATTTAACTTTTCCTTCCATGTTTTACAAATTTCTAGCGTAGAAGCCAACTTATCCGCTTAGGCTCTCCACATTTTCCACCTAATGTCCAATTTTCTGGAAGGAGACTTCCGCCTAGCTCCTCCTTTCTCCTCTTGTCCAACCAAATTTCACAAAAATTGAAAGACCCAAAAAAAAGTTTTTCACAGATTTCGTCGTCCAACGAACGAACAACTTCTCTATCAACAATTAATCAGAAAATGTCCACCGTTGAAGAATTGAAGACACTCGTCCACAACTTACAAAACAGAATCGTTCAATTGGAACAACAATCAGGAATAGCTCCTGTCGTTCCAAAATCAATCCGTATGGTTTTGATCGGACCACCAGGTGCTGGTAAAGGTACTCAAGCTCCTAACTTGAAAGAAAAATACTGTGCTTGTCACTTAGCCACAGGTGATATGTTGAGATCACAAGTTGCTAAGAAGACTCAATTAGGTCTTGAAGCTAAGAAAATCATGGACCAAGGTGGTTTAGTCTCTGATGATATCATGGTTAACATGATTAGATCCGAATTAGAAAGCAACCCAGAATGTAAAAATGGTTTCATTTTGGATGGTTTCCCAAGAACTATTCCACAAGCTGAGAAATTAGACTCAATGTTAAAAGAATCCAACAAACCATTGGAAAAAGCTGTTGAATTGAAGATTGATGATGAATTATTGGTTTCAAGAATCACTGGTAGATTAGTTCACCCAGCTTCCGGTAGATCATACCACAAAGAATTCAACCCACCAAAGAAGGAAATGACCGATGACGTTACTGGTGAACCATTAGTCCAAAGATCTGACGATAACGTTGATGCTTTAACCAAAAGATTGGTTTCTTACCACAAACAGACTGAACCAATTGTTGACTTTTACAAGAAAAGTGGTATCTGGGCAGGTATTGATGCTTCTCAAAGCCCAAAAACTGTCTGGTCCGATATCTTGAAATGTTTAGGTCAATAAGCGCGTCATCTGAACTCAAAAAACAACAACCCTATCTTGTTATTATAGTTAACTACAAATATCATATTCTTTTTCCTTTATGCTAAAACAAATCATAAATTTTTGAAGTTATGTATGCAGACAACTAGACTTTTTCTTTCTTTACATTGTTCACTATGCTTTGCAGTAAACTCATGTTGAATCCATTAATACCAGCACTTTTCTTTTTACTTGATTCATCGTCTTCATCAATCTCTCGTTTTCGTTTACTCTGTACTAAACTCATCAAATTTGGAGTTGTAGTAGTAGCAGCCAAAGCACTATTGCTGGCCTCTGTAAAACAGGTAAAATGAAATACTTTACCTTTGTTTTCAATCGCATTACTCCATATCCATTCTCCTATCTCGTCATCATATTGACCTCTTAATGTTTCTTTGCAAATCCCACAAACACAACTCATATCCGTCGAGTCAGAAGGCACAACAACGTATTTCTTAGAAATATCTTCTTTCTTCAATTCATTATTCTTTTCATCATCTACAAAATCCTTTTCAAAAATTTCAGAATCTCTAAAACTGACAAATTGTTCATCATCTAAGTACCAAATTTTAGATTGTGGTACAAATCCATCTTTTAATTTTTTATTCATACGGAAATGCCAATCTAAATGATCTCTTCTTAGATTTTGTCCTTTTTCAGAATTGTCAAATCTTTTACCACATTGACCACACTTGTTGGGATATTTGACAACCATAAGTTTTTTGAAGGCATCAGCTGGGTCTAAATTGAATAAAGTTTTGGAATTTAAATCGAATTTGGCAAATTCTGATAGTTTGACTAATGGAACGGCTCCAGATATTGAAGAATCTTTCGAAGTAGATGATTTAGAGAGCAATGATTTCAATAATGCATTTGATGGAATTGTAGTGGGTTTAGCTTCTGATTTAACCAATCCTGTTTTTTTCAATGTTGAAATCAATGAAGAGAGATCAGGTTTGATATTTTCAACAGGTGCAGGAGAAGCTGATGGTGTTCTTGATGTTTTCAAATTCATAATATTATTCAATAGTCCTAACGGATTTTTGTTATTTGGTATTGCCTGTTTATTATTGACATTGTTATTGCTGTTAACAATATTAACGTCATTATTGATAATAGATGATGGTAAGACACTCGAGAGGTTAGGCACCGGAGTAATTGGTTTTGGGGTGACACTATCTCTCAGAAGCGACTCTTCTTGTTTCATCATATCATCTACTTGTTTAGCTACAACAGGTAATGATGCCTCAGGCACAGAATTCGATTGTAATGCAAATTTTAGCTGATTGATAAGATCAATCTTTTGTCTTATCTTATTGTCTTGCGGGTCAATGTTAAGTCTTTGATTCGTTAGGTGAACTAGACGATCGACTGTTTGTAGGAGCTGTGATATATGTGGAGAAATTGGTGCTTGAGAGGATCTGATGTTTTGCGAAGGAATCTGCTGATAATTGTGTCTCTGTTGTTGTTGTTGTTGTTGTTGTTGCTGCATCTGTTGTTGCTGCTGCATCTGTTGTTGGTAAACGGAACTTGCTCTGATCAGAAACCTTTCAATTTTATCTATTGGATCTTGTGGAAATAATGGTAAACCACTCATGTTTTTAGCAACTTTCCAAGTCTTGAACAATGAAATGAATTTAGTTCTTGTTTGATCATCAACCAACAAAAATGCTTGTGTAAAAGTTTGAAACAGATTTGTACCAAACAAAAGCGTATAAGGACTTCCGATGTTTTTGGAGATGGAGTCTAGAAGGTAAAATGCAAATAGTTTTTGAGATGGAATAGCCTAAAAATCAGTTAGTACTAGAACGAAAAGTCAAATAAACACAGGGAGGTGTTAGCGCATTACATACTTTCTCAATTCTTTTCTCTACAGCTGAAGTGATATATTGTGCAGCATTAACATTTTCCTGTGCGATCTCTGTTAAACTAGTGATTATTGGTCTAGAGTTAAGCGTCAAATCAGTCAATGATTCATAGAAATCATCTCCAATAGCTTGCAACTGAGAATCATGTTCTTCGTTATTGCCACTCATACTCGACAGTTATGCAATTGATTAAACTGCAATTAAAGAGAAACTCAGCTCAGATATTCTGCCAGGCTTTTTCAGATAATCAGCGACAGCCCCACTAAGTTAAAACAACACAAGTGACCAAGTACTAACACGTAAATATACAGAACTCGGTTAGTTATTGCCTTAAAGAAAAAAAATCGAAATTTGTAATTTTCTGCATAACCCGCTATTTTTTCAACACCGACGTTCTGATACCCCATGCACAGTTAAGGCTCCCTGGTCATACTATAAGTCACGTTGTTTGACTCATTTTTCTTCACTACAGACGAAATTTTTTTCAAGTCTTTATCAGTTGAGTTATCTATCCATTGGCCCACATTTTCATTCACTTCAATCCCAGACATGTCTCCAGTTGGATCCTCCACCGACAAGAAACAAAGTGCTCTTGCCAGAGTTTTTGGCTCAGCCTCAGCTGGTATCTGTGAGATCGGTGTCTTCCACCCAGTTGACACTATCTCAAAAAGATTAATGTCTAATAACTCTAAAGTTACCAGTGTTGCTGAATTCAACAAAGTTATCTTCAAAGAACACTTTGCTGACCCATTGGGTAAAAGAGTTTTTACTTTGTTTCCTGGTTTAGGATACGCTGCCGTTTACAAAATCTTGCAAAGAGTTTACAAATACGGTGGTCAACCATTCGCTAATGAATTCTTGAACAAAAACTTCAAGAATGATTTCGACAGTGCTTTTGGTGCTAAGACTGGTAAGGCTTTGATGTCTGCTACTGCTGGTTCTTTGATCGGTATTGGTGAAGTTGTCTTGTTACCATTAGATGTTTTGAAGATCAAAAGACAAACAAATCCAGAATCTTTCAGAGGTCGTGGTTTCCTTAAAATTATTGCTGATGAAGGATTTGGTTTGTACAGAGGTTGGGGTTGGACTGCTGCCAGAAATGCTCCAGGTTCATTCGCTCTGTTCGGTGGTAATGCTTTCGCTAAAGAATACATCTTGAACTTGAAAGATTACTCTCAAGCCACTTGGACTGAAAACTTCATTTCTTCTATTGTCGGTGCCTCTGCTTCTTTGATTGTCAGTGCTCCATTAGATGTTATCAAGACCAGAATTCAAAATAAGAACTTTGACAACCCAGAATCAGGTTTGACCATCATCAAGAATACTATCAAAAATGAGGGTATCACTGCTTTCTTCAAAGGTTTGACTCCAAAATTATTGACCACTGGTCCTAAATTAGTCTTCTCATTCGCTCTAGCACAATCCTTGATTCCTGCATTCGATAAAATTTTCACTAAATAATTAGTCTGAGGTTGTTTTAGATCCTTCGATATCGAGTTCCGTTTTAGAGTTTGCTTTTAGTATTTAATTCTTGTATATAATATATTAATTTGTTCACATGTCTTACAAGTAGAATCAATAATTAACTTTTTATATTTACAGTAATACGAATGATTTTCAACAATATGATTCAACTATTCTTCCTTTTTTGAATCCAGATCAATATTTTTATGATGAGAGTCCAAAGTTAAGTACAAATGTTGAGAAGCAGTCTGCAAAGTTTGGACTAGGCCAGCGCCAGACATTATAGTCAATAAACCTGCCAATTGGGCTTGTAATTGCTCTTTGGTTGGTAATTCCTTGAACTTATTAAGATCCACTAAATCGTATAATTTATTGTCAATTCTTGCACCAACAACAAACAATTTTTCGTTTGTTGATTGGGTAAACTTAATGACTTTCTTAACTATGGATGGATCCGTGGTTGGGACTGTTATAATAGCGGTTGGACCCACAAGGAGTGGTGTGAATGGATGCTGGATGTTTTTGGTACGCTGGTATGCGTCTCTACTAGTTGGGTCGGCCTCGTTTTCAGCTCTTAAATATGAAAGTAATAGTCTGTTTCTGACAATAGACAAGTCGGCTCCAAGCTCTTTGATCTTGGCTCTGTATGCGTTGGTCTCGTCCTTGACCAAGTTATTGTGATGCACGAACAGGACGATCTCTGATTGATCGAATAGCATCTTGTATCTGTTGATCAAATATGTCTTTCTGGAGTCAGGATGTTTAAGTGACGTTGCTGCTTTGGTTGTAGCTAACGGTTGTGTAGCATAGAGTCTAACACTACTCCAAAGTGTGCGGGTGTTGGCTCTGAATGCGCTGAGCATTGTGATTGGTATCTTGCACTTTTTCAACATCGTTCTTTTTATGGAAAATTTCGTTGATGAAAAAAATATTTGATATTTGATAATTGAAACAAATTACATAAGCCTTATTACATAAGATATTTTTTTGTTTTGTTTCTGCTATATTTTGATGTTTAAAGATTAGCTTAAATTAGTAGAACATTAAACCCAACTTAGAGGTCAATTCATTGCTCACAGCTGGATTAGATATGTCCGTCAAATCAACTTTTAATGGTAAATCAGAAGCTTCACCCTCAAGGTACTCCAAAGCGGCACATCTAAGCGAATTTTATCCGTACTTGAATGGTCAACCCCAACAGCAACAGGGTCAACAAGAACATCAGGAACAAGAGGAAACTGTTGATCCTTTACATTCCTTCAAATCTAAACCGTTGAAGCAATCGATCTATCACTCTAGGAAACCATCTACCTCAACTTTGAACTCATACTCAACTTTTGCTCCCTCTGCTTTTGACTTCTCAAACTTGATATCCAAGTCAGATATCGTGGATACGACTGACGCTTTCAACAAGATCATAGAGAGTGCAGATGAATATCAGAAGGCATTAACTCTGGTATCGGAGGCTGCTGCAAATTTTGGATCTGCATTGGCAAACGGTGCAAAGTCTAAAGGCGTAGGTCCTGCCGGTGAAGGAATGTTGAATGCAAGTGGGTTGTTCTTCCTCGTTGCGAATCATGAAGAGATATTATCACATTCTATAAAAAAAAACTTCGAAGACCCAATAATAAGCAAAGTGAACCAATTTAAATTACAGAATATCAAGAATGAAAATCAATTCAAGATTAACATTAAAGATAAAGTGAAAGATTTGAAGAAACAAGAGTATGAAAATTTAAAACTTTCAAAACTAAAAACAAGAAATTTGGTAACTTACAGATCAAAGTTATTAGAATTGACATCCCAAATCGATGATATTGATAAATTGAAACATGATTATTATCAAAACTCATTTGATTTGGTCCAGGAAACATCTAATGCAATTTTGACCCAACTTGGGACCATCATTAGAGCTCAAGTTGAAATTTATGAAGGAATTGCGAAGAAGGGTTGGTCTGGAGGCGGTCTTGATGACTTGATTTCTCAGTGTCCTGATCCGTTTGCTTATGATGAGGACGAACCAAAGACTACTGAAGATAATAAAGACACTAATTCCCACATAGACAATGATCATCACAACACAATTTCCCTGATAAAAACAAACACAAATGGCTTAAGCATAAAGAGAGATTCCTTTCCACAACCGCTAAGTCAATCAGTGACAGCTGAGGCACCTACTGATTCAACTTTAAACTCTCCAATATCTAAAAGTACGTTGATTGACGTACTTGAGGCTCAGAATGTAAGAACTCAATCGCTAGTTGAAGAATCACCAATACAATCAAGTAAGAATGCATCTTCAAGCAAAACTCAGGATAGAGAGGAAGAGGAATACCAGGGAAATACTTCACAGATTAATGAACAATTGGCAAATGCAACGTTGGAGGATGATAATTCATTTTCACTGCCCATGCCTGGCTCCTCAAGATCAAACAAGTCACCAATAGATACAACCACAATATTGGAATATGAGCAACATAACGGACATGAGGATCATAGGATATGGAGAGATGATGAGAATCAGTAGGAACATTCAGTATAAACAGTTATTAATTGCTATTTCCATTGTAGCATCTACGTAAGTCAGTCATCTAAAATCGATTAACATTTATTTACACGTTTATTTACAATCTCACTGATTCCCTTTGTTGTTGTATCACAGCTTGATGATCTCTGATCTTCTTTCCTAAGAATGCCTTCATTTCGTCAGTGATATTGTTCTTTGAGCGTTTCTTCAACTCTTGTTTCTCTGCATAGAAAGCCTTCTTCGTTTCTGTGTATGGCATCTTTGGAGGAGTCAATCTCTTGACTTGTGTCTTTGTTAATTTATCACGTCTGTGTCTTGAATTTGGATTTCTTATAGTGAGCAATGCATCTTTCGGAATTGAGTCTCTGACTAAACTTTCAACAAAGTATGAACGTTCACGAACTTGAGCAACTTCGGTAGATAGAGCACCATCTTCTTTTGGTTCTGGTCTTGGCCATGGAATAATCAAATCAGGTTGGTTGTGGACTGTTCTATATGGGACGACTTTGTGGTAGTCTTCGTCGAAATATGTACCTTTTTTGAAATTTAAATGATCAACTGCAACGGTCTTCACTTCTTTAGTCACCTCGTCTTCAATTTCAGCAACAAGTCTAATCTTATCTTGTGTCACAGCTTTAGGAAACGTGACGACGTGTGACGTTTGTCCTTCCGTCCAAAACTGTTTTGGAACAACAACAGTATCGGTTGGTCCATTCTCATCCAGTACGTATCCTCCATACTCGGTATGACGGGAAACTTTACAGATGTTACCCTTTTTATCACCATCAACAATTAAGACTCTGTCACCGACAAGGAATTTTAGTTCAGCCCAGTCTGTTGGAATGGAACTGTCTTTCTTCAAGTCTACTGGAACCTGAGGTCTGATGAATTTAGGCTGTGTCTCATTCTGCAGTTTCAGGTATCTAGGGAGTCTGTGACGCGGAATCTTCTTGAAATCCAACTGGAAGCGGCGACCAGCCTTCGAGAGCCACGACATTGTTCAAGTGTTTGGACTGATGTGATTATTCAACTGCGTCTCGATGGTTTTTTCTGTGATTTTTCCAAAGATTTTTTTTTGAAGATTTTACGTAATCAATTCAGGGTAACTATACTACAGGAAGCATAACATAGTACAAAAGTAGTTTACATTAGCAATACCAGTTTAGATAGTCCGATAATCAGTTTTCTGTGCAGATGCTGATAAACTCTTCCTCATTAACTGTGGTCCTGTTAGTATCAAATTTGCGGTATTTGGCCAGTTTCTGCATTAGTGGATACTCACTTTCCCCGTCGTTATCCAAGTCGAATTCATCAATCATAGCACGTAACTCCTCATCGCTGAGGTTTTCTCCCAATTCTTTAGCTACCCTTCTAAGATTTCTGAGACTGATCTTGCCAGTTCCATCATCGTCGAACAATTTGAAAGCCCTTCTTATCTCTTCTAATGGATCTCTCTCCAGCACTTTAGCACCCATCACAGCGAAGAAATCCTCGTAATGCATCAATGATCTGCCATCGCGGTCAAATTCACGGATCAGATCAAGCACTTCCTGCTTGGAATAGTCGAAGCCCAATGCTCTGATGGCGACCTTAAGCTCGTGATAGTCGAGATATCCATCATTGTTCATGTCAAATAGATTGAACGCTTCACGGATCTCCTGTTTCTGCTCTTCAAGGAGTTCACGCTGCAGTTGAGAAGGGGCACGTGCATGTGTGTTCCGCAAGTTGTTCATCGCGTGTGTGCTGCGTAGTGCGAGTGTATGATTCTACTTGATATTTTATCTTTATGGTACGCGTTTTTCAAATTTGGTTTTTTTTTGTTTACCTTTCGAATAGATTCCAATATCAGTTAAGGTAATTGGACTTTTTGGCTGATTGCTGCTCGTGATGCAAATCGGAGACGAGGTGACGTTTCATGGGGCATGTGGAATTGTTCGGTTTATCGGTGCCACTGATTTTGCGCAGGGTATTTGGGTCGGGGTGGAGTTAGAGACTTCTCATGGGAAGAACAATGGGTCAGTAAACGGGGTCCAGTATTTCGAATGTAAGGCAAACCATGGAGTTTTTGTGAGGGAGAATACTTTGAAAGCACCAAATTTATTCCAAAGCCGAGAAATGAGTCCCAGTTTGGACGGTAATGATGTCTCAAAGATGTCTGCTGTTCTTGACAAGCTGCAATTGAAGACGAAAGCAATGCGTCAAGAGATCCAGGCGTTAAATTTGAAGATTGAAGAATTGGAACGCTCTAATGCAGAGTTCAGTGAAGAACTTGAACTGGCTACCATTGACAAAGAGACTTTACAAGAACAAAATGAACTGCAGGATCAAGAGATGTTGGAGCTGAAGAGTTTCAATCATGACTTGCATTTACGATTGGAGAAAGCAGAGAATGAGCTCAAAATACATTCTCGATCTCTCAAATTTGGATCTGTGGAATCGTTGTCACTTGAAAACTCTAAACTTTTGGACAGCGTAAAACAGTTAGAACTGCAGAACACACTCTTAGAATCAGAGTTGAGTTCCATTAATCAGAAACTGTTAGAGTTTGATGAAATGCAGATAAAATACAAAAAGTTGTCTTCTGAACTCCAGTCATCGAAATCAATCATAGAGGAATTATCATCAAACATAGAAGCCAATAAACAGTCTTTCTCTATTATTGAGGATTTAACGCTGAAGAACATATCATTAACAGAAGAAAACTCAGCTATGAAGACTTCTTTGCAAGAATATGAAGATTTGAAAAGTATCGAAGCCGAACTGGATAGAGAAAATGATCAATTGATTGAGCAATTAAATCAGGAATTGAAGATCAGGGATACTCAACTCAAAGATAAAGAAGCGTTGATATCTACTCTAAAAACGAGAATGAAAAAAGTACAACCAGCTGAAAAACTTCTGTCTAGTCCAACATTATCCACTAATCAAGTAACATATCAACCTAATGAAGATCTTAATGAATCGCTACAGAAGGCTAAACTGGACAAGGAGGGACTCCTTCTGGACATAGAACTCCTTAAATTTAAACTTTCCACTAATGAAGAACTCATAAATGAAATCATACCGACCATTGCAAACAATAATCTATTCGTACCAATAAAGTTCTCCCACATTATCAGCTTCATAGCAAAACTTTATGGATTTATTAAGCTAAAGAACAAGGACGCGTCAGACGACTTTTTATTGGTAAGAATAGCTTCTGAACTACAACTACTCAAATCACTGATGGAAACATATCAACAGGTCGAGTCATTCTTGACGCTGAGAATATTGTCTAAAATTGACGAGTTTATTTTGAAAGTTGTGGAGTTTCTGAAGAATGGGGAACTCAAACAACTTCTAGAGAACCTCTCGGTCTTCAATGATGAGATCAAAAAGTTTGAGGTACCTGAATTATTTCAATTCAAAAGAAGATTCAAGCTGATCCTTTTCATCAATCAAGAACTAGTGCATTTGCAAAGTATTGAACGGGTTATTGAAGTGCTGCATTCCAACGAGTTATTTGCTGGAGGATTCAAGACCCTCTTCAAAGCTTTAAAATCATATGAACAATCACTTTCTGCTTTGTTGACTGATTTTGAAACTGCAAAACTCAAGAACCAGGAAATTTCAGCTACTTTTAATCTCAGCCTGCATGACATTGATCTTCAAGAATTTTTCAGCAAGCTAGACGTTTATCTCACTTCAGAAAGTGGTGTATCTGACGTGAATGAGTCAATCAATAAGCTAACGAAAGATTTTGAAACAAGAAATCTTGAGTTTCGGAAAGAAATTAGGTGGGAAGAAGTTCATAGTAAACCTCCGACTGATGAGAGTCCAGCGGGTAATGAAATAAAGGCGTTAACCAAAGAAGGCTCAGCAATAAAGGAAGAAGATTCACAGATTGAAGAATTAATGATTAAAATTGAAGTCTTAAACTCAAAACTCAGTGGTTATAAACAGCTGTCATCGCTTTTGAATGAATACAAATCCAAAAACGAAGTAATGAGCAAAGACAATCAATCTTTATCTTTATCCTTGAAAGAATCAGAGGATCAGATTGCAAAATATGCCAGAATAATCTCACAAAGTTCTAATTCTGTGATTCTCCGAAACTTTGAGTTCGAATCCTTGATCGACTTCAAAGACAAACTTGAAAGAGTTGATCTGATCTCTGAAATCCAAACGTTGAGAAGAACGATCAACTATCAACATAATTTACTGACTCAAAGAAAGAAAACAGACCTCAAATGGCTGAAAATCGAATTACCGAAATTTAAACCATTTGACACAACGCAAAATTCAGAGCTTCAAGAATTTCAAAAGATAGGAAATGGCATGAGAAAATTACTAGAACGACTCTAGACTCTGGCCATGTGCCATTTGATGTATAAATTTTAACGATTTGCAAGCTGTATATCATTTTATCAAAAGTAAAAAGAGGTTATGCTGCACTGGGCTCGATATCACAAAAATCTGAAAAGGGGCGTGAAGCGACTATTCTCCTATTTCTGACAAAAAAGGATTAGATTGCTGAGATGAAGGCTCAATTCATTACAACTAAGCTCAGAACCACTGAAGATGTGGATTGGGCCGGGTCTTTGAAATTGTACCTCACGAAACTATACGGAAACGTCACTGATTTCAGTAAAGAAGTTAATCTGATCAACAAGTTAAGATTAGACGTCACCAATTCAATTCAAGATTCTTCCAACTTTGAGAGCACGAAGAACATGTATTATAAGTACTATGGCCAGCTTGAATTGCTGGATTTGAGATTGCCGTTCCAGGAACATGGTGTGCGGATAAAATTTCGTTGGTATGACGCTTATGATGAAACCACACAACATTCACAACATTCACTAGCGTTCGAGAAGGCTTCAATTTTATATAACTTGGGTAGCATACTCTCTCAATATGCTGATTCTTGCTTTGCTGATGAGGAGTTTGCCAAATCTTATCAGTACTTTCAGTATGCTGCTGGTGTTTATAAGTTTATTTCTGAGAACTTCGCCCATTCGCCGTCCATTGATCTAAATGTCAAAACTGTTCAGTTTTTCACTAGTCTTCAGCTAGCACAAGCTCAAGAGGTTTTTTTGCTGAAACTTATAAGTGAAGATTCAGGAAAAAAATCATTAATTGCAAGATTGTCGGTTGCGGCTTCTCAGCAATTCGATAAGGCTCTTGAGGCTCTGAACAAGATCATCGATGGATATGGAAACTCTTCTAAATGGCATCAAATTTTGAAGTTCAAGATAAGGTTTTACTTGAATTTGGGATACTTCAATTATGCCCTCTCTATCGAAGAAAAGAAAGTTGGTACAAGCATTGCAGTTTTAAAAGTTTCTAATGAAGGCTTCAAAGATTTAAAGAAGTATGAAAATCCAACAAATATCGACTACAAAATTTATATTAATCTCATTGAAGATAAACAAAGAATTCTAATCAAAGATAATGACTACATTTATCACGATGCTGTTCCTTCCAGGGAAGCTTTGGAAATTGAAACCTTAATCAAGCCGTTGGATGCATCCAAAGCTATCCCGATTAGTGATCACAATAACATAGCTGAGATTATTGGTGAAGATATCTTTGAAAAGATCATTCCTACTGGAGTCCATGAAAAACTCAGTTTGTATTCTGAGGAGAAAGCAAAAATTTTGCGAGATGAGCTAGATAAGGTGGAAATGGTGAACATTGAATTGGAATCATTCCTGGAATACTTGAGGCTACCACAAAGTTTGAATGATTTCAAAAACACAAATAACAACAAGCTAGATCCTAAATTGGTTGACTGGAGTGACAAGATTCTTGAGTCTTCTTTGGGTGATATCGAAGAGAACAAAGCAAAGATCAATGGTAAGAAAGATGAAATTTTGAGACTCATTAAAAGTTTGGATGCCAAATTAGTACAGGAGGAGGAAGACTTTGACGCTAAGAGAGTTGAACTAAATTCGTTGCAAGAACCATCAGCGATGCAATCAGCTAGGTTAAAAGATGAATTGACCAATGCAAAACAGTCTTTATTAAGCGCTGCTAAATTGGATCAGCAAATAAATTCAAAAATTGAACCTGAGTTACAAAGGTTATCAGTTTTGAAATCTCAACAAAGCTTGGAGTTTGAATTTTTCAATAACTCACACAAGAACGATAATTTGTTGGATATGTATGACGATGAAATCAGTTCAACAGATAAAGTGAACAACAGTATCAAGAAGATTGAAGAAGATTTGAAGGTTTTGAAACACTTGAGGAAAGAGAGAGATAATGTCATTGAAGAATTGAAGACTGCAATTCATGAAGATGATATCTCTAACATCTTGGTTTTAAACAACAAGAATCTAAGTGAAAAGGAAGAGAAAGTATTGTTCAAACAAGAACTCACTAAATTTGATCCATTATTGAAAAAGATTGGGATTCTCAACTCTAAGCAACCAGATCTTGTCAAACACGTGAAGATTCATTATGACAAAATCATCACATCAAATAACAAAATTTCTGAAAAAGCTCAAAAAATTGCTAGTTATGAAACAACATTCAACACTTTCAAAGAGTATGAGATTAATTTTGGCAAATCTGTTGAATTTTATAACAACCTGTTGAACTTTGTTCATGAAGTCAGAGCAAATATTGAAAAGTTCGTATCTGATAGATACCTACAAAGGCAAAGAATCCTATCCCAATCTAAGCCCGCACCATTACCATCTCATGATTCAGTTCAAGACAGATTTTTAAACTTGAGTGTTTCTAACCAGAGTCCAAGAGGCTCATTCGTTGATAAACCTCCAATTCAGCCTCAGAGACAACCATCTAATTCAAGCTTTTCGTACCAGCCACCAGCGCAAGCCGCATATCCAGAATCACAACCTCAGCAATGGAATCCAACACAATCATATCCATCCTATGATATTCCGAAACCTCAACATCATCAACCTCCACAACAATATCAAGCGCCACCTCCACCTCAACCATCACAGTATCAATCATCGCAACAACAATATCAACCACCACAACAGTATCACAACCCTCCACAACAAAATTACCAGCCACATCAAAATCCACATGGGCAATTTCAGCCAGATTTTAATTATGTTAGACCGGCATTGCCACCAAAACCGGAATCTACTTCCAGTAATGGTCTGTATGGAACTCCACCTATTAATCCCGGATATTCCCAACCATACGATCCAAATAAGCCGTATTAATGGAGTAAAAAACTGCACTCTACTCACTAGATAGAGATAAACTATAGCTGGTCTGGTGACAATTGAGTATAATCTGAAGTCCTGTTTTCCAATAAACGATTCCATGTCGAACCCGTCCATGATACTTTAAGGTGAAATACAAGAAATATTCTGAGAAGTTGTTAAGATGCACTATTAAATTAAAGGGAATTAGAATTTTATACACATCATAAAAAAATCTATTCATTTCTGGATGACTTTCTTCTTTTGTTTCTTTTTGTTACTTTTCTCAGGAACATGCCAAACGTTTTCATTTGCAAACGTCCCTCTTGCAAGCTTCACAAAGTTGATAATACCATAATCCACCACTGCCATGATCAAACTTTCATTTCCGTTCTTCAATCTGTTCATTTGGTTCGCTGATGCTGCTCTTGGATCATCCTTGATTTCAGCACGGTCCAAAAGTGAGTTTATCTCAGTGAGTGTGGGTAGTTTGTACTTATTGACGTTTCTCACTAAGATCTGAAAGTTCGGAGTAGGTGGGTTTTTCTTAGAATAAGACGGGTTTGGCTTCCAAACGTTATAGGTGGGGGTTAAAGGTGGTGTTTGTGACTGATCAATTTTAGATGTTCTGAAAGGAATGAGTTTTATTGAGTTGTAAATCTGTGTATAATTCATATATCCCGAAGTTATGAAATGTAAATGATGGAAGGGTCCATAGGAAAGTAGATGAAATTTTTGTAACAGTGCGGAGATAGACTTGAAAAACTTTGACTCTCTCAAATACTGGCATATTCTATATATCCATGAGACTTTAGTATCTCTGTATATCTTTTCGGGAGTATTGTTAGCGCATCTCATCACGATGTAACCCAACCTCTTGAGATGAGAATAGACTTGGTATTCATCAATCTGATCCTCCATGGTGAAGCATTGCGAATAAACACTCTGTATATCCATAGCCATGTCTTTCTTCTCGAACCGTGGTTGAATGGTTCCCCTCTCACTGAAGTATACAAATTCATCCGCATTCAACCAGCACTTGTTTTCACTATCAACGTATCCCGCAGTCTGCATAAAAGACCCTTTGGGCTTATGAATCAGTGCCTTACCCAAAGACGGCAGCCAGACAGCCACCATGTTCTGTTTAGCGACGTGACTCCGTTCTCCTTCCAGGGCCTCGAACATGGCGTCTCTAGACTTCTCCAGCTGCACCTTCTGGACCTGTGTGCCGTCCGGCTCGTAGTCCTTCTCTCCTCTTTTAGGCAAAGAATGATTACTCATTTTGGACAGCTGGCGCCAGTCCTGGAACTCGTCTTCCACATCGAACTTGTCGAGCGGTTCTGTTGTGTCTGGTTTATCTTCCTCGCTCATTATGATCTCATTTTTGAAAGAGCGATGAGTTGAATTTTTCGCATCTATTTCTGATAAAATCAACAAACGCATACTACACATCAACAAACATCGTCGGGCCTCCGATTGCTGGATACGCATAATGGGATCTCCTTCGTTTGGTGAGTGGCACGTCATTTTAAAGCTATCCTGAGCTTCTATACTAACTCTCTCTAAGGCTGGGAGCGTTTGAACGACGTCTATTACAGAAACAGGGAACTCTACACACTCGAATGGGAAAACGACCAGCAGCAGCAGCAATCGCAACGATTCGTTGCAGTGGCAAAGCTCACCAAGACCATTGCAACATACAGCACTCCTCTACGGGAGGATTCGTCCCAAATCGAAGTCTACACGGGAAGTGGGAAACTCATCAGCTCAATCACATGGAACCATCACGTTAATGGCAAGATCCAGGACCTGTTGTGGACGGAAGTTGAGGAATTGGTCGTTGTCGTACGCACAGGTGTGGTGCGTGTGTATTGCGACTTTGAAGGGAATTTTGAAGAGGTCAGTTTAGGCCAGGATGTTTCATTGATTGGTGTCAAGGCCGTTAAGACACTTGGTTCTTTTATAGTAGTGTTGTTGAACGATTTGAGAATACTCTACTTAGATTTGAAATCAGAGATACTAATGCCCCATCTTTTTAAAGATCTGGCAAGTGACCTGGGAGAGAAGCTCAATTTTTCAAGTTGGGACCTATTAAAGAATGAAGAAAGCTCGTTATTCCAGGTGTTAATATCTGTTAATAACGTGGTTTATTTGG
Organism: Gotozyma siamensis; assembly: GCA_030579035.1. Taxonomy (NCBI): domain Eukaryota; kingdom Fungi; phylum Ascomycota; class Saccharomycetes; order Phaffomycetales; family Phaffomycetaceae; genus Gotozyma; species Gotozyma siamensis. The sequence goes on from JAKTZZ010000001.1 coordinate 433,106, forward strand.
TACAACATCAAAATACTCCTCAGCAAAGATCAATTGACGGTCCTTTCAAGAACTTGGTCGTTTCTCCGAATGGCCTCTTCATTGCCTTGTTTAATGAATTATCATCCAAAGTGTTCATTATCACGACAAATTTCAACAAGGTATTGCTAGACTTTCAAGTTCCGAAATCTGAGATCCATTCGATAAAGTGGTGTGGCTCTGATGCAGTTGTAATTTCAATGGATGAAGTGCTGAAATTATATGCTCCTGGCGGGTCTATTGATTTCTACCTGTCTGACCAACTAATCTCTTTAGAAACTGAACATGATGGTCTAACCATCTTGACACAATCAACTTTAGAATATTTGACTAAAGTCAGTGACTGTACGGTAAATGTGTTCAAGATTGGATCCACTTCAAATTCTTCGATATTGATCGATGCGGTTGATAAACTTAACAAACATTCACCAAAAGCAAATGAAAATTTGAGGATCATTGGGTCTATCAAAAACTTGATCAGTGCAATCCATACATGTCTCGATGCGGCTCTTGAAGAATTTGATCCATATTGGCAGAAGAAACTTCTTAAAGCTGTGTCTTTTGGTAAATCAGAGATTGAATTGAAATCATTTCCAAAGACAGAAATTTCCAAAAGATTTGTTGATACCTGCAACAACCTGAGAATCTTGAACGAAGTAAGATTCTCAGAAATTGGTCTCTACCTCACCAACTCAAATTTTGAACATTTAGGAATAGAGAGACTGTTGAGATTGTTGATAAAAAGACAGAAATTTTATGAAGCTTTCGAAATCTGCAAATTTCTAGAGTTACCTATTGATATTATCTTCATTGCTTGGGCATGCTGCAAAATCAAATACAGTTCGAATTCAAGTGAGGAAGACCTTTCACAGAAAATCATTTCCAGATTTCAATCGGTCAATAAGAACAGCTATATATCATTTGAAGCTATTGCAAATACCGCATTCCAAGAAGGTAGAACCAATTTGGCTAAAATCTTTATCAATTTTGAAAGCTTGTTTTCCAAACAGATACCTCTCTTGCTTAAAATGGACGAATTGGATCTTGCCTTGTCTAAAGCAATTGATTCTCAAGACATAGATTTGATAGGTAAAACACTTTTGATTTTGAAAAATTCATTAACATTACCTGCTTTCTTTAAGTTGTTGAACAATTTCAAGAACGCATCAAACTCTTTTGAATTTTTTGAACTACAAAACCAGAAGTTGTTGAAAGATTACTATAATCAATCTGATCGTGCCATTGACATTGCAAATCTTGATTTGAGAAAATTATATATATCCAGAACTTCGAATGATGAGATCGATTCAAATGAAGAGTTGAAAGTGTTGGATGAAGCGAATGAAGCATACGGTCTTGTCTTCAAAGGTTCAAACGATCATAAAATTATCGAATCCCAATTGAAATTATCTAAACAGCAATTAGAATTGACTGATAATTTTAACATTGAATTTGCTGGTTTATCAATGGTGGAAACATTACAAAAATTGATTTTGTTAAATCAAACTGCCAAAATTACAAAATTTTGTAAAGATTTTGGAATTTCTGACAAGAAACTATATTTCATTAAGGTGAACTTTTTCATTGCAAACAATAAGTTTGATGAATTATATGAATTTATTATTGCAAAAAAACCGATCATTGGATACGAAGTTATATTGAAAAAGTTATTGGCTAAGGGAGAATTAAAGCTTGGTTTGAAAATTTTATCAAGAGCAAATCTACCGTATGAAGCAAACATCGAATATCTCATGAAATTCAAAGATTATCATACTGCAATTGACCAGGCAACAATCAAAAAAGATATAGATGTGTTATCAACTTTGAAAAGCTTTGTCACTTCTCCGAGGTTACAGGAACTAATTAATGATGGAATTGCAAAGATTAACGCTTCTGCTTCCTCGACAATATTTAGTAGCAGAAATTAATAAGCGAGATTGATGCGTTATCCCACGTATAACGCAAATAGTCCGTAATCTTTGAAGTTTGAGGGCGCTTTAATTAGGAATTAATGAAATCGGTAGTAATGGGAATCTAGGTGCATTGATTTCTTGTAAAAAGCGAAAAGTAAAGCGTGTCTAATCCAGCATGCTGTCGGTTAAAATAATTAATACAACAGTATGCCGGTGCAGCTATACGCCGGTGGTTGCCTTTCTCTTATTGGCTGAGGTCTTCAGTTTAAGATTAACTTCTTTTCAAGATCATGTGACCGGTCACGTGACTGTGATCGTACGACTGTAACAGGCCTCGCTCTTGCAAAAAATTCTAATTATATTATAAGTTTTGATTTATTCTATACTTAAAAGAAATGACGTATATTCACATTCCCATTTCTACAAAATCCCATGACATTGAAATGATTGAACCAACCCTATTTATTATAAATACGTGTTAAATGTATTGATTGTACCTTTAACCTGATTGATTTTCTTGATAACAGTATATAATTCAATGTTTGTTCCGTTCGAAATTCAGGACTCAAACAAATTGCTGCTTTTTTCAATCTTCATAATCTTGATGAAGCAACTGATGGTATATTTGGTTATTCCAAATCATTTCAAGTCTTAATCGAATGTAGAACGCGAGTTCCGACCTTAGACTTCCGACTCGACATTGCAAACAAAGTCAGAAATTAATAGCCGAAAGCAGGGAGTTGAATGTAAGTTCTTCTTCATCAAATTGTACTGTGTAGAGAAAAGAGTGGTCGGATATGGAGCGGAAATGTATTTTTTACAGATTTGTTAGAGGAATTTTCGATTAAAGTCAACCAATATATGTATATGTAACTGGGTATTAATTAATTATATTACATATTAATAATTAATTATATTAAATATAATTTATTAAACAATATTATATATAAACAGCTATTAATTAATAGATGTGACGACGTAGCTGTCATCATGACACGTCGTTGGCGCAGGGGCCAGATCATATCGCCGTAGCGCCAGTAAATTTGAACAAAAACATGAATATTATCATTGAATTATTAACTCATGATGAGTTGTAAAAAGTTCCCTCTGGTCTAGTGTAAAAACTACATTGAAAATGTCTCAATGCAAATTTTCTGAAGATACATCTATTCATGAAATCGGTCTCTTCTCAAGTGTTATATCAAATCATTACTTATCACAGGTACTCCTCTTTCATAAAAGATGTCATCAACAATAACACCAGGTTTCAATCCTTCTTCACCCGTTAACCAACCAGGTATCATCTCGGCGTTAGCGATTCCATCATCACACAACTCATGAAGTCCGCCAAAGACGTCCATTCCGTTCAATTTAATCTTCACACTCGGTTTCAAACCTTTGAATTCGTTATTGATTTCGAAATTTATCATTTGGACCGGTGTTAGACTTGAATACTCTGATCGGTCAATGTTTCTTCTCTCAAGATCCTCAAGTTTTCTTCTTTTCCTCCGTCCATTATCATCACTTTGATTTCCTGTATCTTCTGGATCTTCGTATAATTTACTAGTTTTCAAGTTTTTCAACGTTCCTTTAAATCTCAACATTGCAATCTTTGCCAATCTTTCATGATCAATCTCACCGTCCTCTACTTGTGAATTGACTTCCTTTCGTTCAAACGTTTGGTGTCCACTGGCATCATCGAATGGGGAAATATCAATCATACCGTCCGCATAAGGTGCCCATACACCCAATGACTCAGCAAACCTGGAATTACCCTTGATAATATGCAATGATTCCAATGATCTGATGGGTGGTTCTGTGATGTTGGCCCTCTGGATTTTCAATGGTATTGATAGCGTGTGTGATAATGCTGATTCCACTGATTGGAGTACAATGTTTGAAGTTATGTCTGTCATTTGGCCTTGATATGATGAGATTATGTTGGATGAGTTCATGGGTAGTGCAATGAAGAATGGTTTTCTGGACACGATAGAACTGGAGGTGGATAGTTTCCTGAGTTCTGCCGAAGGGATGTCCGAAAGTAAATCGAATAATTGGATTCTAATGATGATTAAGGGAAAGCTTGGATGGCGACTGATGTAGATGTGATTTAAATAGAAATGAGAAAGTTCTTTCGCTAGATTATGAAGAAAGATCTGTGGATCATGTAAGTTCACCGTATATTCGCTATCTTTAGAATCCATCACTTTATTAGACTGCCAGAAGAAACTCATAGGTTTTTCTATAAGAAGTTGTGAATCAAGTTGGGCATATTGTAATAAGTTTAATCCTCCAGGGTAAAAATCGACAAGGATCTTGTCTATTAACACCTTTTTCCTTTGGGTTACTGATTTCTTGACTTTTTTAACATAAATGATCATTTCCTGCAGTAGTTGACTCTTTGTTGTTCCCAATTTCTCCACTTGTTCACTAGATGGGATCGGTTGTGTAGGTGTGATTGTAGACCATAGTAGACATAAATTGCATAATCCGGTCGTGGTGATCTGGGAAATGATTTTCGATATTAGAACAGGTGGGATTCTCGGAATGAAAGTGTTCCCTAAGGACGCGTTCTCGGACATAGAATGACTAGGGTTCGAGGGTTTATATTGCATTTTTAGTTTTGTTTACATTTTGTTCTAGTTTGTTTATATTTGAGTAATAATCGGGTTACCCGTCAAGGAAGACTAAACTGAACTCCAGGTTCCTTGAGAGCCGGTGACAGTAGAGAGGAAACGGTTAACGTTACAGGAAATAACTGGGAATCTCTTTGAATCAATCCATGAAATAACAATCGAAAGAGTTTAATTTACATCACAGAGAATTGGCATTAATTCAACTTAGCAGAAAAGATACCTTTACGACTGGCAACTGTGTAAATTATCATGATATTGACCAAGAGCCCAAGGTCTATTATATAAAAGACATAGAAAAACACCGAAAACAAACTATTTATTTTTCATTTTTATCTTCTTGCTGTAAAATCCCAATCATCACTATCTGAATCTGAAAAACTTTGTTCATCATTTGAACTATTTTGTAAAGTTGTATCATTATTGATTGCTTCATCATCCGGATTCACAATTCTTAAAGTTTTTTCATGTCTTGCATCAGGCAGTGATCCATTACTCAATCTCTTATGACCTGCTTCCATGATTGGCGGAATTGGTTGTTGAAATCCATAATATGATTGAAGATCGTTATGAATTGGTGGGGTTTGGAAAATTTTTTCATGTTGTTCAGCAGATTCAACTTCTTCGTTATCATCTTCTTCATTTTCTGATCTTCTTGTACGAATGAAGATAACAACGAGAATTGCAATCAATAAGGATACACCAAAGATACTACCAATGGCAATACCAGCAATGGCACCTTTACTTAATCCACCATTCGATGAACCGGTAGCAGAAGAAGAAGATGATGATGAATCAGAGCCTGATGCTGTGATGGAAGCGGCTGGGGCAGTTGTTGTGACCACTTGAATTACATTTGATGCAGATATTATGCTGGTGACAACTGTGACTGATTGTACCTGGGCTGTAGCTCTTGCTGAGGATGAAGATGAAGAAGATGCAGATGTTGTTGATGGTGAGGTTGATGATGAACTTGAAGATGGTGTTAAAGTTGTGGTTGATGAGGCTGAAGCCGAGCTCGACGTTGAGGATGTCGAAGTGGACTGAGAATTTGAAGTGGTATAAGAAGATCTGGCTGCTGCAGAGCTGGAACCCGAAGAATTAGCTTCTTCATCCTCTAGTCCGTTGGTGTAGACACTCAGGAAGTTGGAACCACCACAGATCTCAGTACCATAACCAAAACAAGTAGCATCACAGTTACTTGAACTAACAGGGGAAGCTCCTGAGGGCAGAGAGTCACCACAGTAGCATGTACCACCGTTAAGTGTTGCTGCAACAGGGGTGTTACACTGCTGCTGACAATATGTATTTGTCTGGTATTGGTAAGAGCCCTTGGAGGAAAGAACGCTTTGTAAGTCGGTAACGGAATAGCAACCCTTCAACGAGTACTGTGCCAGAACTTTGGAGGCCGCGACAAGGGACAGTAGGGCGATAGGGAGCATGTTGATGTGGAGTGTGTGTGCTAGAGATAGGAAGTGGAGTGTGTGTGTGCAGCGATGGGGGGGGGGATGAACCGGTGGTGTTTAACGAGCGTGGGTTAGCTAACTGGTTGTTGTTGTTTTCTTGTTTTGAAAATAAAATTTGAAGAAAGTTTTGGCTGTTTTGAAACAACGAAATCGGCAGAAAAAAACAGTAAACAAAGGGCGAGTCTAGAATTCCGCGAAACGCGCGTCTGGAGATACTAAGTCAAGAAATGGGCGATTTAAGTAGCAAAAATGGGGATTGAAAGTGTGGGAGTGTAACAGATGTGTTCAAATAACACAGAGCTGGCTACGGTGCTTCCAGTTTTTCTCCTAGCATTTTTAGTTAATATAGAGGAGTGTTTATTGTGTGAGGTTTCGGATCTTAAATCTGAAACGAATTAAATTTCAGTCGGTGAATCCAGTATGTAGAAAGTTGGACCTTGGTGCAAAATGAGAGCCGTAAGAAGACACATACAGAAGGACGATTGAGCAGTTTGTGCTCCTTGCTCGCTGGACTCTGGCCATGGCCCCTCTGATCTTTTCTCTCTTTCCCATCTGGGCCATGTGCTCTTTCCCTTTCAGTCTTCAGATCTGGTTCCTGTTGAAGCGGGTTGCTGCAAGTGAATCTCAACGCCAAAAAATGTTCCTGAACTAAACATTGAGGCCGCAGGCGCCTGAGTTTCCGGAATTGTGAGGTCTATAGCACATGGAAGATTTAAGAGTCGCAAACAATAGTTTCGGCTTTTATGACAGTATCGTTTGCCTACTAGCCAGAATGGTTGTATCGGTCCAGGTTGAGTTGGATTTAATAGTTTTAATCGTTCAAAATGACCAGTTGTCTGCGAATAATAGCTCTTTGAGTGAGAAACTGGGAACCTAGACATGATAAAGAGTTCAGGTAAAAAAACTCAGAGATAGCAGAAGAGTTTGTGAAGTTACTCAATGTCCTCTTAGAGCTCGAAAGCTGAACAGTTGTATCGTAAATCGCCGGTTTGTGAATTTTTTCGCAGTTCTCAGCATCCAGTTTTCCAAAGAAAGGTTATGTCACTTGTTGGCTTGTATGGCGCAGTGGTAGCGCAGCAGATTGCAAATCTGTTGGTCCTTAGTTCGATCCTGAGTGCAAGCTTTAATTTTTTTTAAATTTCAACTTTTCTGGTTTCTCTGAAAGAGCTTCATTAATGTTGTGAATAAGGTTATTCGAAAGAATTCATTTAGAGGTTTTTGGATTGGCTATTGAAGAAACGATGCCAAACTTTTGACTTTGGAGAGTATCGAAATTCGCTTTTTAAGTTGGTCTTTCTTTGGCAAAACGAGAAAAGTTTTCCGAACCGTTGGAAAAAAAAAAAAAAGTTCTAACCTCATCATCAAGATCAAGAGTCTTCATCAACATAAAATGGTATGGCCATTTAGCTCCGGATCGGAGTCAAAAGAAGACAGTAATCAAACACAGCACACACGAAGAACGTCTGAGCGTAAGGCCAACTTTAAATTCGATGCCGAGCCTGCACCTGCTCCCAAACCAACCAAACCTGTATCAGCACCACCATCATCAGCACCTGTCCAGGCGAACCAACCACAACAGCTACTACTAGAAGACACTGAGCCACGATTCAATAACGGTCCAGCAAATCCAGAGATGCCTATCAAGCAAGTAATGGATTCCATCTCATTAGAGAGTTTTAAGTTTGACAATTTGGTGAAAATTCCGTGTTTTAGAGACGCTGGATTAACTGGGTTGTCAGCACTTGCCGTCTTGGGAACTATCATCTTCATCACACAGAAATCTCCAAATAAAGCTGCTAATTGGGGTGTTGGTGGGTTCTTGCTGGGCAGTACCGTTTCTTGGGAACAGTGTAGATCCAAGAGAAGAAAAGAAATGGCATTTGCAGCTCAAGCTAGACAGACAGTTGCTGCTAAAGAAAAACCAATGATGACGACTCCAGCTTCAAACGTGACAGAAGAGCAAAAGAAGAGTATAAACGAAGTCAAGAGCTGGTGGAGTAGAGGATAGATTGGATTACATCATACATTTGTAAATAGTCGATGAGTTTAATGGTTAATGATTAAGGCTTAGCTAAGCCCGGTTAAATAAAATAAATTTGTAATCTTAGTAATTTTTAGTGTCATTGTAGAAAAAATTGTTATAAATTGTGACAAAGATCATGAGATGGGGATTCTTCTTTTTTTTCCTTGGTATATAAATGTCCAACAAGTCCCTTATTTTAAAGGCTATTCTTGTTGTTTTCATCGCATTGTTCGCTCTTAGATTCCAATCAATCTTTAAGAAGCCTTCAGGTTCTGTCACTGCTTCACTCAAGAACTTGTCCACAACTACAACCAATTCTTCCACGATGCCTTCCATTAATTCTTCGATTTTCAATCCATCAGCCCCTAAGACCCCAGTTTATTTTTTTAGTCATGGGGGTCCTACTTTCATGTACGAGGACGCTGAATTTGGTGGTGATAAAGGAGCATTCAAAACCACTTCTAAAATTGGCAAATTTATTAACGACAAAATAAAACCAAACTTCATTGTTGTTGTCAGTGCACATTGGGAATCAACTCAACTAAACACTGTTGAAGTTGCCATTCCAAACACAAATAGTTTCGACAGACAAAAACAAATCACACCATTAGAAAATGAATTAATTTACGATTTTTACGGATTTCCTGATCATATGTTTAAAGAGAAGTTTCATTCCCAAGCAAACTTGGAATTAGCAAACGATATCAAAGAGACTTTGAGCCAATCAGGAATCAATTCAGAATTAACCTACAGAGGTATCGATCATGGTGTTTGGGTTCCTTTCAAAGTTGCATTTTCCACGAATAAAGCTCCAGATGCAGAATGGGATCTAGAAACTCCATTAGTTCAAGTATCATTGGCTGGAACAGATGATTTCAACGTCCATTCAAAAGTTGGAGAGATCTTATCTAAGTACAGAAGTCAAGGTGGGCTAGTTATCTGTTCAGGTATGTCTGTTCATAACTTGAGAGAAATTGGTTTAGCTATGAGATATGGTGGTAAACTACCATACACTCCAAAATTCAACTCTTTACTCACTGAAATTTTGACAAAGAATGAAGAAAGTTCGAAAAGATTGTCTTTGCTAAATGACTTGAAAATAAATAACAGAGAGTTGTTATACAAGGCTCACCCAACTCTGGAGCATTTTGCTCCAATAGTTGTTGCTTCTGGTGCTTCCAATAATGAAAAAATCAAAGAATTATATAACAATGCTGATGGTTCTTTGGGTTGGGGTATTTATCAATTTGGTGAATGGAGTAGCAATCAGTAAATCGACTCTAATAATTTATAGCATAGAATACATTTTATCAGATTGAAGATAATGTAGTATATCATTTTCATTAAATAAGTTCAATAAATAGGATAAATAAATAGGATAAATAAATAAGATAGATAAATAATTTGTAAAAGGATTCTTCTAAATCAATGAGACAAGTAGGTTCAATTGTCGAATTAAGCACTTAGTAACTCTTTCAACTGAACGGATATCTGTTCCTTGTCCAGCCCATCTAAATCCCTCTTGACCTCTCTTCCCTTCTCATATCTAACAAAGACGGTAGGTTTAGCGAAACTGGCCTCTCTGATCAAGATTGGGAGTTCCGGATTACTTTTGCTGATGGTGGGATATGTCTGAACCAGGAAGTTCCTTAAATTGTTGTTAGAAGGGATTTCAGAATCAATTAAAAAGAGACGGGGGTGTATTACTTACTTGAGGCTCGCAGAAGCCTCTGCAGTCTGAGACAAGTGGAATCTAATCTCTTTGACAGCCTGAGAGACGACTAGTTTGGACATTGTGTGCTATTGTTGTGGTTTGTATGGGGTTAACACTCACTGTTTTTCATTTTTTCTTTTGTTCCGAAGTCCCGGGTGAATAACTCATTTACCCGAGCACCACAAAAAATTTACAATAGCTTCATTGAACAAGTGGACCCTCTCAGAGTGTTAAACCAGGCGCATTTCCCACCACATGTTCGACCCATCAACTGGGGCATACCACAATCCGGATAAGGACCGCCGGATGGCCCTCATCACGGGCGGAAACAGCGGTATCGGTTTCTACACGGTGCTGCATTTATACCTTCATGGCTTTATCGTGTACGTGGGAGGCCGTAGCAAGAGCAGGGTAGAGAAATCCATCAAAGAGATCAAGAAAGAGGCACATAGGCGCATGGGAGAAGGAATAGAAGAGACGTTGGAGGAAAGACGGTGGTTTGGAGAGCTCCGGTTCCTAGAGATTGACCTGCTGGACTTACATAGTGTTGTTAAGGCGAGCCAACGTTTGAAGAACACTGAGAACGGATTGGATTTGCTGATCTTAAATGCTGGTGTTGGGGCCCTACCATACAGTACTACTAAAGATGGATTCGAAATACAGTTCCAGACAAACTATGTGGCACAATTTTTACTGACGTTTAAATTATTGAATATGTTTAATCCTAATTGTCGAGTGATATATGTTTCTTCAATTGCCAGTTTCTTAGAATTTTTTCAATTCAAAAGGGATTGGGATTTCAATTATAAACCAAATTTCATATTTACTTGGTTTAGATATTCAATGTCTAAAAATTCTGGAATTCAACTAATGAAATATCTTTCAATTACCAAACCTGATTATCAATATTTTGCAATTCATCCAGGTTTTGTCATGAATACTAATTTCTTCACTTATTGGACAAGAATACCAATATTTGGAATCTTCTTTTGGTTTTTTTTCCAAGTCTTTGGGTTTTTTGCAGGTTGTTCAAATGAAGAAGGTTCATACTCAACTTTGAAATGCGCATTGTCCGAGGAAGTGTTGCTGGAAGAAAATGGAAGCTTTTTCACCACAGGTGGACAGTTAGCCAAACCAGGCAGATTGGCTAATGATTTGAATAGCATCACCTATAATTATATTTGGACAATGAAAGAATTGAAGAAAAGAGGATTCAATTTAGAACAATGGTGATGTTTAGAAAAAATAATATAAATAAGAAGGATGTGTTGGCTCATTCAGAATAAATGCGCTAACATTTTGCTATCTTTTTGAGAAGGTACTTTTGGTCGTTTTTGCTCGGTTCATGGTTTAAGTATATATCAGGGATGCATGGGAGAAATGATATCATCAGTCATTTACTTCTCTTATGATACCCCTTTTATTTTGCATCAAGTTTTGTGTATTTTTGTTATGATTTTATATTTGCATTGAAGGAACTTACATCTTGTAGTGAATATATCAAATTTAGATTTAGTTAAGACTCTACTACTGACAACACCAACAATTCAATTAATTCTATTTACGAAATCTCTGTATAGAAAAACAATGACAAAATACATATTTCACATCCACCATCAAATAAGTTTCAACTTGAATTGAATACTTATTCAATGTTTTGCATCAGGATACCCGGTTGACCTGGAACAGCAGCATCAATAATCTTACCAGTCAAAGCAATTTCAACTTGTTTACCGGAAAAGACTTCAGTACCAACTTTGCTTCCGTTTTTGAAATGAACAGCTTCAAATTCTGTCACTTTAACAGCAGCAGTAGCCTTTTTGATGAAATCAACTGCACTCTTAATGGTAGCAATTTCATCAAAGTTCAATTCTCTGTTGAAAACAACTTCAGAAGATTCTTTAGTTAATCTTTGTTTCAAGTTAGAAATGAAAGGCATAGCACGTTTCATATCTTTACCAACTTTCTCCTTGATAACGTTGTTGTCATCTAAAGTTTGTTTTTCAAACAGTTCACGAACTAATTCAATGTAATTATTTTGCCATTCAGGGAATGAATCACAAACAAACACAGTTAACTTAACAGGTTTAGTGACATCAATTTCGGATGGTTTACCACCTTTCTTTTTTTTCAACAGGCTTCCTTCCGTTTCTCTGATAGATCTAGTCAAAACACGAGTGTACTCCAAAGCATTGGTGATGGCGTTATCAACAGGTTTAGATGCTCTTGGGAATTTAGCATTTTGAACAGTGGTGGTGTTACCCAGAACTTCTCTCCAGATATGTTCAGCAAAATGTGGAGCAATTGGAGTCAATAATAAAGCTTGAGTTTCGATATATTTCAAAACCAAATCTTTGTGCATGACATCAGTGGCATCACGATAGTAATCTCTAGCAGTTTGATAATCGAATAAACCATATTTCAAAGCACTCTTGTAATTGGTCTTAACATATTGAGCATGGGTTTCTTCGATTAATTCATTCAATTCATTATCGAATGCAATATCGTAGAAGTTGTATTCACCAGTTCTGAAAGAATCAATGGTTTTAACAGTTTCTTCAGACCATTCTTTCAAAGTGGTTAATCTTAAAATGGCAGCGTTTGCACTTGATTCTTCGAAGTTAGCATCTTCAACAGAATCACCTGCATCAGCTAATGCAATTCTTGAAGCATCAGCACCAAATTTCTCGACAATTTGTTCCAAAGTCATGAAGTTACCAGTAGATTTGGACATCTTGTTGTTGTTCAATAATAAATGACCATTGACTCTGATACCGGCAGGCCAGAATCTCTTTGGGAAGATGGCAGTGTGGGTATAGATGAAGAAAGTTAAATGGTTAGGAATCAAATCCTTACCGGAAATAGAAACGTCCAATGGGTAGAAATACTCAAATTCTCTTCTCAATCTTTGTAAGTGTTCAAGTGGGATATCAGACTTGATGTCATCCTTTCTCAGGAAAATGTAATCGAAGACATCAGAGGTCAATTGTTCTGGTTTAATACCTAATTCACCTTGTTCTCTACCATAGAAATCTTTGTGCAACAAGTGAGAAATGGTATAGAAGGATTGGTAAATGGTAGAATCAGATAAAGATTCAACCAAGAAACTTTCATCCCATGGTAACTTGGTTCCTAAACCGTATTGTCTGCAAACGGCCCAGTTCTTTAACCAGTCCAAAACGGCTTCGAAGGCGTTTTGAGTTTCTGGAGTGAAAGTTTCCATGGAGTGTAAAGCTTCTAAAGCTTGTCCTTTCCATTCTTCTTCACCATAATCAACATACCATTGATCTTCTAATGAAACAACACAAGAATCACCAGATCTTGAAATAACAACGTTTTCTGGTTCATTGTAAACAAAAGCATCACCAGAAGCAATCAAATCAGCTTTGACTTTAGGTTTGGCAATTTCAACTTTTTCACCTTTGTACGGACCCATGATCAAAGAACCGTTGTAGAAACCTTCTTTGTAAGCAGCCTCTTTAGCCTTGGCTAATTGAACAGCATCTTTTGGAGATTGAATCTTCAATTCATTGATCAAAAACTCAGCAGTGTTGTCACCATATTTATCAGTGTGGATGATAGAAACAGGATCCTTAACCCATTCTCTTTCAACTTTGTAGTATTCTGGTTTATTTTGTAAATCTTTAGTAGTGATGAAATCATCAGGAGAATCAGATGGAACACAAGTGACAACACCAGTACCTTTGGTGGCTAAGACGGTCTCCATTGGTAAGACTCTCAATTCGTCGTAAACGGATAATGGAGCATGGATTTTAGAACCAATCAATTTAGAACCATTAACAATGACAGCTGGTTTGTATTCACCTCTAGTTGGGGTAATCTTTTGGAATGACATGTTCTTGTAAGCACGTTCGGTGGCGATATAGTATTCATTACCATTGTCAAAGATACCATAGTCAATCTTTGGTGAGACAAAACAACATGTTTGACCATACATAGTTTCTGGTCTTAAAGTTGCAGCAACCAAAAAGACTTTTTTGGATTTGTCTAATGATTCAACAACTGATGGGTCAGCAAATTCAGTGACTTCAATCTTGATACCAACGTATTCTTGTGGAGTGACACCTTCACCAGATTGTCTATCGTGATCCATACATGGCTGACCATCCTTTTCTGAATAAATGGTGTATCTTTCACCGAATTTGATTCTTCCAATGTCTTTTAACCTTTGAATGTGCCATCTGACAAATTGATCATAGTATGGATTCAAGTCAGTAGTGATCATGGAACGTCTCCAATCAATTCTTGCACCAAAACTGTTACAGTCATTTTGACATAATGGTGGGAAGTATTCTAACCAATATTCAGGGTCAGCAAATTTATATAATTCTTCTCTTGGGATACCTAACTGTAACATGATTTCGAATTGATATTTACCACGACCTTGTTTGGCAGCGGCTTTAGATTTTTTGGCTTTGAATTTAGATGGGTCAGCCTTAGTTGCAACTTCTTGTGGAACAGGTGCTTTTTCTTCTTCTTCTTCCTCTACTGGAACGTTTGAGTAATCTTCACCAAATAATTCAGCTTCTCTTTGCAACTTGTCGGCGCAGGCTCTAATTGGCATACCGGTACAATGGAAACCTAATGGGAATAAAGCGCGTTTGCCTCTCATTCTTTCGAAACCAATAGAGTACTCAACTTTAGACAAAGTGAAACAGTGACCAGCGTGTAAAACACCATTCATGTACGGGTAAGCCATTGAAGACATGAATTTTGGATGGTCGACATGAATTTGGTCAATATCAGCATTGTCTGGGTATTCTGATAAAGTTGGGGCATCAAATTCGAAAACCTTGTCCTCGGCCCAGATCTTTTGGTATTTCTTCTCAATTTCAATCAAGGCATCTCTTCTTGAAGTCTGAGATGGTTCTTGTTAGTACTTGTGACTAATCATGATGGGGTGGGGAGAAGTGCTGCCGCCCAGTCGGAGTATCGGTGGCCCACTGGGAGAGTCCGTCCATACCAGGTACTTACATTTTCAAGGACGATGGGTTGTGCCATTGTTGCTGTGGGGATGATTTCTTTTACTGAGAGAAAAATTGAAAAGTTTCAACAACTTTTTGATTCCACTTTTGTATGAGAAAAAAAAATCAACAGAAATTTCGAAAAAACAGAAAATCAGAATGAGGTCACCCGGAGAAAATACATCACGTGATTACTACAGGGAAGTAGAGAACAACAACCCTACACAGGCAATAAGATGGTGATTCCGGATATATTGGGTTTTCTAAGAACGGTCGAATAGCCCATCATCTTCGAAATCGTCGTCGTAGTCTTCTTCGAAACTTTCATCGTCTTCCGAATCGTAATCAGAGTCATCAGAGGATTCCAAATCGATAGCTTGACCTTCAATGAACAAGTTAGTCAAGGTTTCACCTTTAATTTGAGAGCCTTTAGTAACTGTATATACACCTTCAATGTTACAATTCGTTAATCTGGATTTGGCTTGCACTTTAGCACCTGCACCAATGATACAGTTCTCCAATACAACATCATCTTCCAAAGTGATTCCGTCGAACAAGACACAACCAGTCAAACGACAACGGCTTCCAATAACACAGTTCTTACCGACAACGGTCTTCTTCACACTAGTACGTTCTCCTAATCTAGTGTTTTCACCCACGACCGAATCCACACCCACCGTGGCTGCACCTTTTTCTTTGGCTTGCGTATGATTGGCTTGCGATTGATCTTTGGCTTTAAGTTTCATAACATAACGATTAGATTCCATGAATGCTGGGATGTTGTCTGCTCTGATGAAGTCACACTGCGTTGGTAGGTTGAAAATGCTGATAGTTCCTTTTATATCTGTATGTTTCCATGAACGACGGGCAAGATCTCTTAAAATCTTAGAGATTGATCTTGTATTGAAATCGCTAAACTCTTCTTTGAGAATCTGTAAACTTTCTGGACTGAAGAAGTAAATAAATGAGTCTAATAATTTGGAAGACACTTTTGTGTATGGGAATTTCCAAACCATTCGAGTTCTCAACTCTAAAAATTTAGTGGCTTCAACCGTGTCTTTGGAGTAAATGTCTAGTAGATGATTGTCTTCCGAATAAACTGTGTAATATTGTCTCAAACTCTTTTTATCTATGCTTTCGTATTTGTTGTAATAATGGACAGACATGGCGATATCTTCCTCGTTTCTACTTCTGTATTGTTCAATCAGGACCTGTGGAGGTAAATCAGTGATGAAATCACATGGCAAAAATATATAGTCTTTGCCAGAGTTGCTTGCAATAAATTGAGTAATTACAGCGCCTGTATGATCACTATCTACTTCGTTGAAACTGATGGGACTTATGTCAACCACTTCCTTAGATCTTTTGGCATTGTATTTTTCAACGACTGTTGTTATTTCTGGGAGATCTTCCGAGTGTGCAGCAATGCTTATCTGGCTAAATGGAGCCCGATCACACCATTCCAAAACATACTCGATCATTGGTTTATTTCCTATTGGCAGAAGTGCCTTAGTAATACCGGTGTCCTTGACATTCGAGAAGGGATCCAGACCCGTTCCTTTCCCACAAAGAATAACAGCGTGAAATTCCATAATTCAAACCAGCTTCAAAAGCAATATAACTGTCGAAAACTGTGTCTAATGTCTCTCGATGAGTGACTCCACCTACAAAAAGTTGTCCAAATAAAAAAATTTTGAACAAATAATCAAATCCGAGGGACAAATAGTCGGAACTTATACTGATTTTCAAAAGTTTTGATCAACTTTCGCCACTTGAAGAAACAACAACACAAGCAATAACAACCGTTAGAACGGGCAATTATGAGTGAAGAGAACGATCCACTTTTACAAGCTTTACAGGAAGAGACCGGAAGTGCTCAAGAGCCGGAACAACAGCAGCCAGAACAATCACCAGAGGAAATTGCTAGAGAAAAGTCCTTGACGAAGTTCAAGAACAAACTTACAGAACACAGAAACTGGGATGCTCGTTTGAAGGATCTAAGACTAAGTATACGAGGACTAGAGAAGGAGTTTGACAAGACAGAAGATGATATCAAAGCTTTACAGAGTATTGGCCAATTGATTGGAGAAGTGTTGAAACAATTGGATGAAGAAAGATTTATTGTCAAAACATCATCAGGTCCAAGATATATTGTCAATTGCAGAAACTCAATCAATAAAGAGAAATTGAAACAAGGGATTAGAGTTGCATTGGATATGACCACATTGACCATTATGAGAATCTTACCAAGAGAAGTTGATCCTTTGGTTTATAACATGACTACTTTCAAACAAGACGAAGTGAATTTTAGTACCGTTGGTGGTTTAAACGAACAAGTTAGAGAATTGAGAGAAGTTATCGAATTGCCATTAAAGAATCCAGAATTGTTCATAAGAGTCGGTATCAAACCACCAAAGGGTGTGTTGTTATATGGACCTCCAGGTACCGGTAAGACATTGTTAGCCAAGGCGGTTGCAGCAACCATTGGTGCAAACTTCATTTTCTCTCCAGCCTCAGCCATTGTTGATAAATATATTGGTGAGTCTGCAAGATTGATTAGAGAGATGTTCGCATATGCAAAAGAACACGAACCATGTATTATATTTATGGATGAAATTGATGCCATTGGTGGTCGTCGTTTCTCAGAAGGTACTTCGGCAGATCGTGAAATTCAAAGAACACTTATGGAATTGTTGAATCAAATGGATGGTTTCGATAATTTAGGACAAACAAAAGTTATTATGGCCACCAATAGACCAGATACTTTAGATCCTGCTTTATTGAGGGCTGGAAGATTGGATAGAAAGATTGAAATTGCATTGCCTAACGAAGCTGGTAGATTAGAAATTTTCAAGATTCATACAGCAAAGATTTCCAAACAAGGTGATTTTGATTTTGAGGCCATTGTAAAGATGAGCGACGGATTTAATGGTGCGGATATCAGAAACGTTGTCACAGAAGCTGGTTTCTTCGCTATCAGAGCTGATCGTGATTACATTGTGCAAAATGATTTAATGAAGGCAGTTAGAAAGGTTGCTGAAGTGAAGAAATTGGAAGGTAAATTAGAATATCAAAAGTTGTAAGCTTTATCTTTAATCCCACGTGAATTATTGCATTACCAGCAGTGATATATATACTATTGAGTATTAATCAATTTCAATAACTTCAATGATCTTCTTCTTTTTGTAAACAAGCTTAAATTCATTCTTTAAATGCCTTTTGAGTTCAGCGAAATGATTCTCATAGTTTTCTTTGCATTTATAACAGATCATATCATCCTTATTACAACGAGCTTCCATTTCTTTACCATTTAATCTGATATCTCCTTCTTTCAAGGGAAGTTCTTCGAAATCAACAAAGAACTTAGAATGGAATGAATTGTAATGATGCCTTCTCTTCAATCGATCAGAAGAGACATCTTTTGTTATGAAATGGATATGGAGATGAGCCATAGAAGGAACGGCATGAACCCCAATCTTGATCAAATCGTTCTGTTCGCCTTCAATGACTTCGAACCCTAAGGAGGCTATTTCCCGCAGTATCTTCTCTTTGATCATGGGTGTCAGATCAATCACTTTATTCCTAAGTTCTTCGTTAAGAAACGCATCGTTCACGGGACTTTTCATGTTGATTTTAGGGTCTCTTGGTAACAATAGCCAATGAACCAACGCTTTCGGAAACTGATCCCTTACCAGCACAAAGTCTTCATCTTGGTATACGATCACGTTTGTGTGCTTCCCATTGTCGGGTTTCAGATAGGCTCCCAGAGCAAATCTGAATGCCATGAAGTATTGGTACTAGTGAGTAGATGTTAAGAAAAAGTTGAAAAATTCATTTATTTTATGCAAATTTATTTTATCTAAAGAAATTCTTGTAGAAATCTATCTAATTGGTATCTTTACCGTCTAAAACCACTAAGAATCCACCAACCAAGTGTAAAGATCCACAAACAAAAACGTTAATATCTTGCTTTTTACTCAATTCTCGGATTTGATTAACAGTGGTTTCGATATCCCCAACAACATAGCTTTTTGATTCAGGGTCCAATTCTTTCCATGTATCAGCGAGCAAGTTCTGAATTTCCAACTTATCGACAGCTTCTTTTGACGTATTCATGCTAACAAGATCGGCTGAGTAGTTACCTGATGACCATGTGACATTAGTAGTGAAGAAAACATCATTGAAATGTGTGGATACGCCATCATGCAATCTAGTCACTAACCCAGCAGCATCTCTGGTCTGTTGGTTGAACAACAGTACACTAGGCTTTCGTGAGTTGGAAATCTCTTGTTTGAACCATTTAGAAGAGGCATCTATACTCTCATTAGTGTGCGCACCGTCGATATACCAGGTGATAGAACCATCTTTTATTATCTGACATCTACCTGGCCATTCGGTTTCTTTCAAACCTTCAGCTAATTTCGCTTCTTCTGGAATAATTCCCAACTTTTCCAATAGCTCATTCGATAATGCTATGGCCAATGATGCATTTTGTCTCTGGAAATCACCAAAGATACCCAATTCGTATCCATCTGCCTTAGCTTCATCAACTACAACTAGTTCATTACCCTTTTCCTTTGCTCTATCTGCTAAAACTTTCAAAGCAGATTCCGATTGATTCACAGTAAATGATTTAGCACTTGGCTTATAAATCCCACCTTTATTCCAGGCGATTTCTTCAATAGTGTTACCTAACATAAAGGTATGATCTATTCCTAAAGCAGAAACACCAGTAGCAACGGGATGTTGGACAATGTTAGTGGAATCATACTCACCACCCACACCAACTTCATAAATTGCAGTATCCACCCCTTCCTTCATGAACACATGGAATGACAGAATGGTCAAATACTTGAAGTAAGCAGGTTTCATTCCTTTATCCATATGTGGGAAGATAGTGGAATCAGATTCGGTGTTGTTAAGATTATCCCAGACTTCAAAGAAATATTTGGCAAACTTGTCTTCTGCAATAGGTTCGCCGTTGATCCGTATTCTTTCTCTCACAGATTTCAAATGCGGGGAAGTATATAACCCAATCTTCTTGATTCTTGGAGAATATTGCGATAAGATAGATTGAGTAAAGGCACAAGTCGAACCTTTCCCTTTTGTACCTGTGACATGGATGATGTTCAGCTTATCAAAGTCTAACGGAGAATAACCGATTCTTCTAGTCCACTCGTACATCTCTGGCATAGCCAATGCATTTTTCCTGGTACCTAACTTTCTTATAGCTTCAATTGTTGCAAAGTTAGACTGTAATGAATTCAAAGCGTTGATTGCATCCTATATTTGTTAGATTAAACTCCTACATCACTCAGTAAGAAAATCCACACATACTACATAACTGCGACGCATCTTTTTATCCACCGAACCTTCGGAGTTCATTAATTCAGCCTGATTCGCCTTTGAATTATTGTTGAATTTTTTTTTGTCCATCACCAAAAAAATTCGTCCAAAATGTGTCACTGTTGAGGTTATGCTCCACCGGCATTTTGAATACTTGAGAATTTCCCAAAATTGGTTCGAAAACAAATAATTGATCAATTACAATTATCATTATATTATTATATACTCAGTGCCAGCTAATCAGTGCCGCTAAAGTCCGCTCAATTTACCAACCATGAGTTGTAATCAAAGGCGTAACTCGCATAACGAGAAAGCCAAAATTGCAGAGTCGTACAATGCCCTATACGCTTACTTTTCATCAGATGAGATCAAACAGGTTGGTAACTACACAATCAGCAAATTAATAGGGGAAGGTGCATTCGGAAAAGTCTATCTGGCGACACATAATCTTACACATACAAAAGTGGTTTTAAAAACGGGGTCAAAAGATGACCCTAATATCGTTAGAGAAGTGTTTTATCATCGTCAGTTCAAGCATCCAAATATCACGAGATTATACGAGGTTGTCATTTCAGAAGGAAAAATATGGATGGTACTTGAGTATTGTCCCGGTAAAGAGCTTTATGACTACGTGCTGAGTTGTGGAAGAGTCGATCACGATGAAGTCAAGAAATTGTTCTCTCAAATTGCAGGTGCTGTTCAGTATGCTCATTCACTGAATTGTATCCATAGGGACTTGAAGTTGGAAAATATCCTATTAGATAAGAAACGTAATGCAAAGCTCTCTGATTTTGGGTTTACTAGAGAGTGTGAGTCTAGAAGTTTGCTGGAGACGATATGTGGTACCACTGTTTACATGGCGCCTGAACTTTTGGAGAAGAAGAAATATGATGGGTTTAAAGTCGATGTTTGGTCTTTGGGTATCATCCTTTATACCCTGCTGTACGGAGAGATGCCTTTTGAAGAGGATGATGATATGAAAACAAGAATCAAAATCATCAATAGTGAACCTATCTACAAGAATGATGTTCCACCAGAGGCAAACGATTTAATACAAAAGCTCTTGAACAAAACACCACTTGAAAGACCTAATATGGTTGAAGTCTTAAAACATCCGTTTATTGAGTCCTATGGATCATCAATGCTAGACTCAAACAGCTTACTTATCAAAAAACTGGCATCTAATAAATCATTTGACTCGAAAACTGAGAAATATCTATTAAAAAAATTAAAATCGATTGGGATAGATACAAACACTATGAAGAAATCAATTCTTTCTAACAACTGTGATTCTTTAGCTGGATTATGGGAATTGTTACTAGAGAAACAGAGAAAAGCTGAAGTTAAGAAATATAGAGCAAGAAGCAGGTCCGTTTTAAGAATCAGTGAATCTACCTCTAGAAAAGTCAGTCAATTTATGGAAAATTCACCATCAATTTCGAGAATAGTCAGCCAAAGATCAACTGGTGGTTCAATTTCAGGTATTACTTTCGGTTCCAAGTCCCAGTATGCTAATAGCATCACTAATGTTGCTACCCCAACTAGCTCAGAAAAGAAATCAGTCTACAATGAGCCAAATATTAATTCAAATTCAAACTCTAACAATTCAGTCACATCAAGCCCGGAAAAGAAAAAAGGAGGGTTTATGAGTAAATTCAGCAAAATTTGGAAAAGGAAAGATCATCATAATGAGGGATTATATTCAGTAAATACCAAGGAATCATATAGTTCAAAAGTGGATTTCTCACAAACCTCACCGAAATCAATTTCTAATAACCCACCAGCATCCAACCATAACAACAATAAAAGGATATCATTCAGTTTCCAAAATAAAAGAAACAATAAAAAAGATAACCAACAACAGAACGGCAGTGAATTATTCAAAAATGACAAAAATTCGAACATGTCAACTACTGATCAAACTTACAATAACACATCACCCTTAAAACCTCCATTCAAACCGTCAGAATTAATTGAAAATTCAACGAACAACAGTTCCTCCACAATCATTGACCAGGTCCAACAACGTGAATCATCTCAACAAACATCACAAATACAGCCTGTTTCATACAAACCACAAACTTCACAACTTCCATTGACCATAGTTGAGCCGAAAACACCGTCTTATTACGTCAATGGTTCAAGATCGTCAGCATCTAGCCGCCCAAGGCCAGTTTCAGTTCTGTCTCAACACTCTCTCATGTCACAACTCACAACGAGGTCAGACATCTCATTAGCATCTAACACGACCACCAGGTCGGACTCAAGACCACCCTTTACCAGAAAACACTCTGGTGAAGTGTCTTTGAATTCAAGGGGTGGGAACTCAACTAGAAGGTCATTGAGCTTGATCTCAAGTAATTCATCAGCCTCAGAAAAATCATCACGCCGCAGTTCGTTATATGAAAATTCACCAACTACAGGTCGTTCATCATTTAACGATTTCAAGTTCAAAAACGGCTCAAGTTCATCATCAGGAAGTTTCGGCCGTGGAAGGAAAATGTATAATGAAGGTGCTATATTCCCTAAAAGTTTCAGAAGAAGGAAATCACCTCTTGGAAGTGCATTACTTCCTGGTTCCAAATTCAAGAGATCAAGAACTTTGATCATTGAAGAAGATGATGAGGATGAAGAAGACGATATGTATAACGGTATTCCTGTTGAACTTGAGGATGAAGAAGATGACATGTATAATGATGAACCTGCCGATGTTGAAGATGCATACGAAGAAGAAGAAGGCCTCCCTGGACTAGAGACAGATCTGGATAGTTTAGCAATTAACCAGGAATCAACTAGAAAATCATCAGATTTCGAAAGTGATTTAAACGATGAAGATAGAGGAAGACAAATGGAGAGATGATTTACGATATACCTTAGTACCTTGATTTTACCAAAAGCATGCATTATTTTTTTTATCTCAGTCATCAATATGTAAAATAAATTTAATTATAAGAACATTGATATAACGTGGTTTCACACTGTCATTAGTTTTTGTTGCTCAAGTTTTGTAAAAATGTAGATGCTGGACTTTCTGTTCCAATATCCTGCATCATTTTGAGCAAATTCTTTAAGGAGGAGGCATCATTTTGAGACAGTGAATCCATGGCTTCAAAAAGCTCACGTTCTTCTTCCGAGTCATAATCCTCTTCATTGGTGTATTCAGATGTTCCTGTTTCAGTATTTTCACCTAAATCTAAGTTTCTGAACTTCTCTAAATCTTCCTCGCTCAACTTTAGAGCTTCTTTGGCAAAAAATTCAAAGAAGTCATCTTCGTTAATACCAGCTTTCTCGAATATCTCATGAACTTCTTTATTCCCATATTCTCTTCCTAAATCCTCAATTTCATCTTCATCCTCTCCAACGTCCCCATCCAGATCTTCAGCCCCTGACCTTTCACTTTTATTATTAACCCCACCAACCCCAGCTTTTTCATCGTCAAAAAACTCCTTGATTCTCTCCATCATTTCTTCTTCATTAAAATTATCTTCAAATCCTTGAAAATTCTCTTCAAACGCTTCAAACTTTGGTTCGACAGGTCGCTCAATTTTCATTAACCTTAATAGCTCTTTCTGTAAAACATCACCTCTTTCGTTGTATTTCTCGATCTCTTCATCAGAAGGAACATATGACGTATCAATCTTTTCTTGCTCGACATAATCGTTAATGATACCAGAGACTAACTCATCTCGACTCATTGTCCCATCTTCTTCATTCTGCTGTTTCAAGAACATGTCCTGCGTTGCCAAACACAAAGTAGTGGTCCTTATCTTCAACTGAACCATTTCTAGACAATCAATATCTACTACTAGCGGAAAATCACTATTTAAATCAACTGCTGCCCATGTAGCTCTATTCAGTAGAGTCATATCTGATCTCATCACAACCCCAGCCAACCTTCGAGGTATCTTGACTGACACTTCACATTGACCTTGAAGCGCTTTCTGTGGGTACTCACCAAACGTGACGCTCAGCGTGTCATCCATTTCCAGTACTCTCTCGCATTTGTAACTTGCTTTCTCCAAGAATTTCACACTCTCAATCAGCTTCAGTCCACGATTAGCGTAATAACTTTCTGGTATAATGAGCAGACTCCCATTATTGACCCAGTCTCTATTGGCCGAGTTTGACGGCTCTAGCCAGTCAGGCACATATTTATACGCCTCCACCAGAAGGAACTCGCCATCATTGTCGCTCATATGGACGTAAACATCAGGATATACTCTGCTCATCTCGAACAGCACACTGGCGACAAGTTCCTGGTCGTATAGTATCTGACCACAAGCTAGCTTCCCAAACACGTAAGAAGCAGCATATTCTCCATCACTATTCCCACCGGTTATCAGTTCGATCTCCACAGGGCTTTTGTCCCACACGTAGTGGTCCCTCCATGGTTTGAACCTCATCGCCAGATCATTGTACACTCTGGCTATGGCTTCGTTAGTTTCATTCTCAGTCTTCATTGGATCTAGGAAGAACACAGAGAACAACATCACCTCCTCTTCCAGCGCATATGTACCCGCCTCTTCCCAGAGAAGCTCTTTCGACGGCTCTAGTATCAACATTTCTGTGCTGTTAACCTCTGCTCTTCAAGTTTAGTTGGAAAGGGAAAAAAAGATCTACCACTCAAACAACCATCCATAAATGTCGATACCCAGAAAGGTGTGGAACGGGAAGGTTGCGTGTGTGGTAACGCTCGCACCGGAGGACAGCAACCAGATGGAGCACACACACGAGCACTTCCTCGTTTTGAGCAGGAACTCGTATTTGCCCTTAGCTCTTACTTCCATATTGGCTCATTTCGAAGAGTATCTCCTTGTTCCTGAGTGGGCACAGAGACCCAACTGGTGGTTTGAGTACGATGGAGCTCCACTGCGGTGGTCCTTGCCCGTTGGCGTTCTGTATGACACGTTAAACCAGGTGGATCCCAACAACAGAAGTGCTGAGAACGTATGGCCACTCACTTTGCATTATAGAGACTACCCATCTGATTATATTTTGCCATTGACATCCGGTGGGACACTGGAGCAGTACTGGGTCAATCAGGTGAAAGAGAGTTGCTATGTTCAAAACGGAACAGCTAAGCCGATAATGTCGTTGTCTAGACAGTTGTCCTCTGATTTATGGAAATCGGTTAGGAAACATGATTATAACCTCTTTTGGTCCATATTCCCAAAACTTATACCTCAAGAGTTCAAACATATCCCTCTAAGGTTTCATCTGACTTTAAGCAATAGGGTAATAGACATCCCTATCTCGCCTAATGACAAGGACGGGAAACTAAATACGTTGCAAGATGTTTTAAAACGGGTGCTTCCTGAGTTCTTCAACGATGCCCAACCTGTAAAGGCGAAAGCAGTACTTCACGGTGTAAATGCACCTCTGGATGCCCCATTGGTAGATCTTTACAGATTAATGGTATATGTGGATGGATTTTTACATATTTCTATACTGATCTCATGAACTAATCTAAACTATAAGAATGACTTAACGAAATGAATGCCCTTCTAATTTGGAACATCAAACACTGCTTGTAGCCAAATACGGTACATTTTCAACTGCCTCTTTCTATTCACAAGCAGTCTTCTGTCTGTTGCTATCTTGTTCTCCGTGAATGCTGCTTTAGTGAAAATCTCTCTCAACTCTTCCTCTGTGAAAAAATACACTCTGGTACCATCACCTCTAATATAAAAGTTGTCATCTAATAATCTATTCTTTTTAAAACGAACTTGTGCAAGATCATATCTTCCATAATCTCTCAATAAGATCTTACCACCTGGTTTCATGATTTTTTTCAAATTGTCTATAGCATGATCCCATTGGTTTGGAGCTAATGCACTAAATACAAACACCATCACTGCAATATCCACAGAGTTTTCCTCAATTCCATCAGGAAGTTGTCCTTCTTCATTAGAAAGATCCCAAACAGTTGCATGTGCGTTTTTAGGATCGAAATGTTCACTGCTTTTAACCAACTCAACTGCCCTCGGACTGTAATCAGCACCAACAATTCTCAACTGTGAATTCTCATTCTGATTCAATATAGGAAACATGGTATTCCCTGCACCACAACCAATCTCAAAGATAGTCTTTGGACCAGCATCAGGTTTTGTAGCCTCATATAAAATCGGGAACTCGATTTGCAACCATTTTCGATCTTTGAAGAAGTTCTCTTTATTATTCTTGTAGAATAAATCCCAATATCTTGCAGGGTTCCCATTAAATCTCTGCTTATCAAAGTCATCGACAGGGGCCTCGTATTGTTTAGCAATCTTCTCCTGTGCTTCTTTGACTTGTTCTTCACCCCATTCAACGTTATCCCATGCATTATGATTCCATACCTCTTCCTCACTTTCTAGTTTTCTCTGCCCAAATACAAACGGATCATCACGGCCAATACGGGTATCAAACTCTTCCCTGGAATTTCCAGTCACAGTTTCAGCTACTTCCACAGACTGCACGACGGTTTCTTCACCCAAATCACTCATTTATTTGTAGGTTGTTTCTACCCTGTAAAGCTCATCGCATCTCACCTCAGCAAAAAAAATTTTGACATCTTATGTAACATCACCAACCACCACCGACCACTACTAACCGTTCACTATCAGACACTGGAAATTTCCAAAATGGTCCCAGTATGACTTTGAAACAGTCATTGGGTCACTTATGGGCTTCTGTTAATATACCCTAGTCACCACTGCAGATCTCAATTAGCTCTCCTCTAAAGTTACAGTACCGCTATTTTCCAGCCCAAGATGGCTGGCTCCAAGATGGCTGGACTGTAGTCCTATATAAAACCTGCGAATGTCCCATGAAATCATAGGCCCACTACCGGGAGCCACTAAACGAACGAAACACAATGCGATACACGAGAGGTAACTTCATGAAGGCAGACGAGATCACGCTCGAGGATCTGGCACCAAGTGCCTTAGACGTCTGCGGACTTATCCCTCTTCCCCAGATCAAGACCAGAAAGACGAGAGATCTTGAATCGCTTCCAGTTAGGGTGAAGACACGATATGCAGGAAGAGCAGGTAGAAGAGTGGTGAGTGCCCCTACTTTCGACCTCGTTCCTACTTCTGATGCTGGCCAGACCAACGACCTCAGCTTCTTTAAACAACCAAGATTATCACACATAGATTACGAACCAGCCACGACACAGAGAAGAAGTCTCCCGCCTTTACCATCCAGCAAATTCCAATCCATATCACAACAACAAGTAAAGAGTACAAGACATGTGTCTATGCCTTTGAGATCAATGAACCATCAAGCTCAGAATTCATACACCAATATCATCCAACTTTATGGGAACGATCCTAGTGAACATTTGACGAAATTGGATCCAGGAATTGATATGATGCGTCATACACATACTATCTCGGAAGTTCCTTCTGATAACTCGTTAAACTCAGTTCCGCTCAATGGACTTTCACTCATCAGGGAATCACCTATGGTTGTTGAAGTTGAGGAATTTGATTCTTTTGAAACAAACAACACCTCATCATCTTCATTGTTCTCGAATGATCAAAACGATGATACCTCCTCATCAATGTACTCTCACGAAGATCCAGATGATAGTGATGGCTCTTTGAATCAAATTGTCGGTCTGTTTGAAAGTATTATGAACGAGAAACCATCCAAACCAAAAGATACCTCGCCAAAGCAAGTGGAAATACCTCCAGTGACTCTAAGAAAGGCTTCAATTTACGCTCCATCTCACGGAAGATCTAAACACGGAGTTTTAACCAATCATGAGTTGTAACTTAATAATTATTATCCAAGTCCTTAGATTGACATAAAAGTTGTTTGATATATAACTATTCATATATACCTGATATTCCTCCTGATATTGATACCATATATTCTATTTGACCATGAAGTTGTTTTTGTTTTTACTACTACTAACGATTCCTTTTACCTACACAGGCATTGTAGTAAAAAAAAGACTATTCGATGAAAATAAACGTTCAGCTCGTGGTTCTTAGCAAGTGAATGTCAGAGTAGTTTCATCTTTTCTTCTTTGGATTCACTTGCTGTTCTGCTTATGAGCGATGGCATTTGGGAGACTGGTGGTTGATTCATTCTCCCGTGGCCAGGATCCAGATATCACTGAAAGAAAAAGATAGAAGAATTAAATTTTTTGAAAAATTTCCTGATAAGTTCCCACTCATCTAACTTCAAAGTACAATCTTCATATAAGAAGGGCAATCAATATATTAACAACGTTAAAAAGTTATCTCATCGTCTCTCTAAAGATTTTCTAAATCTACTCACTTTCACAGGGTTGCCATTTTCATCAATAGGTTCCAGCTCTTGTCCTTCCGGTTCAAACTGAATAATATTCATCGATTCTTCTTTTTCTTTTGGCATCAATTCATTACCTCCATACTTATCCATCATCTTCTTTCTTAAATCATTATACTCTTTCTTAAGTAAGCCATCATTGATGAAATAATCCGGATCATCCACATCATCATTCTCAACAATTTCATCTAACATCATTGGTCCATAGTCGTCATCATCTTCATCATAGTCATCTTCATCCTCGTTTTCATCAACTCCTTCATACTGGAAGTTACCAATCTCACTTTCAATGTCTTCCCCACGATAAACAGACATCCCACTAGTTAGGTTGTCTAGTAATTCTTCGTCTTCATAGCCCATCTGATCTTCTTTTTCGTCATCTTCATCGATGATGTATTGTTTCAAAGAATCATAGTCAGCATCAGGAGATACAGCAAAAACAGGGTTTTCTCTAAGTTCTGTCTTAAGTTCTTCCTTTGATTCAGGGACTTTAATGATGTTCGCTATAACCTCATCACTCGATTTATTCACAGTACGTTCATTTGAGGTGATGAGTTCAGAAACTAATCTGTTTGATTTTGTTGCCATGTTTGGTTTCTTGTTTAAAGATGACATTGTGGATTTGAACTTAGAAACTCTCGATGTTGTGTCTCTAAAAGAGTGTGTTTTCTTCACTTCTTCTCCCTCTTCTTTCAACCCACTAACAGCTATAGTTGTTGAGTCAGGTTTTGGATTGTATGCAATTGGTGGTTTTGATGGAGCTTTGAAGGGTCTTGATGCCTTGAATCTCGATTGTTTAGCAGGCTCTCTATATTCTTTTTCAATTTCAACTTCTTTCTCAACTATGATATCATTAATTGCGTCGTTTCTGGTATGGCTAAAAGGTGGCGCGACTTCTTTTTCAGTGACAGCTTCACTAACAGGATTAACAAATTCTGTATTTGATTTAATGGTTTCATTTTGATCCTCAATCGTAGGTTCCCCAATTTCGCCATCGCTGCTTTCTTTCAATGAAGAAATCTCAGGAATGATTGACTGTCGGCTTGGAGTGTATGCATTAAGTATACTTCTGTTCATTTTAAACTTAGATACTCTGATGTTACCCGATTCTTTCAAATAATCAGAAACATTTTCAATTTCCTTGATTTGTTCTAAATCTTCAGCAAATGATACAGATTTCTTTCTTTCTAAAGTCACAGTTTCCATGTGCTTCGATTCTCGAGTACCATTCCCGCTGTCCATTACATTTCTATTTATGTTCACACCGGCTTCAATCTCATTCAGCTTCTCCTCTAAATCAACGCTAACCACTTCTTTTGTTGGTCTATTTCTCTCTTCATCCTGTTGCCCCCTCAGTCTGCTTATTTCACTGAGAAAGTGATCTTTGTGGGGACCAGGAACTAACTGATCTTTACTAATATGAAAATCCCAATCATCTTCATCTCCTTCATCTCCATCCACATGGATGCCCATCTGCTCAAGATTTATCTCCTCTTCCTCATCCGAGTCTATTAAAAGGTCTTCCAGCTCTCCATCCATTATCTGAAGTTGTAAAATATCGTCAGCCTCAATTGCTTGTGGATATGATGTTTCTTCTACCGCTTCCAGGTGTCTGATTGGTTGAGCTTCTGTCTGCTTCACGGCCTCTACTGTAACTTGAGCATTGGAGCAATGTCTACATCCAACACTTGTGATTCCCATCTCTTTGAGCAGTGTGTAGTATTCAGTTTCTTTCTTAATTCCATTCTGTGCTTCTGAATTTGATTCACTTCTTGCCGGAGTAGTAGTATTTGAGCTCTCAAATTTGATTTCTTCCTTTTTAGACTCTCTTCTTTTAGATTTTCCATTATTCTTTAATATGCCGGTGGTTTTGACAGTGCTTGTGGATTCTCCAACAGGAGCAGGTCCGACAATTTTCTTCTTATTAATGACAGTTCTATCTTCTTTTATGGTTAAGTTCATGTCCTCTTCACGTTCCTCCAATTCAGTTATTCTTGGAGATTTATTATCATCTAACTTGGTGTAAACTTCCATGTCTTTCAACAATTCTTTCATTTCATCGTCCATATCATCCTCAATGGATCCACTCGAAGAAAAATTCGTATGAGTTACACTATCCTCTGTATGCAAACCAGTGAACTCACTCGCTTCATTTGTTAACTTGTTCAAACCTTTAGTGCTTTGAGGGTTCACAGAACTACTAATGACATTCCCTTCCTCGTCCAATTCTTCTCTAATCTCCATAAACTCGGCTTCGCCAAATTCTTCATCTTCTATAATTTCGGAGTCTGATTTTCTTTCGCCTAAAGCCTTCATAAGTTGATCAATGTTTCCTAATGTCTTGTTTGCCTCAGTGATCTTTATATCAAATTCATCGATGGCTTTCTGTAGGGATTCTAATTCTTCATCAACGGCGCTTACTGGCTCATTGGTGTAGTCTCCATTTTTCCCGTGATTCCTGAGTCGAGACTTTCCATGCAGATTCAGCGTTACATCCTTAAGAAGTGCCTTTGGGATTTTATTGATCTCTTGTTTCAAAGCCAGGTATGAATCATGCTCCGCTTGTAACAGATATTGTTTGTGCTTCAAATGATCAATGACTTGTTCAGTCTTCTCCTTTATCTGCTCCATTGCTATACCTTATCCTTGACTTGCCTGAAAAAAAATAGCTCAACTTGGTTCATAAATCAATAAGATTTTGTAAATTTCACCACAGAAAAAAAATGAGATGAGCTTCGGCCTTAATATCTAAATCCGATAGACGAAACCAAAACAAAAAGAAAAAAACGTCAATAAAACTAATCAACACTTGAATTGCCAACAAAAGTCCAACATTCTGTTACCCAAATGGCTCCATCTCCACTAGAAATCAAAACAAAGGCATTAGGTAGACTCGTTAAAGAAGAGTCGCTCTACCAGCAGGAACTCAAGGACCAAGAGAAAGTTGTTACTGATTTGAAAGCTCAGAATGGTGATGAATACGACATAAAGAAACAGATTGAAGTTCTTGAGGACACGAAACAGATGATCCCTGAATTAAGAAAAAAAATCCAAGAGTCATTGAACTCTTTGGAACAGTTTATTGAGGAATACACCGGATCTGAAGATTTAACTACTTCTAAAGAAAATATAGAATCTGCTAAAAAATTATTACAATAAAGAGGCACAATACCCATACATCCCGTTTAATGAAAATAAAATGAATGCTATATCATGATTTCGTATATATAAAAAATTACTTAGGAAATGAAGTTGCATGATCTTTTTCCCATTCTTTCAATGCACCTTCCCATTCATCTTCAACATCAAATTGTTTATTTAATTTCTCGGCCTCTTCCTGTATCTCTTTCTGACGCTCCATATCCGCTTTATCATATGCTGCTTTGTTATCTATCCATCTATCCTGAATATCAACCTCTGCATAACCACCTTGTCTCGAAGCCTCTGCCCACACAGTATCCCCACCGACTTCAGTAGTTCCAAACATGTAACCATTTGCCTTATCAATCACCGTTAATAGATTGATCATTGATTGTTTATCGTCCACTGCCAACACCTCAAATGAAACGAGATTGAAATCTTCCACCAGTTCAGCAATCATGTTAGTAAGTTTTGAGTATCTTTTACCTAATACTGAATTTGATTCATTCTCAATGTATGGTTTTAAATACGATAAATCTTGGACATCTGTATAATAATCCAAACTGAACGGTAGCTCGCCATAATTACCAACCATGTCGATTTTACTCAGCACGTTAACATGTGGCAAATCTAACTGAAGCATGGATCGCAGGGCAAGTAACAAAACAGAAACGTATTGTGACGGACTAGACAAATAAAAACTATCAATCAAACTAACAACACATAATCTGATATCCATTCTTTTTTCTAATGTCTTGAAGATCTTTTGCAATGAGGAGTGGTGTGTGAACAGCTCTACTTGTCCTGGACAATCAAATACAACGTAACTCTTTTTTGCAATCTTTTCGATTTTGTCCAGTAGGGCATCTATTGACTCATCAAGTGTTTCTAAAGCATACATCAAGCCTCCGTTGGGTCCCAGCTCGTATTCATCCATAATCTCCTCCAACGTGATGAAGTCACGGATATCAAGGGCGCATTCATACGGTGTATGCTCGTTGGCTGGATCCAAGTTTACTATGGCTGAAGAACGACCAATGGCATTGAAGAACTGTTGAACACCATTACAATAAGTCGATTTTCCTGAACCTGGGGGCCCAATAACAATCTGTCCAAAAGGCATCTGATCTTTTTATTTTTATCAGATTCTGAGGTGTATTGTATTGTATTCAGAATAGAATCACTTAGTTTTGAAGGTTATTAATCTTTCTATTATTTCGAAATTTAGTCTGTTGGCATGTGATAGTCACGTGCGATTTATTTCGAAGGCAAAAAATTCATGAATTGAAACCATCAATCAACAAACCAAACAAACCAAACAAACCAAACAAAACACCACAGTCCAATCAGTTGAATTCTAATGTCCGAGAAGCAAGTCTCTGTTGCCCCACTAGTTCTCTTGTCCATTGTGGACCACTATAACAGAATTGCAAAGGATACTAAGAAGCGAGTTCTTGGTGTGATACTCGGTGACAACACCTCTAGTACAATTAGGATCTCCAACTCTTTTGCCATTCCTTTCGAAGAGGATGATAAGAATCCGGAGGTGTGGTTTCTCGATCACAACTATATTGAGTCCATGAACGAAATGTTCAAGAAGATCAATGCCAAAGAGAAACTCATTGGTTGGTATCATTCTGGTCCAAAGTTGAAACCTTCAGATTTGAAAATCAACGATATCTTTAAGAAATACACTCCAAACCCAACATTGTTGATCGTGGATGTCAAACAGGAAGGTGTGGGAATCCCAACGGACGCATATATTGCTGTTGAAGAGATCAAAGAAGACGGAACAAGCACAGAAAAGAACTTCAACCACATTCCATCAATCATTGAGGCTGAAGAAGCCGAGGAAATTGGTGTGGAGCACCTACTCAGAGATATCAGAGATCAAGCAGCTGGTGAACTATCGACCAAGATCACAAACCAGTTAAAGTCATTACAAGGCTTGCAGTTGAAACTTAGAGAGATTGTCAACTATCTAGAGAAAGTGTCGGCAAATAAATTACCTGTGAATAATGTCATATTGGGAAAATTACAAGAAGTGTTCAACTTATTACCAAACCTGTCAGGTGATGATGAATTGTCAGGCCTAAAAATTGCCACGGGTGAAGATATTGCTGATAATGTGGCTGAAGCTAAGAATCCATTGGCTGCTGCTTTCACAGTGAAGACTAATGACGAGTTGATGGTGATTTATATCAGTTCCCTGGTTAGATCTATCATTGCATTCCATGACTTGATCGAAAACAAGATTGAGAACAAGAAACTTGAAGAGAAGGAACAACAGGAAGCTTTAGAGAAATTGGAGAAGGAAGCAAAAGCAATCGAAGGAGAAACCCCAGCAGTTGAAGCTAAAGAATGAATATAAGATTATTGAATAATATAACATTCTCATTGTAGTTTCCAGGATAGTTCCTATCGTTTCTATACACGCTATTAAGTACAGTTGAACAGTTGAATCGCTGACATAATTTTTTTTAGTTTCAGTTTTGAGTCTTGACCGATAAAATCGATGGAAAAAATCTTTTGATAAAACTGATTCAATATTAAACTCTTTTACTATCTGTGAAAGATGCTCATTTTGAGAACCAATTTGGGGCTCACAACACGATATGGTCTCATAAGTTTGCAGATATCCCGGGCTTTGCCACGCTACAGAAACTACGCGTCCCAGTCGCAGCCAACTTCGGCAACACATGCTTCTTTGGACACCAGTCCTATTGAATTTCTTTCCAACTTATCATCACCAAAATTTAAAGAACCTGCTAATAAGATAGCGAAAGCGCTCAGTTGCACAGACGATCTCACAACGAATGCACTTTCAGACTCAAAAGGAAAGTTAGAAACAAAACATATTCCATTTGATGTTAAACAAACGACGAATACAGCATCATCTAAGAAAGACATAAATTCAAAGTCGCTCAAGAAATACCTGGACCCTTACTTGCAGCTGTCCAAGCCACGACTATCAGCTCTTGTGGTACTCTCGGCCATCTGTTCATACGCCTTGACCCCATACAACGCTACTATTCCACAACTGATCTTTCTCACAGTAGGCACTGGACTCTGTTCAGGTGCAGCTAACGCCATCAACCAAGGTCGTGAGCCGGAATTTGACAAACTCATGGTCAGAACAGGTGGCCGTCCTATTGTCAGAGGTCTCCTGACCTCAGAACAGGCGTACAAGTTTGCCGCTATTGCAGGCACTGTTGGTGTTGGGATCCTACATTTTGGTGTGAACCCAACCGTGGCCGTCCTTGGTGGACTTAACATTGTTTTGTACGCCTGGATATATACTTCTTTGAAGAGAAAGTCCATCATCAACACGTGGGTCGGTGCCCTAGTGGGTGCTATTCCTCCTTTGATGGGCTGGGCTGCCTCATCTCCATTGACTGATCCTTCTGCATGGTGTCTTGCTGCTCTTCTATACGCATGGCAGTTCCCCCACTTCAACGCACTGAGCCACAATATCAGAAATGAGTACCGTAATGCGGGATACGTGATGGCTGCGTTCACCAATCCTCGTTTGAACGCCAGAGTCGGGTTCAGATACGCTTTGCTCATGTTCCCAATCTGTTTTGGACTCAGTTACTTTGGCGCCACCGACTGGGTCTTTCCGTTGGACTCTGCCCTCCTAAATGGATGGCTGTCATACTGGGCATATAAGTTCTGGTACCAGCAGAGAATCAACTACAAGAACGGCTCAACTCCGACTGCTGAAGGAATGAAGTTGGCCAATATCTATGCTAAAAAGACGTTTTGGGGGTCTGTGTGGCATTTGCCGGGGATCCTGGTGCTCGCGATGTTGCACAAGAAAGGTCGCTGGGACTGGTTCTTCGGTGAGGGCCTCAAGGCTTAGAAACCCACCGCATTATACATATTAATTACCATTTGTAAATAATCTCTTTATTTAATTTGAATGTTTTCGTAGTTTTTTTTGAAATCAGAACAAAGAAACCACAAACAATTCCAGTAAGCTGGGAACTACTCAAACAGGGATAGATTACAATGTACATGCCGAACTTGATCCCGCATGACGTGCACCATCTCTGGCTCAAAGATGATCACCGTGTCACGTCTACCGCGAACTCCAACGGCCAACCCTTGGACGAGCAGCAGCAGGCTACACACGTCTTCTCATCAACATACAACCAGACCTATGCCCCACCATTGTCGTCCTACTCCTCAGAACGTCCTGGTGCACTGATACTGGACCCTTCCGACTATGGATCCTTAAGTTCAGGACTTGAAGGAAGCGCAAAACATGGGATTTTCCACACTGATCAGATTCAGAGCGATATTCATCTGAAGTTGAAACATTTACAGTCTATGAGGATATTGGGATACTCGTATCTTGCACCTTTGGGGATCAGCAAGACGATGGAGAAAAAGAATGAGGAGATTTTGATCAAGAGACAGATGGAGCAGCAGTACGATAATGGACCAACCCTGGATGGTGGAGATGCACCAACTGCTGAGAATTTATTGGGCGAAGAAGTCCCTTCTACAACCGACGGTGTCCTTGATATAGAGGAGACAGACCAATCCATGGGCGCAAATGATATTTCTGGCGAAGGAGAAAGATTATCCGCCGAAGTGAGTGGAAGGTTTGATCATAGGATACCTGGAGCACAAGACCTTGATGATTATATTCCTGAAGCAGAAGAAAATTCTTATAGTTTGGCATACGATGATGATGATGATGATCTAGAGCCAGCGGTTAATGATGGGAATGAGTTTGAGAGTCAATATGATCGTGGATTCATGGTGGCTGAACAGTATGAATCTCAAGAACAAGCAGAACTCGAAACTAGTGAATTACAACCTCAACAGACACAGTTTGTGACACCAGTGAGAAATGAGAACAACAGCGGAGATATAGGAAGGTTCGTTCACAATAATTTGAGAAGTTTAAGCGGATCCACTAGTTTCAATACCACTGCAGGAACTAGTGAGAATTCTTTTGATCAAATCAATGCTTCAATTAATGAAAGTGATCTGGATATGACAATTGATGAATAGACTAACCAAGGAAACGACTAATGGCAAGGTTGCTATTACTACTGACTGATATATTAATGATTAGAATGCCTTCCATTACTGATATAGCTATTTCAATTTAAAAGCATCAACTTTGGCTCTTTGGATATGCAAAGAAGGAATCATCCACTTACCACAACTACAACGAGATCCTTTCCAACTATAACCACCAATCTTGGTTTCACATTTAGGGCAGTTGAATTTTCCTTCAACTTCACTTTTTTCCAATTCTGGTTTCATCCATAGGATAGGTTCAACAAAATGATGGGAACAAACTCCTGATGCAGCTTCTATGCTAATGACTTTTCTCTTGTTAGGAACTCTTCTAATGAATTTAGATTGTTTGGAATCATCACTCGGCGGGATATGATAGATGAACTTGTTGGAATTACACAAGACATATCTGCATTTTTTACACTTTAATTGAATTAATTCTTGATTATCTTTCAATCTTTGTAGTTCTTCCGTCTCATCTTGGTATGCATCTTCATCTTCTAAAAATTGACGACCAGTTGGATCAATCTTAACTGACTGACTTAGTTTCCATTGTCTGTATTCACTATTATTTTCATTCAAATCACATCCCAATTCATAATATAACTCCAACTGTTCCATAAAATTATCATTTGGTTTCACTTTACGTTCCCTTTTCCTCTGAATGGCATGTAGACATTGTTCTGGGTTCAGTCCATACTTCTTCATCAAATAAATACTCAAAACAGTTGGTGATCTTGACATTCCTGCTTGACATAAAACAACCACAGATGTCTTATGTGGTTTCTTGACTCTTACTAGCATCTCATCCATTTCATCGGGAAAAAGCGCATCGTTGATGAACTTGTTGAACTTTTCACTATATTGTAAAAGATTGGTTGAATCATCATCATCAACTTCGATAGGTAGAATTTCAAAACGATCATAATAATCTGAAGGAAGTGAGCCTTTGAAAACAGTAATTATGTGTGTGATTCCGTGTTTCTCAGTTACATCACCTTCTCTGATGAATTCATCGTATGAGGAAAGGTACAAACCACCAAGGATTCTGTCCACCATTGTCTACTGTTCTTAGGTGATTGTTGCAAGTCGCAGGTAAAAAAAATATTCCAATAAAAAAATTTGCGGACTTGTGAAGATTTTCCGATGGGATGAATTTTGACACATAATTTTTTTAGTTAATTGATATTAAAATTAGATTTTATTCAATATAATACATAAGTGTGAGCAATAAGACTAAAATCAAGCACCATTTCAACAGTCCATCTGCAAATAAATCAAGAACGAGAACAGCAACAACAACAACAACAACAACAACAACAACAACAACAACAACAACAACAACAACAACAACAACAACAAAATTAAAATCAAAAAAAATTAAAACTCCAACCATTCAATCACTTTTGAAACTTCTTCAATTTTTCAATAGCTTTATCATGACCCTTTGTAGCCGCCCTTATATAATACTTCCGGCTCAACTCCAAATCTTTTTGTACTCCTAACCCAACTTCGTAGTAATACCCAAGTGCATACTCCGCTTTGGCAAATCCACCAGCAGCAGCTTTGGAAGCCCATAGAAACGCTTCTTTATCATTAGGTTCTAAAATCCCCTTTGCACCAGTCAAATACCAACCACTTAGTCCCATTTCTGCGCCAGCATAACCTTGAGATGCGCTTCTTGAGTACCAACCAATAGATTTTTTCGCGTCTATTGGACAAGTTAATTTACCATACTCGTAACACCAACCTAGTTTGAATTGAGCAGGTGCATATTTGAAACGGACGGCTTCTTTGTAATAATACAATGCACGAGCCTCATCTTGATGATAACCTAATGAGTCTAATTCGCGCAAATATTCATAATCTTGGGATGATGGAGGAATGGCCATTTTCAAGAATGGTATATCACGTTCATAAATTTTAGCCAACTCGTATAAAGAATGAGGACTTTCTTTAGATGCCATTGATGCTGCTTTTACAAACCATTTCAGTGAATTTTTAGCAGATCTGACGGTCTTTAGTGTGCCTCTTGAATAAATTACTCCAAGTTTGAACATTGATGGGACACAATCCAAGTTTGCAGATTTGATAAAACAATCCAATGCTTTAGATTCATTGACTGGTGTTCCTACACCCAGTTCATAACTCACTGCAAGACGGTATAATGCTAGAGGATGATTCTGAGATCCTGCTTTATGGTAATAATCAAAAGATTTCTCATAATTTTTATCCAAAATATTTGGTCTTCCAATTTTAATCATGGGAGAATTGGAATATAAAGAACCGAGTAAAAATTCAGCATCAGGATACTTCAAATCAGTTGCAATTTTCTTCAAAAGTTTGATTGCTTGTTTAATGAAAACATGTTCATTCTTTCTAATCTCTGCTGGTCCTAATACTTTACTCAATTTTTCACCATTGATATTATAAGTTTTTAGAAATTCTTCATCAGCAGTATATTCAAGAAGCATCAAGACCCAGCCCAGTTGTAGCTTTGGGTTATAACTTTTATTTGAATTATAATCATTGACACTCAGCTCTTTCATCTTGTTGAATCTTTCAACGTTTGAGATAGGAACAGGGTCTTCTTCGATTGACAATTTTGAGCTCAAATTACTAGTCAAACTATCCACGTTAGAGTTATTTCTATATTGTTGAGGTCTCGTATTTCCGTACTGTTGAGAGGTAATTCCAGTGTTTCCTGATGGGGAGACATATTGCTGTTGCTGTTGTAGTTGCTGTTGTAATTGTGGAACATAGCCGTTTTGGAATTGTCCAGATAGACTTGCCTTTCTCTCATCATATGCACCAACAGCAGGAGCAGGCTGGATGGGATATCCGCTATCAAAGCTTGAAACTGAGCCTGCTCTGCCCTGATTGACACCAGGAGGAGGTGGGGGTGGTTTACCAAACTGGCGATATCTCTGCTCTTTATTGCTGATACGATTAGTGATGGAGTCTGAGCTCTGGTTGTGCTGGGCGTAGCCCTGAAACGCCGGGTATGGCTTCACTGGGTACGGTGGAATGTCATCCTCTGTGACTGCAGGTGGATGTAGTGGATATGGGGGTCTATTGGGTTCAGCCATTGGACGTGTCTTGTGGGTGGAAGAATTGTGAAAAATTGGAATTGAATTTTATTTAACCGGATTGGGAAAGTTGATAAGTGATTTGGTACTGGCTAAATTAGTAAAACCAGTTTGTAGGATTGTTGTGCCAATAATAGATGAGCTGAACGTCGCGGAATCGGCTAGACGACGACGACGTAGTTATGATTACTACAATTATAACAAGACAATAACGTCGTCGCACACGTCGCCATAGATCAAGAAAAACAGAATAGCTGCAAAAGAGTCTTCTACTATCAACTACTGTAATTATAAGGAAACGCTTCATTACAAGCAACTAACTACAACTCACTACAATGCAAAATATCAAATATTAATTCTTCTCCAGCTTTTCTCGCAGTTCTTTCCTCACAGGCCATTTCTCAGCAATATCAATCCCAGAAGCAGGGTAGAGAAATTCCAACAGCATAAAGACATACAGATCCACCAAATAGCACAGAATGAATAATTTTGAGGACAAAGCACCTAGAGTGTCCAGTTTCCTAATCATCTCCAACTTCGTCAGTTTCTCATCACCCGCAATCGACTTATATACATTCTCCGTCCTTATTGCCACATTCTTCCAGTCATACATTTCCTTCACTTGATTATGAAACTTGCGAGTGTCGATTTTATCATTGGAAATGAGATCGATTGCCTTGTTGATACTTTTAACAAGTGAATCCAGTGAAGGTTGAGCAAAAATCGTCATGTTCTCTGGCAAAACTTCGGGAATACCACCGACCCTGGTTGTAACTACGAGTAGTCCACAACTAGCAGCTTCCACAAGGACGGTACCAAATGCTTCAGTCAACGAAGGATGTAGATAAATGTCACCTTTGATCATGACATTACGAACTTGCTCGTGCTTAACACCACCAACCAGCTCCACTCGGTCTTGTAGACGATGAGTTTCAACAGATTGTTGAATATCAATAAATTTTGGACCATCACCAGCAATGATGAATTTAACCAATGGATTCATGGAACACACTATTGGAAGCAGCTTGTTTAGAAGATCAGCACCTTTATTAGGAAACAACCTAGATATCACAACTATCGTAATGGAATTCTTATCTTTCATCACAATTTCATTCTCCTTTGGCGGTGCAAAATCCTCAGAGACAACAGCATTGGGTATCACACTCACTAACAATGGATCAATATCTCCACGAAGAACCATGTTCTCTTTACAAGTATGGGACACACAGATGACCCTATCCGTCGAAGCCAGCGTATATTTCAACGTCTTGTTTCCCCACACGTCTCCTGTTTCTGCAAAACCGTACAGCGAGTGGTCGGTGAGCACCGTCTTGAGCCCCATCACGTTCCCATGGAGCAGGGCCTCATGAGCCAATGGACTCATCGATGCGTGGCCATGAACAATCTCAATTTGTTCCCTGATGAACACCTGTCTAAGCAGAGGAAACACAGAAAACACAGTTGGAAACACCGTTTGTCTGTAGAACACGTTGAACGGGATATAGTAGACTTTAAGCCCGTTCGTCAAGTATCTGATGCCTGTTCTGTTGCCATACGCATGAGTCACCACCACCACCAAGTGGCCAAGCGACAAAAGCTCCTGCGCAAGATGGTACGTGTGAAACTCGACCCCACCGGGCTGTGGGTAGAA
This sequence comes from Gotozyma siamensis, assembly GCA_030579035.1. Classification (NCBI taxonomy): domain Eukaryota; kingdom Fungi; phylum Ascomycota; class Saccharomycetes; order Phaffomycetales; family Phaffomycetaceae; genus Gotozyma; species Gotozyma siamensis. The sequence goes on from JAKTZZ010000001.1 coordinate 474,423, forward strand.
AAAGTCGCCCACAAGTGCGATTCTCATGTTTGTTGTTGGGTATTTTACTACTGGTGATTATTTGTCTCGAAATTTATAATGTTGCAATAATTACTACCACCTAATAATAAAGCAATAACGAATGAACTTGCCGACTAACCCTCCAGCCTATGCTGATAACGAACTTGGGAATCCTCAGGATGCTGCTGAGCTGCTGCTGGATGACTATGACCCAGAAATAGGGCCTTCCGAGACGCGGATGGAGAAGTTGAGACGCTGGAAGCAGATGATTGTGGATCCATGTGTTGAGCTTTATGCCTTTTTGAGCATGAAAGCAGAGCTGGCGATGGCCAAACTCGGAAACCCATTGATTGTGAAAAGAGTTTTCTACGTGGTGTTTGTGAGTCTGACGTTCTACGTGCTGTCGTTCACAGGCGTGTCCCCGACTGACGGGTCCATCTACATGGGCTTCTCAGACCATGCACCAATGATCGAGAGCATAAGCGTCAACTACAAGCTGCTGGAGGAGTCCCTTGAGTATCTAATGTCTGTGGACCATGTTTCGGGAACAAAAGGCGACTTGGCTGTTGCTGAGTACGTGGAAGCTGCTTTCAAACAAGGTAGAATGCAAACAGTACAGACACAGGAAATGAGAACATTGTTGAACTTCCCAGGGAAAACAACACTGCAATATGGTAATGAAGTGATTGATATCACACAGCAGTTTAACCCGTTGTCTTTCAATGGAGATGCTGAAGGTGGCGTTGTCTTCTTAAATAGAGGTTTTCCTTCTGACTACGCCTCATTATCTGAAGGCAAAGTTGATATTGAAGGGAAAGTTGGTATTATAACTGTTGATGATAGTATTCCTATATCACAAACTGCATTATTAGCTGAATCAAAAGGGATTAAAGGGCTTTTGTTTGTTGATGCTGATGGTCCGTATGAAAACTTGTATGAACGTGTTTCAGTGGCGATTCCTGAGTTTTACACTGGTGATCCATTATCACCAGGCTGGTCTAATTCAGTTATAAACTCAAGACTGCAGATTAACCAGACTTCATTGCTAAGGATTCCATCAGTTTCATTATCTAGATCACAAATGAAACCAATTTTTTCACAATTAGAAAATAAAGGAATCAAATACCCAGATGGGAAGTACAGTGGTGATAGTAGTTTGAACGTCAAGCTATCAAACACGGTTACATATCAAGAAGATCACTCAATTTGGAATGTCCTGGGTAAGATTGATGGTAAAGAACAATCCGATAAGGCCGTTTTCATTGGTGCTCAACGTGATTCTATATGTTCTAATGGATTGAATCCAAACTCAGGCACAAGTATCCTGATCCAATTAATCAACATCCTTGGTGATTTCAAAGAAGTTTTTGATTGGAAACCACTTAGATCTATTTATTTCATCTCATTTGATGCATCAGAGTATAACTTTGCTGGTGTCACTGAATTGATTGAGGCTAAAACAAATGAGCTTAATAAAGAAGCTATCGCATACATCGACCTTTCTGGTGAAATGATGAATGGTGGTGATGATTTAACTATCTATACCAATGGATTATTACATGATTTGGTTGATTCTTTCAAATCAGAATTTAATTTCACACTAAGTGAAAATTTCCAGAGTTATGATAATTTTATCCCATTTATGAATTTGGGAATACCAATTTTAAAACCAAAATATTCCAAACATTCTTCAATTTTCAAATGTCAATCAAAATTTGAAGATTTAGATAAAATAGACCCAGGTTTTTCCAAACACGCCAATCTAATCCAGATTTTAACTCGTGCCATACTAAGTATTAGTGACGATCCATTGATTCCTTTCCATTTGATTAAATACGTTGAATCATTAGACAAACATTTGAAAACATTACAAATCGCAGCATCTAATAAATTCACCGATGCTGTTAATTTCAACGATTTGATTACTCCATTACTTAAACTTAAACAAATTGGACAAAATTTCGAAGTTTGGGAGCATGCATGGAAAGATCTTGTTGCAAATGACTCAGGAATAGAACCATCATTATTAGCTGTTCATCGCTGGAACTGGAACACCAGGCTAAACATGATTGAAAAATCAATGTTGGATAAAACGCCAAACAAAGGTGGCTTTGAAATAGAAGATCGTAAATGGTTCAAGAATGTCATCGCAGGTCCACAGTTAAGTAAACCAGAGACTAAAGATAAAGACGTTGATTGGTTTAGCTTCCCTTCGATTAGAGATGTTATTGATCGTGAAGGGTCTACTATACAAGATGTTGAAGAAGAAATTAGACGTGTTGGAATGATCATTGAGAAAGGAAACGAAATTATAATGGGGTAAGAGTCAGTCAATTTCTTATTTTTTATGCCCGAGCCCGAGGTCAAGTGTTTATTCAATTTCTTTTTATATTTGTAGACATCAGTCGTTTTGTGTCAGGCCGGATTCACAAGAAGCATTGATTTGATCAAAAGATACAGATTTTCGATCCATCTACATATCTACGTATATATATATGTGTTTTCAAATTTCAGATTTCTCAACAAATGTCGACTAGCATATTGTTCACCATCCTGAGCATATTGAGGTATACATATTATACTTATCAGTTTCTTTAAGTTCAAGCTTCGGACTGAGATCTTTTTGAATGCTGCGCGAACCAGTTTTCGATGGGGGAGCAGACTTCCAGCCCTTATCGGTGGATACGTGCTCTGGTAGACCATGAACTGCAAATATTGCTACAGTCTAGTATTACCGCCACCAGTGCTATTAGTAAACAAGTAGAAACTGTGGTGCTCATACGGCATGTTTAATTTAGGCGAAAAGGAATTACGCATTAATTATGTGTCGCGTTTGCGGGAGCTGAAAGTTATTGTTGCAAATCTTAATCACTGAGTCATTCAAATAGCATTGAATCGCTTTAAAGGAAGCAAATCAAACCCCGAAATGGCAAAATGGCATCTATAATCTCCTCACTCGGATGTGAGCAGCTTTTTGACTCATTTTAATGAATTCAGTCATCCTATTGCAAGTAAGCATTTAATATTATTAATGGGTTTTGAAAATTGGTACATGCATGAATTTCTGTGTTGTTTAAATACTATACAGTACGCCGTTTATGATCCCCCTCCCATATAGAGTTTTCGATCCAGCTTGGCATCATAATTTAATGAATATATCTGGACAGTTGATAAAGTAATGGAGCAACAACTGAAAGACGATGAAGATCATGTTATTGAGCAGGATCTTGTGGTAAATCATGAGATAGATGTCCCCGATGGTGGATATGGCTGGATTGTGGTTTTAGGAAACCTATGTTTGGGTACATCTGCTGCTTCGACTGCCGCTTACTCTATTTATCTGGCTTATTACTTGGATAAATCTCGTTTCAAACATGCTACAAAGTTGGACTTTGCTGCAATTGGTGGAATTCAACTAGGTGCTGGATTCGTTCTTGCCCCATTTATTGGGTTAATCATTCCCAAAATCGGCGTTAAGTCAACTATTGCAATGGGAGCTGTCTTCACGTTCTTAGGCTACTTCTTGAGTGGATTTGTCAACCAGTTATGGCAATTATACATAACACAAGGGTTACTCATTGGATTAGGATATGGCCTCGTTTTCATTCCTCCATATGCATTAATACCACAATGGTTTAGAAGGAAAAGAACATGGGCTGTCTCTATCACAACTGCAGGTGCTGGATTTAGTGGAATTTTATTCAATTTGTCTATTCAAGCTATCATCAAAAATTTGAGTTTGAGATGGGCATATATTATTCAAGCCATATGTTGTGCCGTATTATGTACTGTTGGGATCATTCTGATAAAAAGCAGGGATAGTTTTGTTGAGCCTGAAAAGGCAAAGATAATTGATTTTACTATATTAAAGCATCCTGTTTTTTTACTTTTTTCATTTCATGTGTTCATGGTCATGCAAGGGTATTCAGTGTTGTTGTTGGGAATTGCTGATTTCACTAAAACACTTGGATATGACTCTAAACAGTCTTCAATTGCATCAACTATGATCAGCATTGGGTTTGTCTTTGGAAGACCTTTGGTTGGCAAAATCTCAGATTATAAAGGTGTCACCACGACAACAATTTTCGTTTACATCATAGTGATGGTTCTATGTTTTGCAATGTGGATACCTATTAGAAATTACGCTTCTGTTCTTGTTTTTGGTTTGTTCCAAGGATTGTTATCAGGAACAATTTGGGTGAGTTTATCACCAATCTCATCAAGAATTTTCGGATTGAAAAAGCTAAGAAACGCGTTAAACATGTTATGGTTCACCGTCGGAGTTTCAGCGGTTGTTGCTCCAGTTATTGGTCTAAAATTAAAATCTGGAGCATTAGGAACTGAACAGTACACGCCAACGCAATACCTGAATACAGAGATATACTGTGGCGTGACGTATTTTGCTGCAGTGGTGAGTTTACTGGTGATTAGAGGGTATCTGATAGCAAGAGATGAAACTGTAAATAATGAGAAAGAAGGAAATAATATGGATAATGGAGAATTGCATTATAAGGTTGGGGTAAAAAATTCTTTGAAGTCAATGTTCACTAGGTCGAGAGTAAGATTAGTCTGAGAAATCACACGCTAGGTCCTATGTTTTTTGTGGTCTGTAGATTATACCAAAAAGCATACAATCAATAAAGATGTCGCAGTCTGATCCTTATTTTGAAGATTACTTTAGCAAAACATAACTTTTATTTTTTTGACACAAAAGTCAGGTGTCCGTACCAGACGGGCCGCAGATCCCAGGTCCAGAGAGTCGAGACTCGACGCTCAAGATCTCAAAGAAAATTATTCTTTGAGAACAAGGAAAACTTCTACATTAATTGAAATTCACCATTGAAAATGATGGAAGTATCAGTTTACTTTTGAAGATGTGACCCTCTTTAGTTTAAATCTAATTTTGGGGAATAATTCGAAGATAGTTACTCTGAAATTATGCAACGAAATACAGCCATGGTTTGATTGGCTAAAACCCAACTAAATCTGTTGATATACTTTAAAATCGAAAACGCAAACTAGTGTATAAGAGTTCATACTTCAAACATTGTCTCGAAATTTTCATCAATGAGGCTATTGGAAAGTACGCCAATTGTTTCAACCAGTCTACAACTATGTATATATCAAAACACAAATGACCAAAATAAATGAACAGTCAAAGAATAATTATGAAGTTTCACTTGACACAAGATGAAGAGTAAGCGAAGTCTCCCATGAGAGTTCATCCATGGCTATTTTTCTGTCGATGAATTTGTGAATTTATAGTAGCTGAATGTATGAACCACATAAATCAGAGCTAGACAGCCACATAAAGAAAGCAAAGAAGTATGCCATGTGGGCCTGGTAATTCATGTAAAGTGATTCTATACATACACGAGAATAAGCTTGCTCAGTCACCAAAAAATTGGAAATTAGGAACTCATCATTACAACAAGTACCTTTCGAAGTAAATCATGAAGAGTCCACTATTTATTTTATTGTTTTTATACTCTTAAGCTTTTACGTCGATCAATCAGTATTAATTTTGAATTCTAAGAGAGTAAGATAGGATTTTGTAATTCAATTTCAACGAAATTATCTGCTGATTATATTTTCCAAATACCCGGAAACTACTAGAATTTTATTTACCCGATCACCATTTATTTTTAAACGAGCTTGAAAGAACCAAAAAAGTATTAATTCATTTAACATTTACAAAACATTACCAATAGTATTCTTTCGAGAGTTTCAATGTCGTTCATCAAGAACTTCTTCTTCCCGGTGAAAACTACTGATCCTACTGAAGACGGCCCTCAAAACTCTCAAAACCCAATTGTTCAGGGCAAGTTCACACCACGTCAACTATCACGTTACAATGGCCATGACGATCCAAAGATCTTCATTGCTGTGAAAGGTACCGTGTTTGACGTGAGTTCTGGGAGACAATTCTACGGTCCTTCCGGTCCTTATGCGAACTTTGCAGGTCATGATGCATCAAGAGGACTCGCGTTGAACTCATTTGATTTTGATGTTATCAAGTCGTTTGATGAGCCAATTGATGACTTGCAAGGCTTGAACAAAGAGGAACAGGAAGCTCTTGATGGCTGGGAGTCCCATTTCAAAAAAAAGTATCCAGTAGTGGGAGACTTGATTCCAGAGATCCAGGAATAGAGCCAGTTTTGTCTTCTTTATTTATATTTTACCAATGACTTAAGCTTGATGATTTTTGAACTGGTCTCTGTAGTTGGTGATTTATTAGCGAAAATAATTTCTTTCCACTTTTACTAACCATCAACACTTTAATAACATCACTAACAATGGTCAACATTTCATTGGGGAACACAACCGTCGAGAATATCGGTACGCTTAAGACAATCAACGAGTACACACTACCAACTCGCTACGATGACGACTTCTACGCTGACCTCCACACTAAAGGATACTCTCAACTAGCCTACTATGGTGAGGTGCCAGTCGGTGCCATCAAAGCCGCTCCTGTCACTGCTCAGAACAGCACAACGCCCACCTCGGTATACATTGAGTCATTAGGCGTCTTGGAGGCTTATAGAGATTATGGGATCGGCAAAAAGTTGGTGGATTACGTTCTCGAGAAGTCAAAAGAGTCATTTGTTCATGAAGTGTCTTTACACGTTTGGAAAAAGGATGAAAAAGTGATTGTATGGTACAAAACTCAAGGGTTTGAAGTTGTCAAGGAGATCGAAGGATATTACAAGGCTCATGGATTGGAGGAACCAGATGCCGTGTTCTTGACAAAGAAAATATAGCGATAGATATAGTTAATTAGATAAATTAAATGAACGTAAGATTTGCAAAGGGATTTTATTTTTTATTTGTTTAATATACATCCTGTGATAGCATCTATTCAGCTTCGTCTTCTGTGTCTGTATTAATGTCGGTGAAGTCTTCTTCAAGATCACTTTCATCTTCCTCATCACTACTTACATCTTCAACAACCTTTCTAACCTTTTCACCTTTCATTGAAGCCAATGCACCAGCAATTGAATCTTCATCAGGATCAGGAATGTCATACACTTCATCCAATTCCTCTAGTTTAGGAGGTTCTTGGACATCCATGATTATACATGCGTCGATATCATTCGCAAAATAATCCAAAGATTTTATAACCACACGGAATTGATAATGACCAATTTCTTTAGGAGTTGGAGAAGTCAATGGGATTTTGAACGTTCCAACTTCAACTCTTTGACCATCTAAGTATTCTTCATTAGATAATTCCAAGTTTGAAAGACTTAAATTGTTAAAAATGGATGGAATTTCTGAAACTTTGCCATCCTTTTGTAGAATAACAAGTGCAATATAACTAGATTTTTTCAAAAATGGAGAATAGTTGGAATATAAAGTTGGTAATTCTGGCTGATCAGTGACTATTTTGTATGGGTTTCTTAATGTTTCTAACGTGTCGATTTCTTTCAATTTTTCATCGGAATATTTAGAAATGCCATGATGTTTTGGAGATTTCACCAAGAATTTGATTGAAATGTATGCGTTAGATGATGGTGTGACGACAGATTCACCTGGAACTTTGAATTCAGCCTTGATAAGTTCTAGATTAGGAATCTTTGAAGCTATTTCTAAAGTTTCTTTCAACTTAGTTTCATCTTTAATACCCAATGTAAGTTTTATTTCATCTTGCGATAATGTGAATAGTTTACCAAGTTTAGAAACGTTTGAGTTTTTAACAGCTTCTGGATCAACATTTGGCAATTGTAATAGATCATTTTTGTTAAAATTTTTCAATGCTTGCGTGAAGTGTTTGTGTGCTTTTATAGCTATTAATGTGACATCGGTGTTTCTGAAAGTTGCTGAAATGTCCACCAAACCTAACAATAAGCTTGGGACTTTGGAGATAATAGTGAGCTCTTTATCATTCAACGATCCATTTCTTTCCAAGTATTTGTTCAAAACAATTAAAATTTCATCCGAAGAGAGACCTGATTCTTTTAATTCATAAGTATTACTCAACCAATTCAAGATATCGTCAAGTTTGATAATTTTTGATGGATTATAATTCAGCAATTTTTCAACAAACAAAGTGGCAGAATCATTGTGAAGGCCCTTTTTAGTGTATGCTCTTGAGCTATTCCACCAACTAGAAACAATTGAAGGCAAAACAAACCCAATAATAAGAATGTATAACACCAACAAGATAGGTGACGATAATTTACCTTCGATCAAAAACTTTGGTAAAGCAATTCCATGTGATGTTTCTTGAGGACCATCTGGATGTCCATATTTTTCATAGTTTTCTTTCACAGCTTCATCAGTTAAAGCTTGGTATGCCTTAGAAATCAGCACGAATTTCTCTTCCAATTCTTTTCTTTCTTCTTCAGAAACATCACTTTTGATCTTATCAGGATGGAACTTGACTGACAACTTTCTGAAATGAGACTTGACTTCCTTTTCAGTTGAACCAAAGTCAATTCCTAAAATTTCATATGGATCAAACGTATTGGCCACCGATTCCACCTCATGGGTGCTAATATACGACACAAGTGACACAATTACGAGCCATCCAACGACCAAGAACAGCAGTTTCTTGGTCCAGAATGGCTTTTTCTTCGACTTGGCCCTGAATTGCTTGATCTCCTGTGAGACGGCCTTGGTCTCGGCATGAATTGCACCCTTCTGCTCTTCTTCACCTTTGCCCGTTTGGCCTCCTGAGAGAGAGCCCCAAAGCGAGCCCAGAGTCACAGGTACCACTGCAACCGAGACCACGGCTAGCACGAACACGGGCCACGTGTCGGCCTTCTCGTCGTACGCGTATCTCGAGTTCATTTTCGCTGTTCTAGTGGTTTCAGATCTTAACAAGTATCAACAGTTGAAAAAAGTGTCCACATGATTTTTTCGCGAACTTTTTCAATTAGTTTTTTTTTTCTTCGTGATGAGAGAGACAAAAAAAAACAACCGAAAAGTTCCAATTAAGTATTAAGCACTTTAACTAGAGCCATTTGCATAATGTTTGGAGGATCCAGTGGAGTCCCAGTGGAGATTGAAGGATGGCAGGGCGCGTCGATGGAGGACCTCCTTAGTTTTCTGAGTAGGAAGACGCGGATTATCGTGCAGAACGCAGCGATCGAAGGTATCAAAGTGGTCGGGACAGTCCGTTCCCAACAGGATGCAGACTCGTTGGTCAAGTGGACTGGTGTCAGATTCGCTGGTAACGCACTGCGTATCAACAAGAGAGTCAGCCAGCAGACCTCTAATACCATTGAGGTGCTAAAAGGGTTTTTGTACAGAAGATACAGCAGGGAAGCAAAGTTGTTGGACTTGACGAATATCGCAAGTGATGCAGAATTACAACAGAAAGGGATGTTGAGTTCGATATCTACACAGAGTAGAATGTTTCCTGCTTTGATGAAACTGGCATCACAGGAGAATTTTACAGTTGAGAGTGTTTCGTTATCAGAGAATAATTTGACGGATTTGAATGGTGTCACTACTTTGGCTCAAACTTACCCACATTTGGTCAATCTGTCAGTGGCTAATAACAAATTAAACAAGTTAACATCATTGGACATTTGGAAGAATAAGTTTAAAAGTTTAAGAGAAGTCGTATTAGCGGGAAATTCGATCTGTAATGATATTAATTACAAAAATGAAGTTTTAAAAGTATTCCCTAAAGTTGTTTTATTGGATGGAATACAGATTAGAGATGAATCAAAATTGAATCAGATCTATAATTTGCCTGTATTGAGAAAACAATTCTTCTTTGAAGACACTCAAATTCAAGAAATTTCAACTCAATTTTTATCAAATTTCTTACAATTTTGGGATAATGACAGATCTCAATTATTACAACTGTATCAGCAAGAATCTCAATTTTCAATCTGCGTTGATTCATCTGTTCCAAATGATGCAAACGCTTCACAAGTATCATTCGGGTACTACCTTCCTCTTTCAAGAAACTTATCAAGAGTATCTAGTGAAAATTCAAGGAATCAAAGATTAGGTAAAGGTCAGGAACAAATTTTCAAAATCTTTCAACAACTTCCAAAGACAAAACATAAGCTCACTGAAGATCCAAGTCTCTATTCAGTTGAAGCTTGGAGATTCCCACAAGTCAATGGATTTCTAATATCACTACATGGATCATTTGAAGAGACTGCCAAACCTGAAACTCCAGCATCATCCAACACATCAAGACCACAGTCAAGCAGACGATACGCGTCAGGATCTGCATCTTCTTCCAACAAACTCACTCCTAAATCTTTTGATAGAACGTTCGTTATTGTCCCTACAGCAAACGGGCTTATCATTGCCTCTGATTTGTTAACAATCAGAGCAGTGTCTAATGCCAAATCATGGAACGAATTAAGAAATGTACCAACACAACAACAACAATCAGCATCGGTAACTAGCAGTGCAAATGTTTCTGCATCAGCAACACCACCACCACATGCACCAACGACGCCCTTGGGATCATTGAACAACACCCCAACACCAACTAACACGGCACAGAACATTCGGGCAGTGGCACAATCATTACAATTACCACCATCAGTCATGCCTGCACAAAGAGAAATCGTTGCGAGGTTACATTTGGAAACTAAATTGAATTTACAATTCACTTTAATGTTGGCTGAACAAAGTGGTTGGAATTTCGAAACTGCATTGAATGGATTTAATCAAAGTAATTCAGCTGGGCAAATCCCACCTGAGGCATTCAAGTGATTTTTTTTCGCCGTGAAGAGAGTCAAAAAATCAAATGTATAGTGTGTATAGTTGTGGATCTATTGTTGATTTACTTTTGTTAATAACATGTTATTTTTAGCTGGTCTCATGTTGATTGCTGATAATTGGCCAAATTGAATTCTAAAAAGACGTAATGTATACTAAATTAGGTGATTTGATATTTGTCAATTTATACGATTAAGATAACTATGCTGAAGTGAGTTTACGACTGAGTGATTAGAATATTAATTAACTTGTACTTTAATTATAATGAGTGACATTCGATCAAAAACAAAACACTAGTAATCTTTATAAGATCATACACTAGTAACGAATGGATGTATTCTATAAACAACGAGATGGGTATTATTAGAAAAAAAAATGGAAACAAGAAAGGTGTAGTGAACATGTTCCAACATTGATAAAATTCATCACCTTAAACAGTCCATACCCACATCAAGCACCTCCAAAAACATGAAAACTTAGAATTAAATTAAATCAAGAAAAATAAAGTGATTGTCTCAGATATGTTGAATTTTCCAGAATCAATTCAAACCAATGATCTTTGTCCTAGTTTTTCATCAAAATCAGAACTTCTTCCACTTTCATCCTTTTCTGATCCTAAACTGCGTTGTCCAACTCCATTGCCATTGACTAGATCTACTTGATCTTGTTCATCTAAAACTTCTTGTTCAACTTCAGATTGTAATTGTTCTAACCTAGCATTTTCTTCTTGTGCTTTCTTGAACAAGGCGGCATAACCGTAAACAGAACTTTGTCTTAATCTTGGACCGTATTTTTCAAAAAGCCATGGAACTGGGACCATTGCTAATGAAATGAACGCAAATAACGAAGTCGCCCAATCGATATGTAATTTATTGTACATTTGAACAACAAATAATGGGAAAACAGAAGCCAATAGATATCTGAAAAAATTATTTGCAGCTAAGGCACTTGCTAATGATAATGGTGGGTAAGACATTGAAAAATAAATAATTGTTGAGAAGAAGATTAAAATCAAACCAAATCCAAATGGAACACCAGCAATAACAGCACTGATCCAATGAACATTATGTCTTGAAGTCCAGCCTAACCAGAATAAAGAAACAGGTAATGCAACAGATCCAATCTTACATAAGATCAATCTTGTTTCTGGAGCAGGAATAATCAATTTACCTTCTTCATCACGAGCACCAACTGTTCCATCTGGGTTCTTTGGGAAAAATTTAGTTCTGTCAATGTAGATGTATGTTGCTGTACCTAAGACAATACCAATCATAACACCAAGGAAACATAGACCAGAAACACCCAGACTCATACCATAAACACCTCTAAAGATGATTGGATAAGCTTCAAAGAAACCAAATAGGACTGCAAACACAAATGCGGTATAGATGGAGAAAACCATGACAATTGGTTCAACAAATAACATTTTCATTGGCGTCATTAAAGTGACCAGTAAGATAAATTTCAACAGTTGTAAAGGAGTTGCTTTTGGCTTAGCTAGCTTAATACCTCTCTTTTTTGCTCTTCTTTTCAAAAGAATCGGTTTATAAGTTTCTGGGGTGAGGAAGACAGGAACTAAGATAGCGCCTGCAAACATTAAATTAACCCATAATGTCCATTTCCAACCTTTCTTTTCAGCAACAAAACCACCAATAATTGGACCCAAAACAGGACCCATGAATGGAGCTAAACAAAAACCAGCCATGGCAAGACCCATGTATTCAAAATCCCAAATATCGGCAATTGTACCACCAGCAACTGCCATTGCTGGAGATGCGAAGAAACCTGAGAAAAATCTCAAGATTAAGATTGACCAAATATTTTTTGATAAACCAACACCCATGATGAATAACATGGAAATAGGAAGTGAACTAATGTAAACGATTCTTCTACCAACCATTTCTGACATTGGAGCGGCCAAGACTGGACCGAATGCTAAACCAATCAGATAGAATGTTAAACCTGAAATAGCCAATGTTTGACTGACACCGAATTCAAAAACAATATCACCAACACCACAAACATATAATGAGGAACCCAAAGAGACAATCAGACAAATGGAAGCGGTAACCATTGTGATTGCCCATTTTTTGGTATGTGTCCAAGTCTTTGGATCATCTTTATCATCTGGACCATCCCATTCTAATAATGCAGGGTCCATACCTTCATCTTCTTCAGAAGTTTCTTCTGATCCTTCACCTTTCAAAATGGCTTTCTTAGCACTATCTCTCAATGACTTTCTAGAAACAGATTTTCTGGAAACTGTTCTTGTTAATGCTAAATGGTATGATTCAGATTGATTTGCATCAAAATCTGGTTCTTCTGTTTGTGGAATACCATATACATCATCATCAGTAAAAGATTTGCGTGATCTAGCCAGGGATTGAATTGATTTGACTCTTCCCAAAGGCAATGGTTCTGTGGCATAATCATCTTCTGGATGAAATGGTCTATCAACTGAATGGATCTCATCTGTACTCTCAGCATCTAGGGCTCTTCCAACTGGCTCATCTTCAGCTGGACTCTGTGTCTTTTGCAAGGTCTCCACCGAATGGGTGTCGTCATTGACAGTTGTGTCGTTGTGTGTAGTGTTGTGAGACTCTTCGGCTTCATTTTCAGCATGAAGGTCCTCGTCCTCGCTAAGAGCTGAACGAGCGCTTTCGTAATCAGTCGTTCCAGTACTGTGAGATTCAGGCAGAGAATGCAGGGAATCTCTGTTGCTTGCTGTACTAGAGGCATTGGCGGCGTTTCTAAGAGCCTCCTCTTCAGCCTTGGTAGCACCGATAGCCATGATTTTTAATTATAGGGGAGTTTAGTAAACATTAAAGGAAAGAAAAAAAGGGCTGCTGAGCTTTTTATAAGTGATACGCAACTAAATGCGTATAGTTGATAGAATCCAGGGTCGTGCCGCGGAGTAAACAACGGGTGGCTGACGTAATCAGAAGTGGCATCGGTGTTTCGGGATTAAAAGCCTCAAAAGGCCGCTGGTTACTCTGCAAGGGATTTTGATCACCAAAGGAAGATTTGTTACTAGGACTATACTGTGTTAGTGGTTGCTGTTGTTTGTATGTTGTTCTAAAAGAATTCGGCTGCCCTCGTTTAACTGTAGTGGAAATTGTGTTTGAAATTTGAAGTGGTCGGGGCGTGGGCGTACCGAGTGTGTCTAACACTGGAAGACGAGTGTGTTGCAGAGGATTGCGTGAGTTTGACTATTGGACCGTGGTATCTGTTTCAGCCGTTTTTAGTAACCCTCGGGTCTCGTGCTACCACCCTCGACTCTTGAGTCACCAGATGAGCACGCGCCCACCTGCCCACCTGTCACATTCACTTCCGGTAGATCTTTATTTTGAAAAAATTATCTCTGTTCAAATATATTCCTCTGTACATAATTAGAGTTTTAGCCATCATAGATCTGAGGTATAGAATCTCACTCACACCACGCGCTTCATGTCGGATTCACAGATCTCTTTAGGGAGCATCATATACTCCGCAGTTAAGCCATTCTTCAAGATATATCTTATCATTGGATGTGGATTCTATTTGGGCAGACGAAACGTTATCAGCGTAGATACGGCCAGAAACTTGAGTGATTTGGTGATAACACTTGCTTTGCCTTGTCTTCTATTCAACAGAATGGTTCAAAACTTACAGTCAAGTGATATAAAACAGATTGGCATAATCGGGTTGATCTCCGTGTTGATTATGATTTTTGGTGCAATTTGCTCATACCTGGCATACTTATTGAACAAACCTCGCTTTTGGAAAGGAAGTGCAATTGCAGTTGGTATGTTGTCTAATATTTCAGATCTACCCATTGCATATTTGGAGACATTCGGTATTGGAGGGATTGCATTCACTGATGAAGAAGGTGAAAAAGGAATCAGTTATATTTGTGTTTTTACCATGTTTCAAATTTTTATTCAGTTTAATTTGGGATTGAACAAACTTATAGGATATGATTTTGAACAACAAACAAAATTTCAAGATAATGATTTGGAAAAAGCAAGCATCTCAGGTGAAAAGAAAATCAAAGATGAAGAAGCAGATGAAGCAGATGAAGAATTGGAAGACGATGATGATCATCAAAGTGAAGGTCTAGATGAAACTAGCACCAGCAGCAGCTCTAGATCAGAGATAATTGATGACATACGTGTTGTTCCACTAGAACCAGCTAGTTCAACGAGATCACGTTCTTCATCTCACAGCACTTCACACCTATCTAGATTTCTATCAAACACATCAATACTCAGAAGACAAACAACAAACCATACCATGAACGAAATAGTTAACGAATATTCCGAAGCAGAAGCGATTAAAAGAGTCAATTCAAGAGTCAGACAAGGACATTTTACAGAATTAGAAGTCATTAATGAAGAAGAAATATCAACTACAAAACCATCAAATTTCAAAAAATTCTTAAGATTTACATACGATAACATGACAAAACCTATTTCAATGACTTTAATAATAGCAGTCATCATCGCAATGATTCCATGGGTCAAGGGTCTTTTTGTTAAAGGTCAGTCATTCGTTCATATTCCATCTGCACCAGATGGGAAGCCTCCATTATCTTTTATCATGGATTTCACTCAATACATAGGTAATGCAAGTGTTCCTTTAGGTCTTTTGATTTTAGGGGCCACATTATCGCGTCTAGAAGTTGGTGAGATGCAGCCAGGATTTTGGATTACACCATTAATATTAACTCTTTATAAATTGGTTTTATCTCCAATTATTGGAGTTTGCATAATTTTGGGTTTAAACAAGGCCAATTTTTTCATTGATGATGATATTTTAAAATTCATTTGTTGTATTGTGTGGTGCTTGCCAAATGCTACTAGTATCATTTACATTACTGCATTTTATACCCCAGTTGATGATGATAGATTTCATCAGATGGATTATTTGGCATTAACTTACATGATGCAATATCCGTTGTTATCAATTGCATTGCCTTTCCTCACTACATTCACCATGAAAGTTCTTCTATGAACTTATTCGCATTTATTTTATTTATTTGTTCTTATTGCATAAAATAGCTTTAAACTCTTAATTTTTAATGTTCATGTTAAGTTACTCCAGTTTTGATCGTATCTACTTTCTATTTTTGAATCATTAATCATTAATCATTAATTTTAATTACATGAGGCGAGTCAGTGTCCAAAATCTACCGTGTAACCAGACCACCAGTCTCTGCCCCCATATATATACAACAAGATTGCGTATTCATCTCTCACATAATGAAAAGAATCTTGAAATTTCTTTATAAATGTTTCGTAAGCGCAGTTACCAAAATTGACGTTTTAGATAAAAGTTCAATAAAGAGCGTACAACTCAGTATGAGGACGCTAACGAAGATTTTACTCTGGCATTCTTTTCCCCTCCATTCACCAATCTGTAACACTAATGATGCAGTGAATAGAATGCGTTCGTATCAAAGAAAAAAAAAAGTTAGAAGAAAGAATGATTCATTTGAAATTTTTTACTTTTGATGGCGAGTGTGTTGGTGCACGGATTAAATTTTTTCTGATTCTGATTTTATTTTTTGTGCGGGCTCCAGTAGTAGAGACATAAAATCAAAAACACAATAAAGATTGACACAAAATTGAAACTGACTTGACTTTTAGAGAGTGGAAAATAATAAAACAGTGGATGTGTTAGTGATATTTGAAACGTGACCAGTATTTGTGCCCCATCAATAAAGACACTCCACACACCAGCACATATACACTATGGGTCTTTTAATTAAAGATATTGTGGATGGTGCTCCTCAGAAACGGAAAGTACGCAGCCGGAAACGGGTTCGCATCAGTGAGGAAGAGACTAGTCCCGAGAATGGAGATGACAATATACTGCCTCGTGCAATGCCTACCGTTCTGAGACGGACTAATGCAACACGAAGACCGAATCGATACAGAATAGGGCTTCAGGAGCGAGTTGTTGATGAAAGTGATGAGGCTTCTGCTAATAGCAACGCCCCGAACAGAATAAGCAATAGTGGAAATCCTCAAGAGGGCCTGAACTTGGATGTTGGAGCTGATAGGGACTTCAGAGAAAGTATACAGACGTTGGAGAATGAGGCTGATACGATACGAAGAGATCTGATGGATGATATTCGCATCACTTTCGGTAATGATATTTTTAACTTTACGGGGCCAGAATATGCTGATGAAGATGAACTGATAAATAATGTTACGCAACCCGTTGAGATTGTTGATCGTGATGATTCAGATAATAGAGCTGTGAATTTCACTAGAGTCACTGGATCAAGAAGTGTTAGAAGAAGATATAGCCCACTACGCTTGGAATCATATCAGAACTCAGGTAACGAACAGTTGCCGCAAAGGGAGCAAGGTGATGATGATGTCAACAGCTCTAGACATAATCCATCAGGTTCAACATCATGGACAAGAAGTGTGAGGAGAAGAGTGATTCAGATCAATCCAGAGACTTCTCAAGAAAGGGAAGCTCTTTTCAATGACAATAATGATCGTGTTGGTAATCCAAACAGAGGACTGTTAAACCAGCGTGTTCAATTCACGGGGGTTCCAGTATTGCAAACTTCTTATTTAAGAGCACCAGATGGTCAACCGCTTTTGTTGAGAGACCGGATATTGGAATACAGAGACAGCAGAGACCGAAATCAATACAGAAATCAGAACAGAAATCAAACTGGAAATCAAACTGGAAATCAAAACAGAAACAGTTTTGTCATTGGAACAGAGAATGATGAACTGAGTGAATGGACGGTCCATCCTGGAAATAACAGAAGAAGTTGAAATGACACTATTATATGTTTTACGAAGTACTATTTTTTTTCGTTATTTTAATATACTAAAATTTCATGATTGAATGCACCCTTAATATTTATTTATACTTTGTAGTAGACCTAGAAGGCATTTCGGATGATGTGACATGAAGACGCTCACTCAAGATGTTTTCTCAACAAAGATGGCCATTAGTACAAATACACTATAAAACATAGCTAAAGGATATGCAATCAATGGTCTGACATTATCGAGTTTTAAAACTGCCACAAAGAATCCAGATGCTGAGTAAGTACTCCAGACTGTAGACAAAGTCGATAGGGCATATCCCAATCCGTTGTTCAGATTAACAAACACACCGAGCAGACTGATAGGAACTAAAGGTAATAGACAATATCCAATGACAGAAGCTGTGCGTATGAAATCAATAGAAACGTCATCACTCATGAGTTTGAAGAAATAATGCAATGAAACAGTCCCGAACAGGGCAACACCATATATGTATCCAAAATGAATCTTTCCTGCCAATAGTAAGAACGTACCAAAAATAAGACAGAATAGTAAAGGTCCAGCAAGATCAGAATCCGTCATCACTTCCTGTGGGATTGTGCCCCTTGGGTTCAACACCACAAGAGTTTTCTGCTTGATATGGCTGAAGTTGATCCCTAATTCTTCGAGTAGTGCTGGTTCGCCTGGGTATCCTGAAGTGGAGAAAGCAGCCAGTATTCCTGTCGATAGTGGACCATTCGGTATGTTTCCCCCATCAAACTGTGAACCATAGGTGGAGTCCATTGTGCCCTGAGCCGCATTTCCGGAGCTGAAATCGTACTGGTTACCGTACTGTGAGGGGATAAACTGGAGATTGGCGTCCTGCTGGTTGTAGAAGGCCATTTTTTTCTCTGAATGTTTTGATCTGTTAATGGTTGTGATGAATTGTTCGGTCCTCTTTTTTTTTTTTGATTTCGAAGCGCGAAAACACGAGTTGTTCAGTTGTATATTTGGAAGTACAAGATGTCAGAGGAAGGCCCATACACCGATCTGGAACGCTCCGTACTGCAATTCGTCATTTCCGTTGGTTCAGTGTCGGCCAATGCGCTGAAAGCTTCCGTTTTTGACAAGTTGAAGAGAAGTATCCTTGAAGAGACAGGAACTGAAGAGTTAATACCAGAACAACAAATCTTGAGTGAAAGAACATTGAACACTAGTATTGATCTTATAAATAGAAAACTACAACCAATAGGTTACAAAGTCGCCAAAGTCGTGAGTCAGCTTGATTACGACCCATATTACGTTTACATCAACACTCAACCTGACGAACCATCAAAGATAAGTTCTGGATTCACAGCAAAAGAGATCAGTATCATTAAAAAGATTATTGATCGTATAATTTCAGAGAGTGAAGACGAGACTTTTGAAATACTGGAAAAAAATGCGTTGGAATTCTGTTCCAATGAAGGAATGACTACAACAGAAGGAAACAAATTCTTATCACTATTGGTGAATGCAGGTTGGCTTAACAAGAGTAAATTGAACAGATATCACCTTTCTATAAGGGCATTAGCAGAGTTGAAACCAATGTTGATAAAGAAATACGGTATTAAAACCCTTGATCGATATACTGATGGGATATTGAACTCATGTTCTGGTTGCAAGGAGATTGCTACAATTGGTGTTCGTTGTCATAATGATGACTGTAATGTTAGATTTCATAGACGTTGTCAAGAATATTTTGCAAGAGCTAATGGATCAGAATGTCCAAATCCCGCATGTGATATAAACTGGGCCGAGTTTAGTCCTTCTTCTTTTGGATTCACGAGGAAATGATTGACTCTTGTATAGATTCTGCTTCAATTTCGTCAACAAGATCCCATACTATATCATCAGCGATTCTTTGGTTGTAAATCTCGTGTAATTCAGAAACATCGTCATCTAGATCCGCCGGTTTGAATTTGAAATGTGGCCCAGAATTTATTCCGGCAACACCTTCCTTAAAAACACTAATCATTGGATAGTAACCTAACGTCCCGTTGTTTTTATGAGTATCATCTTGAATCTTGGAATTGGTCTTCAATTCTGAGTTTGGTGGTTGATAATCATAAAGATCTTCAAAAGCGACACCAAGATACTCCCCATTCTTATATATCTTCAAATTGGAATTGGGTATATAGTTAGGCTTCCATGGGTTTGAATCTGGTATTGCTCGTTCTCCAAACACAATAACTGGATTCAACAAATGTTCCATCTCTTTGGTTGAGACATAATCAAATTTTTCCCAAAATAATCTATGTTTGTATCTAATTGCTATCTGATCTCTAATTATATCTTGAAAATTCTCATTTTCATTTCTCTCAGGCAATTCTAATAATACACCTATTACATCACCAGTCTTGAACCCACCGTCCATAAAATCTTTCAATCGAGACAAATGCACCCTTTGGCCTGTTTTGTCCCTCAAACCATACCCATAACCATCGAAGCCAACAGGAGCTTCGATTGATGCTTCTCGTCTTCCAATTCCAACTCTGACATGACTATCTTCATCACTTTTCAATATTTCGAACTCCCAATACACTTTTCCCTTAGTGATAGCAACATCCACTCTGGAACTAACCCACCCTTTCCTCGTTGAGGCAGACAGTAATTCATCATTGAATAAGATTTCTGAAGATCGGTCAATCAAACTTATTGATGGCTTGAATGGAGGGAGATCAGTTGTTCCAAACTTGAGAATTGGTAGATATGGATTTGGAGAACACGCACTGTATTGGAACCCTCGTCTTGTGTTCATTGGGACGTCATCAATCACATTAAAACCTTCCACATATTGGGATCCAACAGCTCCTGGTTCAAATGGGGTGAAGTCAACAGGTTTGTAGGATATGTAAGGTTGAAACTTGTTGATTGTTATGTTTCTTATTGGCTTGGGAATCGGTGTGGCTGAATGCGAGGTAGTTTGTCTTTGCAATGTGTTAAGAAGCAGCTCATTATGCGATTCTTCATCAACTGGCCGTTTCTGAGGGATTACTTGCTCAGACATTGTGACGCCTGGGACCTTTTCAAAAGATTTCTAGTGATTGGACCTAATTTGTGATTTACAGTGAATTTTCATGTTTACCTTTTCGCGATCTTACCCGATATGAATGGCAGATGAAGATTTCTGATACTGAACCCAGTGAGTGTTTTTAGCTTCTATAGTTTGCTGATTCTATTATCTATACGAAATGAGTCCACAGTCTTTAAAACACAGTGGGAAACGTCAAGCAATCCACTCAGATCATAATTCATTGCATCCGTAACGATATCGTAGTTTGTCTGGTGCCTGTAAACATTCAACTTGGAAGAATGTCCTAAAAGAAGCAACTTTTCCGGAAGTGTCCAGTTATTTAACCCAATCCATTCCACCTGGGATAATGGAAAACTTGGGAGTCCTTTATGAGCTCTTGTACTGAGGTTGAAAATCAACGGTGGAGGATGATGAGCTTTCAAATTGAAATGACGTCTGATAACCTCATCAATGGGCAGTCCTTCATGTTTAGAAACAAATACTGTATTTGATTGTAGTTTCAATATCTTCTTTAGAAACTTCACTAGTTTCACTGGATGGTACATCATGAGCATGGACACATCTGGAGATGGCCTCACTTTGACTTTCCCGGTGGTACGGTTCTCCAAAGACATGTTCCTCGAGACATCACGCACCACAGACTCCAGGAACATCACGGATGATCTAGAGTGGTGGAATGATGCCATACTGAGGGTCCCGTGCCCTTGAGGCCTCACACTCGAGATGCACCATGGTAAAGGCCCAGTTGAGAGTCTCCGGGCCCTTTCAAGCCCCAGATCTTCCACAACTACCACCTGCACGCCTGCCCCAAACCATTCGAGGAGCCCTACTGTAGCCAGGCAGCAGGCGAGTGACTCTCCACTCAAAACCACCAGCATCTTTCCACTATTACTCTCTTAACTAAGACCAAACGCTCATACTCTTTCGCGAATTTTCGGTTTTTGGCAGCACCTCCTCATGTGATGGAAAGACTGCATCAAATAAACAATTGCACCACTTGGACAACTTTCGTACTCCAAGCAAATCCAATTGCACACAATGGCTATAACAGGAGTTGCCTTCGCGGCCCATGTGACTAGGGATCCGGTGCTATACTCAGAAGCACTGGAGTTCTACAAGAAACTGGGTTTCAAACTTGTCAGAAGTTATATCAGGGACTTGAATTCAACAAGTTCCATCAAGGGAATTTCTCATGATTCATTGAAGGAATCATGGTTAGAATCACACAGACTATCAGAGTTCAAAAACAATAAAAGAGTTCCTCTGCAAGAAAGTAACTCTTTCCAGTCTGAAGGTGTAATTGTTAAATTGAGACTGGCAAACCCTGATGCAGTGCATGATTCTTCTGCTCAACATAGTAAATTAGATGGTTTGATCAGTTATTTCACTGCTGAATTAGAAAAAGTTTCTGAAATTTTGAAAGTGGCCATCGACGACAACGAAATCTATGTCAAAGATCCATTGGGAAACACACTACATTTTGTCGATTACCCAAATCCTTTGAAATCAGCCACCAAAATCAACGAATCTTTTTATGCCCAATTAGATTCTAGTAAAATCGCAGTGGAGCCACCAATTGACTCCAAGAAGAAAAAAATTGCAGTGATGACTTCAGGTGGTGATGCGCAAGGGATGAACGCCGCTGTTAGAGCAGTTGTCAGATCAGGTATTTTCTACGGTTGTGACGTTTTCGCCATTTATGAAGGTTATACTGGTCTAGTAAAAGGTGGTGACTTCATTAAGAAAATGCACTGGGAAGACGTGAGAGGATGGCTGGCATTAGGTGGTACTTTGATTGGTACTGCTAGATGTAAAGAATTTAGAGAAAAATGGGGTCGTTTAGTTGCTGCTAAGAACATGGTGTTAAATGGAATTGATGCATTAATTGTTTGTGGTGGTGATGGTTCTTTAACTGGTGCTGATTTGTTCAGAGCTGAATGGCCATCATTGCTGGAAGAACTGGTCGAGACTGGTGAGTTAACCCAACAACAGATTCAACCCCATGAACATTTGACTATTGTTGGTTTAGTTGGTTCAATCGATAATGATATGTCTGGTACCGACAACACTATTGGTGCTAATTCCTCATTGGAGAGAATAAGAGAATTGGTTGATTACATTGATGCCACTGCTGCATCACACTCAAGAGCTTTCGTTGTTGAAGTCATGGGTAGACATTGTGGTTGGTTGGCCTTAAATGCAGGTATTGCAACCGGTGCTGATTACATCTTTATTCCTGAACGTGCTCCTGATAAGGGAACATGGAAGGACGACTTGAAAAAAGTCTGTCTACGCCATAGATCTAAAGGTAGAAGAAACACAACAGTTATTGTCGCTGAAGGTGCTCTAGACAAAGAATTGAATCCAATTACTTCTAACGAAGTTAAAGATGTATTGGTAGAGTTGGGTCTAGATACAAGAGTTACCACATTGGGTCATGTTCAAAGAGGTGGTTCTGCTGTTGCTTCTGATAGACTTTTGGCAACTTTACAAGGTGTCGAAGCCGTTAAAGCAGTTTTGGAATTAACTCCAGATGATCCATCACCATTAATCGGCACACTAGAAAACAAAATTATCAGACAACCATTGGTCGATGCGGTTAAGTTAACTAAGGAAGTCGCTGAAGCTATCGCACAAAAAGATTTTGATAGAGCAATTTCTTTAAGAAACACCGATTTCATCGAATCATATCAAAATTATATCGCTTTATCTCAACACGACGATGGAACCCAAGTTTTACCTGAAGATAAACGTTTGAACATTGCCATTGTACATGTTGGTGCATCAGCTGCCTCTTTGAATTCAGCCACACAATCAGCAGTCTTGTATGCTCTTTCTAGAGGTCATAGAGCCTATGCCATCCAAAATGGGTTCAGTGGATTGATTCGTCATGATTCTGTCAAAGAGCTAACATATCAAGATGTAAATGGATGGCATCATATGGGTGGTTCTGAAATTGGTACTAACCGTTCCTTACCCTCTGTAGATATTGGCCTTGTTGCATACTATTTCCAGAAGTACAGATTTGATGGTTTGATTATAATTGGTGGATTCGAGGGCTATACTTCATTGCATGAACTTTACAAAGCAAGAGAACAATTCCCTGTTTTCAACATCCCTATGACTTTAATTCCATCAACAGTTTCCAACAACGTTCCTGGTACTGAATACTCATTAGGTGCTGATACTTGTCTGAATACTTTAGTCGAATACTGTGATGCTGTTAAACAATCTGCATCTGCTTCAAGAAGAAGAGTTTTTGTGGTTGAAGTGCAAGGTGGTCATTCCGGTTATATTGCAAGTTACATTGGTCTTGTGACTGGAGCTGTTGCCGTTTACTCACCAGAAGCAAAAGTCTCTATTAAGACTATTCAAGAAGATATTGAATTATTGAAGAAGAATTACAACTTAGATAAAGGTGAGAACGGATCCGGTAAGATGTTGATTCGTAACGAGGCTGCTTCCAAAATATTCACTACTGAACTGATCTCAGATATAATTCAGGAAGCATCTGACGGTAAGTTTGAGACAAGAACAGCAATACCAGGTCACGTCCAACAAGGTGGTAAACCAACTGCTGTCGATAGAGTCAACGCTTCCAGATTCGCCATCAAATGTGCCAAATTCATCGAAGAATGGAACGAATCATTACCAGAAGAGAACTTGGACGGAAGTGATAAACATTTAAGATTCAAGTTCGTCAATGGTAAAAAAATCACAACAGTTGGTGATAATAGCAGATCTGCAGTTGTAATTGGGATCAAAGGCTCAGAGATGTTGTTCACACCTATCTCAGAGCTATGGAAACATGAAACTAATGTCGCAGAAAGAAAAGGTGTTATCATCCACTGGGATCATTTCAACCAGATTGGTGATGTTTTAAGTGGAAGATCTTTTTTGAAACAAGATACTGCGATTTCACAAATTTAATCTGTAAAATAGTTAAAACATATATTTATTATGATATTGAGCTTCCGTTTTGTTCAAAACTTTGTAAATGATAATTAATATTGATAATAATAATAATTAATTAAATTAACAATATTAATATATTATATAATAATATGGACGTATAATTAGTCGATGATTTCTTGAATAATATATCTATATATATAATTTTAACCTACAGCTGTCGCATAGCCCTAAATCTCCATAATTTCTCAATAAATTATAAGATCTCATTAATCAAAAATTCCTCCGGACAAAGTGTGCAGAAAATCACTTTCCGCTCAATATGCGATTTTATCTGTTCAATTAAGTGATAGCACGTCAATAACTCTCGAAATTATATTTACCGTATACATTTTAGTATATCATGAGTTGACCCTTTCTGATGTCCAGAAAGTATCTTTTTGATTCATATAACTAGTACTTTAATTTACCGTCAAAAAAGAGAATGAACTCGTAGGATGATTACAAATAGATATCTTGATAGTGAAGAAAATGCTGGGCTTAAGATTTCTAGGAGATCAGTAGAAATCTACGACAGCACAGTGATAGTAAAACGTATATGTGTGTAGTTTCATTTTATATCACATTAAACAAGAACAAAAATATATAATCATTAATAAATTATTTGGGTTTAAAAGTTTTCAAACAAGAATATGACATCTTTAAGTTTTTCAAACACAATAGAACATTCTAACTGTTGATTGGTTTATCGAAAGTGGCTAAAGCGGCTTCTTTGAAAGCTTCAGACAAGGTTGGGTGAGCGTGACAGACTCTGGCAATGTCTTCAGTAGAAGCACCGTATTCCATAGCCAAGCAAGCTTCAGCAATCATTTCCCCAGCGTTTGGACCAACAATGTGAACACCTAAAACTCTCTCAGTTTCGGAATCGGCCAAGAATTTGACGAAACCTTCAGTATCTAAGTTAGTCTTAGCTCTGGAGTTAGCAACGAAAGAGAATTTACCAATGTTGTATTTGATACCGGCTTCTTTCAATTGTTCTTCAGTTTGACCAACCCAGGAAACTTCTGGGTGAGAGTACATCACGGATGGAATGTTACCATAGTTAACGTGACCATGACCATGTTTAATGTATTCAACAGCAGCGATACCTTCTTCTTCAGCTTTGTGTGCTAACATTGGACCAAAAGTAACATCACCAATGACTCTAATGTGTGGGTGTTTGGTTCTAAATTGAGAGTCAATAACTAATCTACCTCTCTTGTCAACTTCCAAATCTAAGACTTCAGCGTTCAAACCTTCAATGTATGGTCTTCTACCAACGGCAACTAGTAAGACATCAGCGTCAAAGTTTTCTTTTTCACCAGATTTGACATTTTCAACTTCAATAGAAACAGTTTCACCATTTCTTGAAGCAGATAAGACTTTAGTACCTAATTTGAAGTTCAAACCTTGTTTTTTCAAGAATTTTTGGGTAGCTTTAGCAACTTCACCATCCATGGAAGCACCAATGGCATCTTGGAATTCAACAACAGTAACTTCAGAACCTAATCTGGAGTAAACGGAACCCATTTCTAAACCAATGATACCACCACCAATAATGGTTAATTTCTTTGGAACTTCTTTCAAGGACAAGACACCAGTGGAAGAGACAATTCTTTCTTCATCGATTGTAATACCTGGGAATGGAGTGACTTCAGAACCGGTTGCGACAATGATGTTTTCAGCTTCTAAAACAGCGTTTTCACCACCTTCAATGGCATCGACTTTAATGTTATGTTCATCAACAAAAGAACCACTACCTTTGTAGTAAGTGACACCATATTTCTTGAACAATGATTCAATACCGGAAGTCAATTGTTTAACGGCATCATCTTTAGCTTTTTGGAAATTTGGATAGTTTAAGGCGACTTCACCAACATCAATACCTCTTTTTTTGGTATCGGTTTTGATTTGATGGTATAAGTGGGAGTTGTTCAAAAGGGCTTTGGATGGGATACAACCAACGTTCAAACAAGTACCACCCAATTTACCTCTTTTTTCAACACAGGCAGTGTTGTAACCTAACTGAGCAGCCTTAATAGCGGCAACATACCCACCTGGACCACCACCAATAACGACAAGGTCGTGTTTTTTGGAGGCAACATCGGCAAGGGTTCTGATTTGGGAAGTGTATGCGCTGAAGCGGGCAGCTGGACGGACGGCAACTGATCTGAGCATTGTATGTGGGTTTAAGAGGGGCAACAAAGCTAGCTTTGGTTGAGGTTTAGAAGGAATTAGAAGTTTTCTTTGAACTCGTTTATTTTTACTCCCACCAAAATGGAAAGGCTTTACCCGGCTCCGAGGAAGTTCCGTGCTCACAACCCGAATATTTTGTAAGCTTTGAGAGAAGCTGATTGGTCGAAGGAATGATGGAATGTGCCTTACCAATCAGTTGAGCTGGAGGAGTATTCGTAATCACAGATGAACTCAGCATTCTAGAAGTTTGGTGCTACACTTCTGGCAGTTTCTTTTTGTCAGTTGATGCCAGTTTTTTCCTTCCCCACGGAAAAAAATCATGAGATGGAACGCCATCGCTTCTGGTATTCGGTAGAATAGAAATCATTCCGGATAAATGAAGCCATTAAAATTCAGTATAAAAGTGTGTATTTATTCATTATAATCATAAATTATAAATCATTGATGTGGGATCTCTTATTTGGGAGTTAATTCTAGTCAAGCGTTACTAGTGAGTAAGTTACTAGTGAGTAACGGAATTGATATTCAGTCATCAGTATGGTTTAGTTGATGAGTAGGGAAAAAGTTAATTGAAACCATGATAACTCACGACATTCGGATAAGCCCAGCACGAGTATCCGATGGTTTTTGCCATGTAACAAAGCCCTTCTGTTTCTATACCGTCGGAGCCTTCTGGAACGTCCCATGAAGTACCAACAACATAATAGGTGGGGAAATTGACGCCTTGTCTAAAGATTTCAGCCCGAGCATAAAGAACAGCACCTCCAACAGCAGTCACTTCTAGATTTGAATCTACATCATCAGTTATCTTATAAGTTTCTTTGTTTTGCAGAAGTTTTTCGATAATCATTCTTGTTGCTATCCCATCTGAACCAATTTCACCTTTAATCCAAGTATTTCGGTCATAATCTAACTGGACATGACCGTTTGGATTCTGTAAATCAACTCTTCCAACAACAACGTCTTTACCAGACTCCGAAAATTTGGTGAACAGATTTGGGTATATTTTGACAACGTCACAGTCTAGGAATAGAATATGAATCTCGTTTTTCAGACTTGAAAACAGGAGGAAATTTCTTAATTGACCCAACACCTTTCTTCTTTTAGCTTGAACTTCAGGTTTGTGTCTTTCTTGTGGAGGAATATCAAGCTGAGATTCTAAAAAAGGGGCACTAATGAGAACCACTTTACTGAAAAATTGTTGAATTTTAGGATCAGAACTCTTCAACGCACTTGCCTCTTTAAATTGATATTCAAAGTGTTCAAGAACTTCTTTCTTCATGGATTCAGAACTAATAAGAAATGCCAATGTAGTTTCTGATCTATCAAACTCAATTGTCTCAAGTACACCAAAAAAATCCTTCAATTGTCTTTGGGCACCAAAGTTGTTGGTAATAGTTGACATCAAAATGTTTTTGTTTTGTGAGGGATCCAATTTTGGTACATCTTCTGAGCCTGAGCCCATAGAAGAGTAAGTTAGTTCCACTATGGCATACTCCGGTGTTTTTGAGATGTGTTCTGTTCTGCTCAACGTTATGGTGTCAGGTTTGATGTTATCTTCCTCTAATTTGCTAACTTTCTCTTGAAGTTCAGCTTTTTCTTCTTCCCACTGTTTTCTTTCCGTGTCTATAGCCGCAGATACTTTCAATAATTCTTCTTTCTCTTTCCTAATAGACGCCAGAGTGTCGCCTATTGTGTTGTCATTTTTGGTGCTATGGGCAACTTTCTGACGCTGCGTAGACCTTCCAAACTCCGTTTCTCTTTCATTCACCTTGAATGTGTTTGTGAATAGGTAAGCGGTTACCAGAAGCGCGCAAACAGCTAGGACGCCATATTTCTGGAAAGACTTGTTGACAAGCATCTGCAGTTTTCAGAAGGCCCTGAGCATTAAGGAGATTGAAAGTTTTAAATTTTTAACTAAAATTAACAACCCTCATGTCTAAGGTTACACATTACCGCAAGAAACAGGGCTAGACTGCAATTATCGCAAGCAAAAAATACCAAATTTCAAATTAATAGATATCTACAACGGTAAACAATGAATGGATACTGTGTACTGTACACCTAGAATGAACCTTTATAAATGGACTCGTCATGTAGTCTTTTAACAGTTTATGATGAGATCGAACTATAATAATATTATTACTCACTTATCTGTGCCGATCTAAGCCCATCATGCAGTGCTAAATTCTAAATAATTATTGTACACGCAAAAAACATCAAAAAAAATAGAAAAAAAAACCAAAGTGGAATGCGGCTCAAATAAAGATTGAAGCCACAATGCTCAGTATGATTTTTCCAGTAGACTTAGAATCAAATATACGTCTGTATAGCAAACTTTCAGCGGTTTTATAGAGTACTCGATCAAATTAATCCTTGTCTCTGTGATAAGGTTTCACTTTTTGACTCAACCCGAATTAGGAAACGATCTGCAAGATTGGTACACCGGCAGCAACTTAACTTGTTTTTGTGAAAATATAGCTTCGACTTGCTTATTACTACATATTACCATAAACAAACTGAGCATTTTTCGAGTCAATAAGATCTATTGTTCAATCACTACTTTTAACAAACTCATCAAACACATCACAAACAAAATCAACACCCCACTCAACTCTTCTTCTTTGTTTTTTTCCTGAAATGATATCACTGGCCCGTACTTTTTCCTGCAGGAAGTATTGCAAACCTCTTAATAATTGGGTATGAGGTCTACATTGGATAATGACATCCATTTGTAGCTTGTCTTGAAATTTCAAATCTTCAGCTTTGAATTTCTTGTTAAGACCTTGACCGAAACCTGCAACTTCTGATTTTTTACCAATTCCGTCAAAAAATGAAATCAATAACACTTCCACAAAAAGACTAGCGTCAGAGTTGATTGATAAGAAATTCACGTTTTTCAAAGAGCTTAAAGGAAGAGTGGATTCACTGATCAAATTACCGTAAAACTTACCGAGATTCAAAATTCTTTGAATTTGATTATCATCATCGAGTAAATCTTTGGATACATTTTTAAAATAATCAGCCTCTCCATCATACTCATCATCATCACCTTCCAATTCTCTTACAAAATCCCAGAACCCAAATTGAAATGTCTTCTTCAAACTGTGAGATGTGCACAACTTATTTGCCAAAAGACCATAATATGGGTTATAAGTTTTCTCCATCGACACACAATGCAAAATAATCTTTGGGATCTCACGCTCTTGAGCCTTTCTCAATCTTAACTTGTCAAGTTTTGTGAATGCTTCAAGATAATCGTTTGATGACATTATACTTATAAAAATAGCTCTTCTGATATCTGTGTTCATTCTTTGAGCTCTTGCCAACTCCACCCAGTTTGGTTCTGCAGCATCCAACAAATCATCTAGATGCTCCCTGTTAACCTCAACGTCATCCTTGTTGGCATCGCCAGAGAGATTACCCTTCCAAGCAGAACCCACCAACCACCATTTACCAGTTGTGTTAATGTTATGTATATCATCAAGTGTCACTTGTAGTGGATCGTGAAACTTGTTGTTGTTGATGGACCCCAAAACCTTTTTCATTCTAGTTATTAATTGGTTAACCATTTCACTACTTGAATTAGATTTGTTTCTGTTATTTTTCAAGTTTGTGATGGTCTCCACTAAGAACTTGGTTCTGGTGTTCAGCTGTTGACCAGAAACTTTCTTTGTGATTGATAAAATAATCTCTTTTAAAGAGTTTGGATCGTCAGATCTTAATTGTTGACCTGCATTTTTGATTATTCTCAATAATAATTCGGTATTAATCTCTGTAATGTCTGAGATCAATTCATTGATGATGTTATATAGCAGTTTACATGAGATCAATTGGAATGAGTAACAAGCAGTCAATAATGAAATCAAATTACTTGCTTCTTTGGATGATGAGTGTTTATGAAACTCTTCGTATTTCTCAACAAGAGTTTGAATAAAATAAGCACCAACTTCAACACCTTGTAATCTATAGACAGCGGAAATCAATGATGCATGTAAAATAACAAAAGTATCTAACAACATGCTCTGTTGGACAATACTTTCCAAGATAACTGAGGTCAGAGATTCAGTTACCAATTGTCTTGGATTAGTATTATAGACATCATTGATTTGGTTGACAATAGTGAGAATATTTGCTTCCGATAATCTATTTAATGGACCTTTGATTGATTTCTTGATTTGTGAAACTTGTTCCGATTCTGTTTCAGCTCTTTTCCGTAATGCTGGTGGGATATATTTGGTAGCACCCGAAGCTGGAGCAGCTGCAACATATGGATTCTCCTTTGGTTTAGCTATGATTGTTTCTCCATCATCTTCAACATCATCTTCAAGGTCTTCTTCACCAATATCACTGTCGAAATCAGATGAATTGATTTCATCATCATCAGAGAATGGATTCTCAACAATTTCATCTTCATCTTCATCCTCGGCGCGCTCATTATCCACACTATCTTCGGAATCATCATTTTCTATCTTTTCATCCTCTAAATCTGAACCAAACTCACTTTCTTGACCCAGGTCACTTTCAAGTCCATCATCGTAGTTATCTAGGAAGTCCAATCCATCCAAAAGACCACCAAGACCATCATCTTCACCCTCCTTCTTCATATCCTTCAACTTGGTTGTTCTCATACCTAATTTGTCAGCCCAGTATTTTATATCACCTTCATCCCTTTCCATTAAACGACGATCTTCGTGACTTATGTTTCTCTTTTTAGATTCTTTCTTCTCTTTCTTCTTTGACTCTTTGGTTACTGATGACTGTTTCTGTTTTGATTCCTTCTTAGACTTGAGTGGTGCCATAGTTTCTTCAACAGATTGAACATTCGATTTTTTCTTTGCTTCTTTCTTAGCTTTCAACAAGGCCATAGTTTCTTCAGCTGTTGTAGGTTCTTTAGATTCGACTTTCTTAGCCTTCTTTTTAGCTTTCAAAGCCATAAGCGCGGCCATAGTGTCTTCCGCTGTCGCTGGTTGATTTTCATCGTCACTAAAGGCAATATCTTCCTCCTCATTTTCATCGTCGAAATCTTCTGATTCATAGTTCTCAAAATCATCATAGTCATCAGAATCTGCATCGAAATCTGCATCAAATCCATCTTCTTGATCTGAAAAATCATTGTCATCGAAGCCAGCGAAATCTCCAGCATTGTCAAAATGATTCGAATTTTCATCCGAATTATCATTTTCCTGTAGGACTTTCTTGACAGATCCGTTACTCTTTGATCCATTCTTCTTACGCTTAACATCTCTGACTTCCCCATTAACGGTCTCTCTCTTATCATTAATGGTTCTTCTCTTGTTCCGTACCTTCTTCTCTTTCTTTTGATCTCTTTCTTGTTTTCTCTGTTCTTTTCTACTTAACCCGACTTTTCTCTTTTTATTCATGCCTTCACCTAGCTTATATCTCAAATCATTAGAGGCAGTTTCATCACCTTGCTTTAGTTCATCTAGCAAAGACCCGGGAAGCCTGATTCCATGAGGTTCTTCCTTTCCGCCTCTGTCGCCATTATGGCGTCTTTTGCCTCTATCCGTGGCCATTTTGTAGAACTAGTAGTCTAACTCTTTTAGCAGCTCATCGCTTCAGAAAAAAAATTTGAAGATGCACAAATTACGAGGGTCCACAAAAACATTCACCGAGGTTGTTTCCCAATGATTGGAACTCGAAAAACACTCAATTCTCATCAGAGACGTTTTAAACATAAAAAATAATCAATTTCAGCAGCATTTGAGTCCTAGAATCCTCAAAATGTCAAAGTTCAAACTTGATTTCAAGCTTATCACGGATGTGGCGCTTTTCCTAGGTGCCTCTGTCTCCGCTTACTACATGCTCCAGCATTTAATGAACCAAGATGGTCCATCTGTCAGGTCATCAGAGACAAAGAAGAAAGCTAGTGCTTCATTAACCAAGTTGAAACAGCTGAACCCGGGATTAAACCTTGAGCTTAATGAGTACGAGAACGCGGTGCTTGCTAGTGTGGTTACCCCATTTGAAATAGATGTTAAATTCAAAGGTATGTGCTGTTTTAATCTTTTTCCCCAGTTTGATATAAATTATGATTTTGTCAAAATACTAATTAACAACTTCTCAGATATTGGAGGTTTAGACAGCATCGTGGATGAGCTCAGAGAAAGTGTGCTGTATCCCTTGACAACGTATGTATCTATGACAATTCATTTATTTATGTGGCAAAAAGTACTAATGTTTGCTTATCAGCCCGGAGCTGTTCCAGTTTTCCTCGTTGCTACAGGCACCAAAAGGTGTTTTATTATATGGACCACCAGGTTGTGGTAAAACCATGCTTGCCAAGGCTTTGGCCAAAGAAAGTGGAGCTTCTTTCATTTCTATAAGAATGTCACAAATCATGGATAAATTCTATGGAGAATCTAATAAGATTATTGATGCAATTTTTTCACTTGCAGAGAAACTTCAACCTTGTATAATCTTCATTGATGAGATTGATTCGTTTTTGAGGGAACGTCAATCTATGGATCATGAAGTGACTGCTTCGTTGAAAGCTGAATTTATGACCTTGTGGGATGGACTGACATCTTCTGGAAGAATACTGGTGTTGGGGGCAACAAATCGTCCTAATGATATCGATAGTGCGTTTTTAAGAAGAATGCCAAAGAGGTTCGCAGTGAGTTTGCCAAATCCAGAACAGAGGGAGAGAATATTGAAAATATTGTTGAAAGATTCGCCATTGGATGAAAATGAGTTTGATCTTGCTGATCTTGTCAATAAAACTGCTGGATTGAGTGGCTCTGACCTGAAAGAACTGTGTAGAGATGCAGCTATGAATTCCATGAGGGAATACATCAGAAAGAATTTCAAAGATGGCAAGAGATTAAACGAAGATAAAGTCACCGTGAGACCGTTAAAGACCAAAGATTTCAACTCCACCATTGGGACCTCCATGAACACAGCTTACTCCACACAAATTACTGCTGACGCTCTAGATTAGTTCAGTAGTGCATTTTTGTATATAAATAAATCTTGCCTTCATAGGATCTGCAATGTAGCCCTTTAGTGATAAATCTAGCTTTTTCGCGTTGTTCCCAAATGTAAACAAATCAACAAAAACAAGAACATCTTGAAGTGTAGATTAAACCAGCATTGGAACAATAAAAAAAATGGCTGATTCGGAGACTGTGTTTCTCAACCAGCCAATTGTACTTGACAATGGGTCAGGCACTATCAAGGCTGGGTTCGCAGGCGAGGAAATGCCTAAATGTTTTGCCCCTACCATGTATGTTTGGCTCCTTTTGTCTTTGATGTATCATTACTGACTTTTATGGTATCAGGATAGGCACGCCCAAATATTCGAAAGTGATGACGAGCTCCCTAGAAGGCGATTCATTTATTGGGAATAAAGCACAGGAGAACAGGGGTCTTTTGGCCCTCAGATATCCTATTGAGCATGGTATTGTTACAAACTGGGAAGACCTTGAAAAGATATGGCAGCATGTATTCCAACAGGATTTGAAAACCAGCGTTGAGGATCATCCGATCTTATTGACAGAAGCTCCATTGAATCCACGAAAGAATAGAGAACGTTGTGCGCAAGTACTATTCGAGACTTTTAGTTGTCCAGCATTGTATTTGTCTATACAGGCGATTTTGGCTTTGTACGCTTCTGGTAAAACCACTGGCGTTGTGCTGGACTCGGGAGATGGCGTGAGTCATGTTGTTCCTGTATATGAAGGATTTTCTTTACCTACTGCTATTAAGAGAATTGATGTTGCTGGCAGGGATGTTACAGAACAACTACAACTGTTGTTGAGGAAAAATGGTGTCCTTCTACAAAGCAGTTCAGAAAAAGAGATAGTCAAAATAATTAAAGAGAAGTTCTGCCATGTTTCTGTGAATCCACGAAAAGAAGAGTACGACTGGAGGAGCTTCAGACTTGAACTTAATGATAAGAGTTTGGAAGACAAAGAGAATAAAATTGATAGGTATAAATTACCTGATGGTCAGGTAATTGAGATTGGAGCAGAAAAATTCAGATCGACAGAAATCTTGTTCAAGCCTCATATAATAGGAGATGAAGCTAATGGAATCCATGAAATCATTTATGAAAGTTTGCAAAAGATTGATATGGATTTAAGAAGTACATTATATCAAAATATTGTTTTGAGTGGAGGTACGACTTTATTAAAAGGCTTTGGTGATAGATTAATTAATGAGTTGAAAAATTTATCACAAAAAGGTAACAAAATCAAAATATTTGCACCGCCTGAGAGAAGATACAGTACATGGATTGGTGGATCAGTCCTAGCAGGGTTGAGCACCTTCAAGAAGATGTGGGTTTCCAAGAGAGAATGGGAGGAAAATCCTGATATAATACATACAAAGTGTTTGTGAGCAAAAATATCAAGATTAACTTGACAAATGCATTTATTAGAGTTCACGTTAAAGGTGTTGCTGTTGTTGGTAATGGTGTTGTTATTTTATTTTCATTTTCATTGCATACAGTGTTGCATTTTCATTAGATACAGTAATATCTGTCACCGAAATCACCTAAACCTGGGTAGATTCTCTTCTTGTCATCTAATTTAGGATCGATACCACCAGTGATGATTTTGATATCAGGGAATTTTTCCTGATAGTTGGCGATCCCCTCAGGAGCAGCCAATAAGTTCAAGAAGAAAATTCTTTCAGGTTTGACACCTCTAGCAATCAACACTTCAGTTGCCAAGATTGCAGAACCACCAGTGGCTAACATTGGGTCTAATAAGAAAACATAACGATCAGAAATGTCTTCAGGTAGTTTCTCGTAGAATAGTTTAGGTAAAGCAGTTTCTTCATCTCTTTGGATTAAGATTTTACCGATTCTAACTGATCTACAACAATCTCTCAAACCTTGTTCCATACTTTCACCGGCTCTGACAATAGAGACACCACAGATTTTACCGAGAAACTTAACACCTTCATAAGTGGCATCAACATGGGTTTCAACATTAAATGGTTCGACCGGAAGTTGGTCCAACCCTTTTTCGACCAATAATCTGATGATTCTATCCGAGTAGAAAACGAAATCAGAACGATGTGTTTCCTTATTTCTGATGATTGAGTATAGACCCAACAGTTGGTTGGTTTGTGGAAGCAATAGCACGTTCTTAGGGACTTCTTGAGTGGTCATTGTGTGTGTTTATTGGGGTCAAATGGGCAAGTTGGGGATCTCTTGCTTATCTATATAGCTTCGAGATGAGGTTGGAGATTAGAAAATTTTTTTTTTGCCTTAGCTCCAAAGGCGATACGACAAATAAAAAACAAAGATATGTCTGGATGTGATAAATAATCTTAGGGCCTACAATGTCTTATCTTTCAAACTGTGGGGCCATCTGTATACTTTGGGCAATATTTCCGATCCGGTGGAGGTAACTATGCCAACACCGTCTCCTGTGGTGGCAGGAATGGGTTTTCTATCTCTTCAGAGCCGTCAACTGGTGCAATCGTCAGCAGCAATGGTCCTCTCACCACAACAAGTCCGAGGTCTCTTGTGTTGGTGGTGAGCACCGTCTCGTCGTTTGGATCTCTTAATGTCTCCATGGCCTCATCCAGCACGAGGTTCATGAGCTGATCGTAGCCTTTAAGAACACCATTGACTATTATTGTTGTTAGTATTTGGTTCAAAGCAAGCAGAGAGTAAGAGAGTTTTTAATGTCTGTTCAAAATTGGTTTACTTACCTTGTCTACCGTTGGTAAACTTCACACGGATTTTTCTGTCTTGAAACTTAGCCAATTCTGCAAGAATGTCCTTTTTAGGGTGCTCGATCTTGTCTTTCTGGTTGTTATTGTTTCTCTTCTTTTGTTGTTTCTCTTGCTTCTCTTGTTGTGGCTTTTCCACCTCAACTTGCTGGGATTCCTGTTGCTGTTCAGATATTAGTATCTGGTGCCATATGTGGTTCTACCATGCCTTCACTTACCTCTGACTCGGACATAGTGATGTTGTTTCTGTCTCAATGCTTTTGTTCAGATGGTTGAGTTGAAAACTTATTGATGGTCTACAAAAGTGTTACCCGCATTGCTTAGGTCATCATCAAAACATCAAGCATCAACAGTAAGGGAAATGAAAGAGAGTTTTAGATTGCCGCTCTTTGGACTACTATAGACTTCACCATGAGTGATATCATTATCCATGTGACGTCCAGTCTCACCAACTCAGAAAGAAGAGTCAGTCCACAGTGGTCACTCTCTCATTTTAGACAAAGACTTGAGACAATCACAGGAATTCCACCATCAGATCAACAGCTGTTGTTGTTTCCTACTAATATTTCCACCAAGAGTATCACAATTGATCAATCTGAGGAGGATTCTACTGTTGCATCACTTCAAATCAATCAGGGATCAAGAGTTCATGTGAATGACACGAGGCCAGTATCGGAACTGATTGAGTTAGCAGATGATACCAATGTGAATTTCTTTGAACTGAAAGATGAAGACTATGATAAGATATCAGGTACAGTTAGACAATGGAAGAAAGATAATAAATTGGGGAGATTTGATCCTACTAATGAGATCAAGAAACAGGAACAGTTGAACACCAATGTTGAAAAATCTAAGGACTTCACAGTTGGTAGTAGATTTAGAACCATTGATGATGCTAAAGGCGAGAGAAGAGGTGTTATCAAATACATTGGTAAAGTCTCAACCATTGACTCTGAAAATGTTTGGATTGGAGTCGAATTTGATGAACCAGTGGGAAAGAATGATGGATCTTTGAAGGGAGAAAGGTATTTCAACTGTCTCCCCAACCGTGGTGGATTTTTGAAACCCTTACAAGTGGAACAAGGAGATTTTCCCGAAGAGATTCTGTTCAGTGATGATGAGATATAGAATCGGTTGGAGATTCTATTTATGGAGTAGTAATCAGTTTTGTCTTGAGTGGAATTCTGTAAATTAGTCAGTACCCTAGCCACCTCATTTATAATTGTCAAAGGCTCTGAACCCTAACCCAATTAATTATGTGCACTCGTCACCTTATTCATAATAACGTAATGAAGTGTAATCAACGGTCAACAAACTTTCAAGGCGAGTCTTAGAACTGTAATTCTTCATCTTAGAAATCGCAACATGTAAAAAAGACGCAATTCCGTAGATTTTTAATCCATTAAGAGTTTATTGAGATTTATCTTTCAATCCAGCAAGTTTTAATCAACATGATACTGGTGATTGTGAATTCTAGAGCTGACAAATTCATGGCAATGAAATATGTGATGTAGGCTTGTGATCTGCGGTGTCTCGAACGGTATAAAAGGAGCAGTGAAGTACCATTTGTTCAAAAATATATGTATCAAGATTTATCAATCAATCAAACAATTCAAATCAACAACTAAACATGTCTTCTGAATCAACTGTCTATTTTATCGCTGGTGGTAACAGGGGTATTGGCTTTCAATTAGTCAAACAATTATCTGATAACCCAAACAACCATATCATCACTTCTACAAGAGACACCTCTTCTCCTTCAGATTTGAGCGAATTTGCTAAATCTGCATCAAATGTCGATGTTGTGGAGTTAAACTTCATTGAGGAAGAGAGTATCAAGAAGTTGACACCTCAACTGACGAAATTTGCTCCTGATGGTATTGATGTTTACATTAACAATGCAGCATTAGGCGAATCTAAAGCTTTCAACCCAATTCTCGAGGTTGATAGTGATACCTACCTGAGACATTACAAAGTCAACACATTGGCTCCAATATTGATCTTGAAACAGGTTTATCCATTTTTGAAAAAACGTGAAACTAAACAGATCATCTTTATCTCTTCAAATGCAGGTTCAGTAGGTCAATTTTTCCCCCTTTCATCGTCAGCCTATGGTCATTCAAAAGCTGCCTTGAACCATAGTACCAGAACTCTTGCTCTTGAATTAGGACCTGAAGGTTTTACCGTTATTGTTATTCATCCGGGCGTTGTATCAACTAAGATGGGAAATGAGGCATTCGAAGTGTTTTCAGCTAAATCCCCAGACACATTGGACACTCTTGAAGCAATGAGAATTACTCCAGAAGAAAGTGCTAGATTACAAATCGAATTATATAACAAGTTGACCAAGGAAGATAATGGTAAGTTTTTCAACTATGATGGTACAGATGCCGCCTACTAAGTATGATATATATGGCTGCGAATCTTAAGGTTTTTATTTTTATCAAATTACCTGTAGTCCTTAGCACAGTGCTGGCCCATCGCCCGAGTTTTTCTCGGATTCATCTTTCAACATAGCTGGCAAATTTTTGAAAGCCAACTCTGTCGATTGCATTCCAAAATCCACTCTTCTGGGTCAATGCTGTTCAAATCTCAATCTCTCGGGTCTTCTGGAGCCATGTTTTAACCTCTTATTTGTTCCAATAGTGTAATCCTCAACTCCAAAAAAAAAAACCGAACTCAATAATAAAGTGCAATTCGCGACAAGAAATGAATTTTGGTCGCGACTAAAAATTAAGTTCCCCTAACAAAATCCGTCCGGGATACTTGGCAGTGGGTACAGGGCACCTCACCTAACGCAAAAAACGTTTAACCAGTTACCGAGGTTGCAAGTTTGGTAACTAGTTGGAATTTGCAACATGTAAAAAGACGTAGACAGTTAATTCTTGATTTCGTATCTTTTAGCACATGAGAACTTAGAAGTATTGAAGTCTAGACTTTAATTCTGGTTTAGAGAGTTCTCACTCAAGCGTTACGCGATATGAGTACTCAGTGCACACCGCTTGTGAAGAGGAGAGCTGACAAATTGAAAAGTATGATGTGTGATTATTGTCATGTAGTGTGAGTTATGTATGATCTGCAGTTTTTCCAGCTGTATAAAAGGAGGATTAAAACACTGGCCGGGTATTTATTGATTCATTGAATCATTAGTACATGCCTTCTCAATCAACTGTTTATTTTATCGCTGGTGGTAACAGGGGTATTGGCTTTCAATTAGTCAAACAATTATCTGATAACCCAAACAACCATATCATCACTTCTACAAGAGACACCTCTTCTCCTTCAGATTTGAGCGAATTTGCTAAATCTGCATCAAATGTCGATGTTGTGGAGTTAAACTTCATTGAGGAAGAGAGTATCAAGAAGTTGACACCTCAACTGACGAAATTTGCTCCTGATGGTATTGATGTTTACATTAACAATGCAGCATTAGGCGAATCTAAAGCTTTCAACCCAATTCTCGAGGTTGATAGTGATACCTACCTGAGACATTACAAAGTCAACACATTGGCTCCAATATTGATCTTGAAACAGGTTTATCCATTGTTGAAAAAACGTGAAACTAAGCAGATCATCTTCACGTCTTCGAATGTAGGTTCAGTTAGTGAATTTTTCCCAGTTTCAACATCAGCTTATGGCCATTCAAAAGCTGCTTTAAATCATAGTACTAAAACTCTTGCTCTAGAGTTGGGTCCTGAAGGTTTTACCGTTGTTGCTGTTCATCCAGGTTTTGTTGCAACCCAAATGGGAAATCAGGCATTCGCTAGAGAGTCTCCAGACATTATGGAGTCTCTTAATGCGGTGAAGATCACTCCAGAAGAAAGTGCTAGGTTACAAATTGAGTTATATAACAAGTTGACCAAGGAAGACAACGGGAAATTTTACAACTATGATGGTTCGGATTGTCCTTACTAGGTTTGGAATCCGGGATGGATACAGACTAGGTCCTACAGTATTTCAATTTACAAATATCACAGCTGTTCTTTTTATCTAGTTTGTAGTTCTTGCTAATGCCCTAGTCATTGTCCATATCAACCCTCGACCAAACTACCAAATTTGTAAGAGCTCATCGCCGGAGGTTTTCTCGGATTTATCTTTAATCAGCGTTTTTGCCGGAAAAAGAATCTCAGTGAAATATTTCTTTGTTTGATTTGATTTCAAACGGATTACAAACAGAACAAAACACACACAAATATCACGATTAAAATGGCATCAGATCTTTTCGAACTCTTCAAACCATACATGCCAAAGTTCCTACAGTCGATGGACCCATACCACATGCTCAGACTGCTGATCATCGTGTTTGGATACTACGTTCTCAGAAACAATGTCTCCAAGTACATGGCCACCAGACAGTTACAACAACAGCTCGACAAAGATGCGAGTGAAAGAGATATCAATAAGATTAGAGAACTCGTCGATGATCCA
This sequence comes from Gotozyma siamensis, assembly GCA_030579035.1. Classification (NCBI taxonomy): domain Eukaryota; kingdom Fungi; phylum Ascomycota; class Saccharomycetes; order Phaffomycetales; family Phaffomycetaceae; genus Gotozyma; species Gotozyma siamensis. The sequence continues at coordinate 515,235 of JAKTZZ010000001.1, forward strand.
AATGATAACGCCGATGCAACTGGGTTCGACGATGGTACTTTTGGGTTCGGTAAGAGAACAAGAAGAACGGTGAAGAGAAAAGCCAAATTGTTGGAAGAGCAATTAGAGAAACTTCCACACGCAGATGACTTGGACAGTGATGCGGACATTGCCGACTTACTTGACGATGACTGGGTCCAGACAGAGTAGAGACACCCTCCTTCACTACCCCACACACTCATTACACTGTTTATAATCAAGTCTGTTTTACTTTTAATAGTCTCACGTAGTATAAGTTTCATTTCTGCCATTTCAATATGGTAATCAAAACATCATCAAAAAAAATTTATTCAGTTTAAATCTTTAGGTTCGGTTTGAAAACACTGGAGTAACAACGGCATAATGAGTTTCAGGGGAGGAGCTGCACGAAACTTGCCGTTTGGGCTTCAGTATGAGGACATCTCACAACATAACACAGAAAAACCGGTACGTTCCCCTTTGACTCGCTTTCTCTTCTTTTTTCTAGAAACAATAATAACTAACATCAGACGCTAGCAAATACTACTGCCCGTCAACGGACAATCCACAAAGATAGAGAAGATCATAGCATCACATTTTATTAATTTCCAAAGTATTGTGAAAGATGGGCCATTTTATACTGGCTCAAAACTTGACGGGTCTGGTGCCAAACTAAAGGAAGAGATCGAGGACTCACAGGGAATTGATGATGGTCTGAAAAGATATAGCGATAAATATCTAAAAAAGCGCAAAATTGGTCCTTCCATTAATGATCATCCTTACAAGATTGAGTTCTTCCCACCAGAGTTATATAAAGTTATGGGGGTTGATGAGAAAAAGAGAAAGAAATTATTGAATTTATCAACTTTGAGAAACTCCAAAGATTATTTGGAAGTTCTAGAAAACGGAGGTAAAGACAGTGAATTGATTGCTTTAGAGAAACTGAAGAACATGGGCGATGAAGAGATTGAAAATTTGGATAACAAAGAAGAACCAGTGCCTGAATTTGAAGATAATGATGATGAATTTGATGAGGATGAAGACGATGATTATAATGCAGAGAAATATTTTGACGATGGTGAAGATTTTGGAGACGTTGATGACTATGATGATGAAGCTGCTTTCTGATATAATTAGGAGTCCGTATAACTCATAATAGCAATACGCTAGAAAATAAAAAGTTTTTGTGTCCGTGCTGTTTTGAGCTTGGTACATTTCTGTAGTTTTATTTAATTGATGTCAAAAGTCCGTTTATTTATTTCCTCGATCGTCAACTATGCAGATCACATATCTCTGTAAAGATGTCGCAAGGAACTTTTATTATTGCTGACGAGGTAATGAGCTGATAAATCTTCCGTTGCCTCCAAACTCGTCATCTTCAACGATGGTTGTACCGCTTTTATTCAATTTTGCATTTTTGACAAACATATCATATGGTGTAGGTGCGTGAAAATCTTGACGAAGTTCATCATTTTCCTTTTGTTGTTTCACAAAAAAAGGTTTAGCTGTATCGTGGATATTAAAACTTTCATCAAATTTTTTCTCATTTGATCTTGAATTAATGTTAAATTTTTGATTACTACTTCCAATAGCCAGTGCATCGAAGGGAATATCTATCAGACGTGGTGATGTGGGTATACTAGAGGGCTTCTTTCTGACTGGTGATGATGGTTTTTGTACAAATGAAGATCTTCCGCTGGAAAGACTGGCACCTGGTTCGATTATATTATAACTTGAGATTGACGACGAGTTAGTGTTACCTAAGCTGTGTTGAGGGATAGGAGGTAGTGGAGTAGAAGAAAGATGTGATGACGTACCTGATGAATTGAAAGAACCATGTGATGGAACAGGTGGTGCTTTCTTCTTTGGTAATGATGTCATGTTGGATTGAGTTTTATTCGTTTGGTTATTCTTTGCCCAGTCAGATTGTACTTCCCTTTCCAATTCATCAAACGGATTAGATGCAGTTGACGGAGAGATCTTATTTTGTTGATTTTCAGTATTAGTTTTGTTTCCAAAGAATGAAAGACCTGATGTGAATTTTTTTGTGATCGTTTTGAACTCGATTGGATTTGATATTTTCTTTGGAGATGAGGGTTGCGAAGGGGTATCAAAATGAAATGATTTTGACGAGGAAGGATCTTCGTCTTCAAATTTTGGACGCAAATCTTCTTCCTCACCAGTAACAACATGGTACTTTGGTTTTGATGTAGATTTAGGATTTGGCGGAGGTGGAGGTGCTGATGATAATGATGATGAAAAGGAATAAGGACTTTCAATTCCTGTAAAGGTAGACATATTTGTTTCATGGTGTACAGGAACATCTGGTAGATGATGGATTGATAAACTTGGGTTGAAGGACTCAAATCGCTTCGAGGATGATATTGAACTGTTGAAAGTAGGTTCCAGTGTTGACGGGTCATGAATGTTCATCTGATTGACCCTCGGTATTGGAGCTGGAATCTGATATATATCGATCCCCTCCTCTACAATTTCTTTCGCTCCAGGAATAGGTGGCAGATCCCTTTTTCTTGAAGAGTGTGAAATCGATGTGGTGCATGTTTTCTTTGAAGTAGCACTGTTCGTTGATGAGTTTAAAATACTTGTATTCGACGAGCTTGGGTAGAATGTCATTTCAAGATAAATCTCACCAGATTCTCTTCCATTATCCAAAAGTGGGAACCAGTTATCAAATCCTTCTTTAGCACTCGCATAAAAAGCCGGAGTAAAATCGATCTCCGTCTCACTTATAAACACCGGAGCCTTCTTTGTCTCATCCAATACACTGACTTTCAAAATTGGCTGAAATTCAGATGAGATGTTGAAACGAAACTCTTCATCCCATTTAGGAGTCTGTCCTCCTCTGATACAGGACTGTGTTTTATCTGTAAGATTGGCAATTCTTAACAAACAATATGGGTTCTGTTTCTCCATCTTTCTTTTGTTGGGAAGATCCCTGGCTCGATTCACGACAATTATTAAGGTTCCTAGCATTCCTGTATGAGCCATACGAGATCAAAAAGTGGTGGATTGGTTAAACTAGTGAAAAATACCTAAATTCCAGTTTGTTATGATTTTTTTCACGATCTTATTTATTTTTCTGATTTGTTTACTTTTCGACAAAACAGTAAAAATAACAGCGACTCATAACCTCGAACACGGTCCACCACCCACCCACCACTATAAAACACAAACCTGACTTGAAACAATTTATCAAGTTGCTAGTTCTTCGTATTATACGAAAGTTCTACTGAAATGTCTTCAAAAAATACACCATTCATTAATTCATTAGATGGTTTGCAGTCTGTCTCGGTTTATCACATAATATTCTTCGTGTGTCATACCGATGGGTATTCTTGGTGGTAACTTGGGAGTACCTCCAATAATTGTGAATGTATCCCTCAAACTTCCTTTATTCCAGGATCCATCTCCATTATATTCAGAAGCCCCTGGCTCTATTTCAAAATCATCTGGTCTGATGACTCCATTTTCCAATCTCATTGCTGAAGCGTACTCTTCTGGTGAGAGTTTCACGTAGTTCGCGTGTAATTCTCGCTGTTTCTGTTGAAAATATTCGGCTCGACTCATCCCTATCTTGTTAATGAAATCTAATCCTGGTCTAAGATCATTTGCTGAAAACGGCAATGAGTTAAGATCGATTTCTTTCACGGTTTCGGTCAGTTCTTGAATATTTGGCTCTTCAAAACATTTTTCTGGCGAAGTTGACGACCCAGTGGGACTATTTGGTTTAGATTTTTCCATGTTATCAGCTACCTTAACTTCGATCTCCAGCGGGTTATACCATGATATTTTCTGGAACTGTTTTGACTGCCTCGAGGCCTGGTATGTAGAGTAATCAACAGATTTGTATCGTCTTCTGACATTTGTCATTAATCTTCTAAATGTACTCATTTCTTCTTTAGTATTATCAAAAACTTGATCAGCAGCAGATATCAGTGGTTGTGATTCTTCTTTGACAATTTGCTGCTCAGGAAAAATGTGATCACTAATCAGTTGATTTGGTACTTCTCTTACATTGTAGTGGCCGGCAAGCTCTTTGGGGGCAACAATATAAGCTTCCTTGGCTGGAATCAATGGTGCAAGATCATAGAATGTAAACTCAATATTCAAACGGCCTAATTTGTTGAACGAAACCCATTTGTCAACACTCTTAGAAATAAAAATGTCCAGTAGATCAACCTCACACCGATCCAAGATTAATGGTACAGGAGACGCATGTTCCATCAAGAAAACTTTCAAAGTGGGTGTATTTTCGCTTGGACCGATATCAAACCGACATTGTGAGTCCTCACTCCATTTCAACCAGGATGTGTCAGTGGGTATCATCTGGCTTCGCTTTACTGTAGTACAAACCAGAAAAAGGAGATATATCTGGGATGACCTATGTCGTATTGGGATGCATTGTGCCTCAATTGGGTCAATAATCAGTACTCCTTTCGCTAAGTTGAACATCGTCAAAAAAATATTACGACTATTAATCTTATGAGCCATATGTGGGACGATTATCCTAGTTTATATGAATTCTATTGTGTCATACATCGGCTAAGCCATTATTTTTATTGTTTCAGCCGCACGCCTAAAAATAAACAGTTAGTAATTGAACCCCTACACTAAATAATGAAATAAATAGTTTAATTTTAGTGAGAAGAAGCAAATTCTAAAGTTCGCTTGCCTTGATGATATTTCCGTGAACATTATTTGAGTTCAATGACAAACCAGAGCTTGCGCTACTTGGTAGGAAGACTTTACCAGGGAAAATTTGAGAAGAGTCATCAGGTAATCCCATTGAATAATCGTCAGTCTCTTCAAGCAAGTCTCTATCTAAATCTTCTTCGTCAATTTCATCATCATATGATCCATCTTCTGAGTTATTTGTGTCATTATGATCTTCTTTTTCGTAATCATCTTCATCATCGTAATCCCCATCATCGAAATAATCTTCATCCAGATCTTCGTCATAGTCTTTATCCAAATCGTCCAGTGTAACTCTGATTGAGTTTTGATATATAGAACTATCGTTAAAAGTAGACGAAAGTTTATTACTGTCATCAATATCATCATCCTCTTCTTCATCGGTGATATCTGGTAATGGATCTCTCCAGAAATTAACATCACTATAACCTTCATCATTGCTAGCATCGTTTGCTGGCGGAAAGAAATGGTCAACTAATTCATTGATGAAAATATAACTTGATTTATAGCCCGCCAGTTCCAACAATTCCATATGAACTTCACCATCTGGATTGATGGTAAATATCCTCGAGCTAGGTATAGAAACACTTCTATAACTTAAAGCATCTGTGATTCTGTTACCAAACCCGGCATAGAAAGGTTTTTCAACATCTTTGTATAGATTTTTCAGGTCATTTAGACATGCCATTTTGAAGACCTCAGGTTTTTTCAAGATAACTTCTCTTCTCAATGCAGCAATCGTTCTATCAGGTGATAAAATAACTGGTCCATCTGGAAGTTTGACTCCATTCTGATCGATTGTTCTCAAGTAGCTTCTTGTTGAGTCAGCCTGTCCAACAGATCTTGCTGTTAGATACATAATGTTATACCCGTTCAAATGAATATCTTGAAATAATTTTGCCACGCCCGGATGAGTCCAATCACGGCCAATCATTGTCAAAACATGACCCAAAGCATCTGACTTAGTGATAGTACCATCTATATCTGAAATAACGATTGGTGTTCTTTGTTTCCATAAGTAAAGCTTAGACTTGATGATTGCCTTACCTTTGTCAACACTAAACGACAAATCATTTTCACCAGGTTTCAAATCTAGATATTTTAATTGTTCCGATGTTAAACGTAATGTTTTCACAAAATTGGTAGATGATGTGCTGTTTAGTTCGGAATCAAATTCATTTTCATAAGAGTCAACAGTGGTTGTGCTACCTGAGCTTCCTGTGGTTGGAGTTTTCGTTAATAGTGATGGGCCCAAGTCATGGTACTCATCGCCTTCTTCTGTATTATGTGTAACTGTTGATAAATCCTCATTGGATAAGATCTTGTAATTACCATGTTCGTCTTCTTTAACAAACTGGTTCAAATCAACGTCGTCACCAAATTCTTCAGATAAAAGTTTCTTTAAAAAAGTATCTGAATCATGTATATTCTTGTCACTTGATTTATAACCATTCATATCCAATAACATGTCACCGTTGTCATCTAGTTTAGTAGGGATATTGATTCTGGTTAATCTTTTTGATAATTTCTGCAGCTTGTCTAGTTTAACATCTTTCAATGAGCTAGCTAATGACGTTATGGAATCAGTTTCTGATTTTGAAGGAGTAATTTTGTCAAAATGCTGTACATGTTGGTTGGTTGTTGACAAGTCAGGTGAGGACTGAGAGATATCTAAGAACTCAGGTTCTGGATAGCCGCTAGAGCCACTTCTCAGTCTATTTGGGTCACTTTTAGAGCTTGGTGAAGGTGAAGAAGGTGGCGAGGATCCAGGGGATGATTCTGCACTCAAGACAGGTGATGTGATTAAATGGTCAGGGATTGTTGAGCTTTTGGAAGTTTCAAACACAAAGAACGCTTCACCACCATCACCTAACTTCATGGGTAGATTCGTCAACTTTCCATTGATGCTGAAGTCGACCTTCTTCTGTGATGGTCTCAAGAGCTGGAACTTTCCAAATCTGACATGGAAAGGCGAACAACTCAAGTCACCGGATTCACTCTCAACGACAATCACGTCGATTGCCCCAGAGAGAGTTGACGGATTGATAGAGCTCCAAGTCTTGGAGACACTGTCGAATGCTCTTCCAACGTACTGCATCTCAAGATCAGTTGAGCAGTTGCTTTATAAATACTCACCGAGTTTTTATCGTTTTTATCGATTGAAAAATATTCTTCTTTACTATGTTTCCCGTACTATAATATTTTTTCGTATGTTCGATACTGAACTGAAATTCTAAGGAGTAAAAGTCAAACTTCAGTATTTGAATTTTGATTCACTCAGTTCATTTTGGAAGTCTCTTCCCTTCTCTTCATTTTGCCACCGTAACTTGATCTGTGGATCCAGTAGCACGTGACCATAAATCTTGGTGGTTATGAGCACCAAATGTCGCGCTACAAAAAACAAAAACAAATGAACCACAAAAGTAAACAAACAAAAACTCACACAAACAAATTTCATAGCTATGGATTACACGCCTTCGCCCGCAAGAGTCAAACCCGAATACGCTTTTTTGGATCAACACATTGAAAAAACCATTTACTCACCTACTAAGAGACTGAGATCGAAACCTGCCATGAACGATCGCCAGGAGATGTTCTATTCTAAATATCCTGATTTGAGATCACCCTTGAGGAAGAGTAATCACATTAATGAAGACACCACTACCAGTTCAAGGCTCTTCAAAAATATCAATCAAGATCAGGTGCCTACTAGTGATAAGCTGAAGATACAGAGCGATATGGTGGATAAGATCATCAAGAGGAACAAACTCTTGGAAAACAAGAACAGGGATATGATCGACTTGGCTGATAGTCTAAAACTCAAGTTGTCAAAGTACAAGAGTGGGAATGAGAAATTAGATGCTGAAGTGACTAGGCTAAAAGATCGGAATGACTTTCTTCTTCAGCAGGCAGATGAATTGAAGGCTAATTTGGCTGCTTTGAAAAAACAGAATGACGTTTTGCACATGGAAGTATCAGATTTGAAAAGTGCTAAAAAAGTTGAAGAACCTGAATACGTCTTCAATGCAAATAGTACACAGGATATTTTTCAAGAGGTCCATGAGGCCCCAGCTAATGATGAAGAAGAGGCTAAACTGGGTCCCTCTACTTCCCGAATTGAATCTAAAATCGACCAATTCTTACAAGAGCTTCTGTTTTTGAAGGAACTGACTCTTAAGCAGAAAGAGCAACCAAATCAACAGGACCATTCATTCGACAAAACTGTTCCCACTCAACAAGAAACTACAATTCAATCTGAATCGAAGAAGGTTCAAGATGATGATCTCATAACTTCTGAAACACAGGAGGTACTAGAATTAGAAGACCAAGTTAACAATCTCAAAAAACAGATGGCAATAAGAGAAGAGAACAAGTTGCGTAAGTATAGATTGAGGCAAGAAATGCAGGATCTAATAGTAAGACTTCATAGCGATGATGTTCCAAAAGAGTTACAAACACCAGTTGACACACCCTACTCAAAAAAAGTTTCCATTGAAGCTTCTTGCAGACCGGGTTGTCCAGTTTGCATACCTGAAGAAGAACCTCACCCTAACTTCGCTGAAGATATTAGAACACCAAGCTCAAAATCTTCTGCGACTTCATCTGATCACAAAAACATGAATAGAAACAAGAAATCAACTAATGGAACTCCAAAACATGAAAATATAACCAGTGAAGTCGATGAAACAAAATGGTATTGAAAAATGATAAATTCTCACAATTTTTTATGTTTAATACACCCGTAAAGCACATAAATAAATTTACTGATTACATGTTTTGTATTTCACACTTTTTCAACAATTATGAACAATTTCTATTGCATAAATTATCTCTTTCTATGTCTTTTATCAGGATCAAATCTTCTTGAGTTCTCAGAAGGTCTTTTGTGAGATGCACCAGATACAGGTGGCGGTGGAGGTGGAGGAGGGGGAGGTTGGGCGCTGGAACTAGTATCAGTATTTTTTCCTGTTGCTGGATTTCTATAACCTTGTTTGTATTGTCCTGAATTACTATATCTTTGGCTGCGGTTGTTATAGTCATTTCTTCGATTATCATCAACACGGTTCGATATGGTTCTGTTACTCATTCCCCATTTGGCAGATGGCTTACTAGAAAGTCCAACAAGAGATTCTTGGGGCTCTAAAGGTTTTCTCGATCTGACTGTTTGACTTGTAGATGAATTACTAGAAGATTTTGGTTTCATCGTTGACTTATTTTCTTCAGGAACGTTGAAATAGCTCTTGAGATTTTCACTGAACGTCTTGGTAGCTGGACCATGTCTATTATCCCATAATCTTAATGCATAGTCGACCAATATTTCCTGTACCTTACCTTTGTCATGCTGGGAATTTTGTAAATTTCTGACCGTCTGTTTGTCTTCGATCAGTTTGTACAGCCCAGGTATTCCATTTTGGTTCAATCCATCGGTGATGGCTTTGAGATGACCAAATTTTTCTCCATTAGAGCTGAATTTTGATAAGTTGATACCACCCGTAACGTTGACAAATTTACCTTTTGCTTGGGAAGAAGGACCAGCAGGAATTTTTGGTAATGCATGTGAGTTATTATCCTTTGTGTCATTCGTTGCGAAGTTGCTAGCCTCTTTTGTTTCCGGTTCTTTATTGAATTTATTTCCAGGATTTGCATCCCTAGATGATTCAACAATTTTGGATTTCCCAGCTTCTTCTGACTTTTCAATGCTGTTGGATTCTCCATGTTTTCTAAACTCTTTAACTTCAATAGGAGCTGCATCCGTTTCAGCTGATACTCCGGTGCTTTGTAGAGAACTAGCATTCTTTTCCCTCACTATTTTAGACTCTTGTTTGTTTTTCTCTGTAGGTTTTTCATTTTCATTTTCTTCTTCTTCAATGATCTGATCTTCTTCTTCGTCATCATCAATCATCTCATCATCATCTTCTCCATTCTTTCCAGCACTCAAGACTGTAGAATCTTCTGTCTTTACATCAAGTTTTATTTCAGTGGAAACTGACACAGGTCTCTGATAGTATTTCAGTCTCTCCTCTCGTTCTTTCTTGAGAGCCTCCTGCTTCAACCTCAATTTTTCTTCCTCCCTTTCTTTCAATACTTCATTTCTTGCCTCGATAAGCGCCCTTTTCTCTTCTTCCCCGTGGTCATAGAAATCCCATACTTGGATCAGATTCTTCGACTTGGAATGGATCAATGAAAGAATAGCCATAATTGCTAGTTTCAAATCGTTTCTTGTTTCAGACTCGGAGACCTTCTGAATAACGGCAATCAGTTCTTCGGTTTGATCTTCAATGATTGGATAAATACCGATCAAATTCTTCAATAAAGTGATTGAGTTTCTTCTGGTCATGTAATTAACACTCTTGACACTAGTTTTTACAATCTCCAAAAACTCAACATGCCAATTATAAATCTCAACTTTGACATCTTTAGAAACTTTTTCATCAATCCTAATTTTTTCATAATAACTAAAGATATCAGCAAAGAAAACACCAATATTTTCAGCTTCCAAAGGAGTCAATGTGAATATCAATGTGTTAAGCACGCCACTTCCGATCAAAAGTCCTACTATTCTTTGACTCACTACTTGGTCAAATGCATTGCTGATGAATCTGGCAGAAAAAATAGCATCAGATAATGATTGAAGAGCTCTTGGAATAACACAATATTGGACAAAGCTTTCAATTTCTTGATCAGTGACAGAGCCTGAATCGTGGAACCATTTATCCTTGAAGGAAGATTTCAATATGGTAAACAATTGCTTAGTGTGTTCATTATGCTTTTCGAAATCAGAATTAATGCTTTCAATAAACAGTTTATTTAGTGATTCGGTTCTTTTAGCTGTATCCTTTTCTTTTTCATTTGCCCTGATATCAGATGCAGTTCTTGCTCTTAAATTTGAGACTCTTTTTAAAAGTGATTCAGTGCCATGCGCCAACCTGTCTTTTTCTGTGTTATAAAGAGTTTCATCACATTCAATATCATATAAATTCAATTTCCAGAAATCAAAATACAAGTCTGTAGACAACGATTCGAAGTCAACATCAATAAAATTGATGTCTTTTTTCATATCATGTGTCAAATGCGATCTCCATAACTCAAAAGCCCAGTTTAGATCTGTTCCATACTTGGATATCAACTCGTTAATGCCGACAACACGCTGTGTGAAAAGATCATCGTCTGAGAAAAAATTGATCAACTCAACGTAAGTATGCAAAACATTGGAAATTTCGTCCATTTTTTGTGATAAAATTTTCAGATACGCAGCATCTTGACCATCATCTTCATAATTATCATTGATCAGCTTTTTTGCAAACTCCACTAACAACACAAATACCTCTGACAATTGATTCGTGTCAGACAAGACTTTGATTAATCTTGTTGCAGATTCTTTGGATTCATCTCTTGTATCAAAAATAACTTTTCTTGTAATCTTTTGCAAAGATAATGATGAGTTCAACAACTTGATTTGATTCAGAGATAAATTTGTGAGAGGTTGAATACCACCCATATTGTTTATTATCTCTCTCAAGACAGTCAAACCAACGGTGTTCTTCTTATGTAAATCTTTCAAAATAAATGTCATTATTGGATTCAAATTGAAAGATGAATATCTTTTTGCTAGTTTGCCTATGAAACTGGCAATAGACTGTAACCATGGCGAATCATTTAACCCATCTGACTGAATAGCGACCCTATTTGAAGCAGTTAATCTAACTAATAATGCAAATGGAAGGACATCCCAAGCATAGTTCGTGAAATATCTGGCAGCCTCAATAATCAAGTTCGTTAAATTATCGTAATTTTCAATTTGTTGAAGAACAATAAGAAAGGATGGCAAAGGATTTGAGTATGTGATTTTCGCAAGACGTCTCATCATCGGTTTGACGTTGTCCTTTGTGATTCTCTTCAAGATGTCTTTGGTTTGTTTTTCAGCCTTCATGTAATGCAACTTCACTGTCAAATCGTTCTTAGAGATGTTTTGATACAAGTCTCCATACAGATTAAATCTCCAGTCCAACGGAAAGTGAGACAAAAGGTTAAAAATATCAGAACTAGTAACTGGGTTTTCACCAATAGCAGTAGATGCAGGGAGAATAAACTTCTTGAAATAATTGAACCAATTCTTCAATTTTTCTTCATACTTTTCTTTGTCATCTATTGATGATTTCAAATCGTCACAACCAAACTCACAGAGAAATGAGACTAATTCTAGATCTTGCGCAATTTTGGAACCTAAAAATGATAATAAAGAATGTGAGTACTTGAAAAAATCGTAATAATTTTCAGCCTGAGGTAAATCATCCACCCAGTTTGAGTAGAAGTAAGTAAACGTTTTTCTAGAAAATCCTTGCTTCAATGGTTTGAGTGACTCAAAATTAGTAAGTTTGTACTCTTCAAACTTGAGTTCGTCATTTTTGGTGTTTGACTGTGCTAATGCTACCTTCTCCTTCACCAACAGATTTTGTTTTTGATCTTCTGTCAAAACCTGAACTCTCTTTTTCAACGGTTGAATAATAACGTTGAACAGACGGATAATCAGCCCTGCAAATTCAGGGTCAGAATCTAGCAAAAATGGATACTTATTGAGAATGTAGATTGATGGCCAATAAAGACCGTTGTCCAAACAGGATTTTGCTAGCTGGACTTTCAAATTCAAATCAATTAATCTCTTTGACTTTTGAGATTCATTTTCTTTTGGCTTCTGAGCTTCGTCCGTACCTTTATTGGTGGCATCAGCATCTTCTTCTTCATCATCATCAACCAATGGTCCTGAAAGTGCTAACGCATTTGCACTTGATTTGAAAATTTCTTCGTCAACTTTCTTGTCGATATATTCAGCTAGCTCATCCATATCAGTATCATTCGGTCCAACATATTTGAATACTGATGCAAATGAAACAAATCCATTTTTTATCAAAATAGGAATAGCTGATTTGATGCTATCAGGGAGGTCTTTCTCCGCCATGCTATAAGTTTTCATCTTTGCACCCAACAAAAGAGCAGCTATCTCATTACCACCTTTATCTAGTGATTCCAATGAGGAACAATCACTCTCGATCTTGGGCCAAAACGGCGTTTTTTTTAATAGATCCAATGCAAATCTGTAATTAGTTGTTATTGATAGGACAGTTATATCAAGAAGTATATCGAGAACTCTCAAAGGATCCAAGTTAAAGTGACCAGTTAATCGTTCAATTGCATTAGCGATGTAGTTAAGTTGGAAATAACTATCATCTGACTCAAATGCAAGATTTATCAGAGCTATCAATTTAGCATACCCTTCATTTGCTTCAGCATATAAGTTGAACTTTTTCAACTGCACAAGTTTCAATAATTGTAAGTTGCTGGTCTTCTTGTAGTCTGGGATGATATTTCTTTCTTGGATAAAATCACCATTTGATGAATATTTGGCGATATGGATACTTGGTAATTTCTTGAAGTTCTGAATTAATGCTCTCAAATTATCATCTAGTTCAAACAGATTGAAGATTTTCATGAACTTGAAGAACAAAACATCGGCTTGTGTGGTTTCAACTAATTGATCAAGAATATTCCCTAGTTTCTCAACCGGTATCCTCTCTTGGTGATTCTTAGCACAGTAGATAATCTCATAAAAAATCTCATTGGCAACATCAACGTCATTGTCGATTCTCAGAACAAAATTATCCAGATCAGATGTATCTTTCAAGAAATCATCAGTCAATTGCTTCCATCTGAAATGCTTCCTGGACTGAATGGAACCCAACAGGTCTAACCTTTTCTGCTTCGAGATATCTTCTTGTGACGATCCCACAATGATACTAACTTCCTCTGTTGGATCAACTTGAGCCCCGGGTACAGCGCTCGGCTCCCTGCTGCTAACCACCGAGTCAGGGTTCTCGGACATTATGTTTGTGTCTCAAATTGTTTCTGTGTTTATGCGCTTGAAGTAAGTCGTCGTTTAAATGTTTTCGTTATGAAAAAGAGAAAATCGATTTAGCACAGGGCACATGACTCCATGGTTGGGAGCCTTTCCGATTCAGGACCTGTAATTAGTAGAAAACTTTCACTTTAACAAAAATAAAGCATAACATAGACATAGAGAATGGCTGACAAATTAAGGGACCAGCAGGTTTACGATCAACTAAAGACTAGACATATCGGGCTTGGAGAGGCAGATACTACAAAACATGAGTTCATGACAAATGTTTTCAGAGATTCCTACAGCTCTGTGGTAGGGCATCCTGCCCTGATGGAGTACGTGTCTTTATCCAAGGAGGTTCCTCTACAACTCCTCAAGCACCAGATAATAGAGAAAATGGTAAGACCTTGTGGTATTGCTAAAGGTGGTATTAACGAGAACTCTACATGATGTCATTATTTTACAGAAGAAGGCTGCAATGTTTCGTTAAAAAGTACATGATGCTATTTCATGAATCCTTTTCATATTGGTATAAGAAAGGCCCTATCACCCGTCTTCATATTTTCATCTTAACTGTTGATCAATGGCGCATTTTCTGGGTTACCTGAACCACCAGTGTTGTTATCCTTCAAGTTGGCACTCCAGACAGCAATAGAACTCAAGAACAACAGACCACTGATGATGAAAGCGAAAATCCATTGCAAAGCAAAAACCCTAGTGAACAACTGACCCAGTGCCAGTGCCAACACAATAACGGCAGAACTCAAACCCACTGCCCAATCTCTGTACACGACCAGGTTGAAACCTGGAACAATAAGGAAGTCCCAGATGAAGACATTAGCCACAATTCTGGCAGCTAGACTGTTGGATCCAACGACGACAGCGCCATTCCAGAATAAGCCGTACAAAATCCAACTGAAAGGCAAAGCCGTCAATGGCATGTGCACAACAATATAGTCACTCAGGTCAGAGATGGCGTATGTACGTTGTGAGTTGTATAGAATGATCAAATTGACAAAATTGGCAATTATGAACAGTTCGGACCAAATGTAGTGGCCATGTGAAAATAGGAGGCTCCAGCCAAATTGGATCAAGTTAAAACCAACTAGATGATTTGACAGTGAAGCCACTGATAAAGAGCTCTTTCTGATAGTGGCAGCAAAGCTTCTACCTGCAAATACAAATTGACTAACAAAGACAATCTGTAGCAAATGTAGTACACCCCAGTATCCAAGAAGAACAAGAATATTAGCCGTGAAAGGGGTGAAACCAACACGGTAAAACGGATCATCTGGAGCAGTACCGTCACCTGGAACGTGCGGTGCCCTTCCTAATGCGTATCTGAGATTACCGTAGACGGCAAGGACGATTGAGGCTGTTGTTGTGACCTTATAAATTGGCTCAGACATGATTGTGGGAATATTGAAGTACTACAGTTTGATTTGTAGGGGCAATTGATGCGTTTTTATAATAATACCCAAGGTTGCTAATTTAACGTCATTGTCATGTGCTACTGTTCGCAAATCCTGAAGAGTCTGAAATACGGTCACAAATCTTGACTGAAAGCACACGCCCATCGGCCACAACACCATTCAGTTTGCCATAGGCCTTTTTGATACTCTTTTGGTCCTTGAACACTACTTCGCCCATTGATGAACCTGAAGGCAGATCTGTCACTGATACACTTTCGATTTTTCCACAATCCTGGAGCACCGACCGCAGGTCGTCCGAGCTCGTAGCTGTTTCAAGATTTGATATTCTTATGAAATGCTTACTAGATGCGTTTTTAATCGTCAGTTGTGGTTTTGGACCCATGATCTTGTTTAACTTCCTTTGTTGATGTATTTGTTTACCTCTGTCTGCTGTGTTATTATTGTCCCTGGATCCATTCAATGCCGCAAGTAGTGGATTTACTGACTTCTTTCTAGGCTTGCTGATAGATGAGTTGTTTGGTGTGATGATTGTCTTTCTTTTGTTGTTAGGGGTTGTAAGCCTATCCAGCAGTGGATTCGTTGATTTGGCTTTTGATCCTCTGTTGACGCTAGTTCCTTGCTTCTTCGAGCTCTTGTTAACTTGAGTATCCGGTGTGTTAAAGCCCATACGCTTCAGCAGTGGGTTCACTACCGGCTTCTTGGTGACTTTGGATACCATTTTTTGGTGGTGATCTATCTACAATGATTTATCTGTAAATTTTTTTATTTTTGCTACACTTTCAAGATTCTGAAGACTGTTTAGTTTACAGTATATCTAACTCTTTTCCAGAACTTCTATCCACAATTTTGCTGAAAAACTCAGTTGGTATCATACCATTGATCCCATCAGAGAGATAGACGTTGTTTAAAGATCTGTAGAACGGGATTTCTTCGGCTTTGATCTTCTCTATGTCCAAAAACACTAAAATAGTACTAAAGTTTCTTAGACCTGATATCGCTTGATCATTGGATACTAGAAGTGAAGTGAAGTGGATGTGATTTCTGCTCATTTTAGAAAGACCTCCTGATTCCATAATGAGTTTGATGTTTTTCTTCGTTGTGCCATGGATCAAATACTCAG
The DNA here is from genome assembly GCA_030579035.1 of Gotozyma siamensis. NCBI lineage: Eukaryota > Fungi > Ascomycota > Saccharomycetes > Phaffomycetales > Phaffomycetaceae > Gotozyma > Gotozyma siamensis. The sequence goes on from JAKTZZ010000001.1 coordinate 531,391, forward strand.
GGTACTCATCGTCTTTCAATAATTGTAAATTGTCATTCTCTACCACCTTCAAAGAATGTCCTTGAGTAGCACAAATTAACAGGGCACCATCACTTTCACGCTCCTTCAGGTTAAATCTTTTTTTATCGTTATTTTCGACAATACGCTTCACATCCTCAAGGGTTGTTTTATGTGTTTTGAGTCTGTTGGATTGCAAAACATCTGATAACTTGATATATCCTGCGGAATCAATGACCAGTCTTTCCTTCACGGCTCCATGACGTAGAAGGTAGCTCAGAGCTTTCGATATTTGAACGTCTCTCTTTGGATCTGACATAGGAGTTCATTCACTCTGTTTAATTCTCATGGGTAAAAATGAAAATTCAGTGAGAATATATATAATCACAAGACACAAACATCATATATACATGACTCACAACACTCACAAAAAATAATTTTTGACACGATCTACATATACGGTGTATCTTGAATAACATCTATTCATCATAAACAAACTATATACCCATTTCTTGAACAACTTCTGTTGTTTTTTAAACCATTAAAACCATTCATACAGCTAAAATCATTGCACTAGAGCAGCACCACCACCGCAACATCCATTACCTTGAGCTTGTAAGGTTTGTTTGGCTTTCTTCACACTCTCATTGTCACCTAATTCAGTGTGTTTGTGGATGTTTAATCTGAACTTTCCGGTATCGTCTTTTTTACCTTGAACAATGTTGGAGAGAAGAAAATTTGAAACTTCCTCCAAGTGCTGAATTCTTTGATCAACGGTTTTGCTCTCATCAGGTTGGTAGAATCCCTGTCTGATTTGATCTCTCGAAGCATTTAATAGTCTGACATCACCTACATTAAAAGAGTTAGTAATCAATTAAGTGAGACCAATAGCTTCAACAAATGGCAGAGAAAGAATGAATGGTACACACCTTCAAAGGCGATTCTTGTGGCTCTCAGAGCTGATCTGTAGGCGGAAAGGGCTCTGGCACGGGACATCTCTCAGTGTGTAATGGATTAAACACTTAAAAACTTTACTTCTACTCAAATTTCGATTTCTTTTTTTTTATTATTTGGCAGGAATCCGAGCATCTTCACGTGACCTAGCTGTGAAATGTATCGAAAAATGACCTTAACCGACTTCTGCTTCGAATTACTACGATTCAGAATCATATGAAATATCATCAATCGTTATTATTACCCTCTTGCGGTGGTGTAATGTACTTTTTCCAAATGGCATTATTTAGAGTCTAACTTTTGGTTATCAGATCTCTCTGATGGTTTGGTCATGAGTTTCGGATTGTCTTTCTTGGATATAGAGGCACTCATGGGCGATGTGCTAACTGCTCGTCTCTTGAAGCTGCTGCTGATGTCTTCGTGTGATCTTTTCCTTATAAGTTTGTTGGGTAGATTAGGTTGATCAATGACCTTGTTCTTCGACTTCTCCTTCAGTATACTACCAATCTTCTTCTGGTTCCACGATTCGTTTGCCTTTCGAATCATATCAACCCTTTTCAATGTTATACCTTCTTGATCTTCCAGAATTTTGGTTGCTTTGGACATAAAAGCAGAATCAAGCACCTTTCGATTTTCCTTTAAGCCCAACAAGATAAGCTTTTCGTGATAGATTTCATTATATATTATATCATTTTCTCTCTCCAAATCTACTGTGATTCTTTTGAATGATTTCAATTGAGGCTTCAAAGTATTCTTGTTAACGATTCTCTTGAAAATTGGTGTGCTCTCTTTTGGAGATGAAAAGTAGTCATTGCTTTTAGGTCTGATGTATGTTGGAGACTTTGAGTTCTCTGACCAGCTGATCCAGTCTTTACTAATCATGTCAACTGATTTATTGGTATTTGATATTATTGATTTTCCGTTTCTGAGAGATCTGGGGAGAATATTGCTGATAGTATCTGTATCTGTGCTGTCAGCTTCTTCCTCGTCAAAAAAAAGTGCCTCATCATCTGAGTATATATGTGAGCTATTTCCTATCGTCTGATCAGCCATGTCATGTGCATCGTAAAACGAGGGATCTGAGGAGCAGGTCGCATTGGATGGCCTTCTCGAACTAGTGAATTGAATATGATGTGGTTGTTGGTCTATATCTGCAAATGTGCCGCTTTCTGATAGGATTGGTGTTACCGGAACAGAGGGGTCAACCTCATTATTCATTCTGCTCATAAGAAACGAGTATGGCAGCCTACAAAACTAAAACTTGAATGTCTTGTGTTTTGATGATTTTTTTTTTCTAAATCTCAGCTTATTCATCAAACCTTCCTAATTCGGAAAAACCACAGATAGCGAAACTGCCTTGTGGGACGCTTGTAACTGACAAGTAAATTGAGTTCAGGATACAGAATAAGAACATTGAAATTGACAAGAATCTGACTAAACTGAGCGTTATTATTTTGATAAAAGTTCCAGCAATCGTTTTTAGGTAAGTTGAGGCAAATTCAGCGTTTTCCAAGAGCTATCGTCTGGAGCCAACACAAAGTGGAAAAAGGTAGTACATTTTGGTTTGCATATCATATTCAAAACAAATTTTTGGACCCAAAAGGCCCATTCATTGATTTTCTCAATTTTCGCATGGAACTCTTGATCTTTTGTTGGCATGGTGTAATGAACCCTCATTCCAAAGCGCCATGTTAAATTCACATAGCAAAGACTCAGTTTTACAATGAACCGACTCTAACTCCTCAGGTATCCCCTTAAAATTATTTTCCCCCGGTTGCCAACAACATCTAGTTTTCCCAAGGATTTGAAACCGCAAATAACAGTATCCACATTGTAGGGAATTGTCAATTCCTCAAGCTCTGTTGCATAACATCCAAGAGAGTAATAGCCAGCAGCACATGAAAATAGGGCCATTGCCTTATCAATTTCGTAGCTGCAATATTTCAGTGAGTCAGGACTCAGGATTGATTCCCTTCTTTTGAACACAGAATTATTGAGGTCAAGCTTTTTCAACCTGTCGCTTTGACTGAATTGTGTTCCAATTTAAATGAATCCCAAATTTACGACATCCTAAAAAAAAAATAGAATTCTCTCAGGCGACAAGTGGGACACTCAACGACTGATACATTATTATCAAATAATCCCTTATTGATGAACACTCAAGGTTATGGGCAACTTGATGAAGGTGATTCAAAATGATGTGAGCGTTGGAGGAAGTGCGACTAAATCCTTGAGTATGAGATTTTTTGGAAACTGAAACCCTCTTAAATGCCCTTCCAAATTTTTAGTTGATTCACTGAGAGTATCTCTAGTAATCTGAAGCTTCAAGTGACTAAATCCAGGAATCTTCAAGTCTTTTACTTCCTCCTCAGTCTTGATGAAAAATTTCAAGTATCTATAATTTTCATTTGATGACATTTTGAGATATTTTTGATGAGTTTGCTATTTGTAATATTTTGAGCTTTGAACTTTTAAAAGGTCTAATTTCTTTACGTAGTTGAAAATGAAACCAAACAGACATTTTTAAAAGCTTCAAAACTATAGACAGTAAATTATTCTGTTCACTTTCACTGTTGTGGTGATAACGTGCCCATATCAACTTCGATGACCAGTGCTTCAAATCAGCTCATCGCTTACGTAAAGAATTGAAAAAGAAAATCTTTCTGTGGTAAATCTATCTGAATTACTCTATTTCAGACAGATAACTGATATAGAATGGCTCTTGACGATCACATCTCTTTGAACTGGAAAAGACTCAGAAAAACTGTTAAGTCAAAATCGAATCTTACCAAGAAGATCACGAAACCTTCAATAAATTCAAATACTATCGAGAAAGAAACCAAAATAAAGAAGATCTTTACAGGTACACCAAAGACGGCAAAGAAACAGAATACCGTTCAGCTAATAAGATCTTTGAAACGTCAAGCTGAAGCTGCAGGTAATGGACAAGAAGGAGCGTACTCATTAACATCGCAAGAAGAACATGATAAGACATTATCCATAAACCAAAAACAAATAGGAAAATATCTAGCCATCGATTGTGAATTTGTGGGTGTTGGACCAAATGGTGAGAAGTCAGCACTTGCTAGAGTCTCTATTGTCAACTTCCATGGACATACCGTTTATGACAAGTTTGTTCAGCCACAAGAGAAAGTTACAGATTGGAGAACTTGGGTTAGTGGTGTCACTCCAAAACACATGGTAGATGCTATCAGCTTTAAAGCTGCACAGGCTGAGGTTGCAGATCTTCTCAAAGATAGAATTCTTGTTGGTCATGCTGTAGATCACGATCTTGAAGCTTTATGGTTATCGCATCCAAAATCTGACATCAGAGATACCTCCAGACATAAACAATTTAGAGAGTTGTCCAAAGGTAAGACACCAGGTTTGAAGAAATTGGCTAAAGAGATATTGAAAATAGATATTCAAGGAGGTGAACACTCTTCAGTTGAAGATGCCAGAGCTACGATGATGTTATATAAAGTGCATAAAAAAGATTTTGAAAAGGCACATTCCCTAAAATTTGATAAAAGAGGTTAAATAATTGAATTACATTGCATGACGAGACCAAAGTGTAGGCTACAATCTACAATAAAATGATTAGATAACAAAAATATTTCTATTAACAGTCATAAAATAATGGGGTAATATTGTCTTTCTAGACAAAAATAGGCATATATTAATTAATGTCATGGTCATGCAATTTCTAATCTTGACTTGAGAATTCTTTGGATTATAGGGCGTAACAACGATCCACGATCAGCTCCAGTATTTTGAGCCCTTGTTGCTTGCTTATTCAATGTTTCAGCTGGGAGGAAATGATAGTTTCTGATACCGCTGAGAGAGTACTTTGACAATAAGTTGTTTGAAATGGTTCTGTGTTTTTCGTTTTCAGTGTAGCCTTCTGAGATGAAAGCAATGGCAGCTAGATCAAAAATTTCTGTCACTAACTCAACGTTCATACTTGATTGCATGATCTTTCTCAACGTGATTTGGATTTCATAGTAGACATTGATGAGCAATTGATGATTTCTTTTAGAAATAAACTTCAAAAGTTGGATGAAGCGCAACATTGCTTTGTCGTTTGGATCACCTTCATTAAAGAAAATGGCAGCAATAATCAGTGCAACATGTGACTCTTCGGTCCCACTCAAGATGAAATCAGCAAGGATTCTAGGTAGGAGAGTTTCATCGTTAATCACGATACAATCTTCGCTGATTCCAGCATCATCTAACACTTCCTTCAACTCTGACTGCTTCAATATGATGAACAAAAACAACAAGTATGATATAAAGTTTTGATCAAATGTACTATTGATAGATTTAGCTTTCATTTCATCTTTATATCTAATCAAGAAGAAATTTTGCATCAAATGTATCGAGTTCATTCGGCTGGTAGGAAGTTGTAAACCCTTGGAAGTTAAATGCAGGAAGACAAAATCGAAGTTATCCTTGTGCAAAGAAATATCAGAAACTGCATCAATCTCGTCAATTAAAGAACCAAAAACCTGTCTGTCATTGATAATCACGTCAACCAAACTCGTTCCATCAACTTTCATTTTCTGATTCATCACAGTCAAAACATTAGCGGTAAATTGAATACCACCTTGGTATAATGCACTATGATTAGAATGAGTAATGGCAATTGAAAACCAAAACATTCTAGTGAATAGCTGTGAGTCTGGTAATAGTCCCAATGCCACTTTGCTTAGTGAGAACACAGTGCAAATAGCGAGGTACTTATATCTTGCATCTGTAACACTTTCAGCAGAGTCTTCATCAACCATCTCCAAGATTTTGATAACCATATTATCATTGATACCTCTTTTGGACAAAACACCAAGTAACAATAAAGCTCGACCTCTCAAAATTGAATCTTTTCTGATTGCCGCATCAATAACATATCTGTTCCATCTGGATATCCAAACGAGTTTATTAGGTTGGAAAGATGGTGTGCGGTCGATGGCATCTAAAAGTAGGGAAACTAATGATTCAACTGTATTGATCTTGGTAGAAAGCTTGGAAATTTCATTAGGAAAGCTTTCATCGTTGTCTCTATTCAAACCAAACAATAGCCTTGATCTATGAGTGGTGAACTGTTCAACAGTAGCATGGATAACATCTCTAGATTCCTTAGTCAGATTTGGATCACTCAAGAATGCTTGAAGCAGATTTAACAACAACTGATGACCTGCGATTCTTAGATCTAATGGGCCAACATCAACAAGGATGCTTACAATATAGAACACATCTGGCAAGAACATTTCAGCATATGTATGGTTATCAAACACTAATGAAACTGCCATCTGGACCAGAACTGTGATTTCAATCCAATTGCTATGAGCAGCAATTGAATAAGAACCTTCTTCATCTGGGAATGGGATATGAGAGATATCTCTTAGTCTTTTGATAACACAAGTGAAAAACTCAATAGTAGGTGTTGAAGTCAACAAGGAAACGGTACGTCTCCAATCAGAACCTTCTGACTCTCGGTCAATGGCATATAAAACAATCTCATTAACCAAAATTGAGCTAATTTTGTCTTGTAGACATAACTTAGACCAGAACAAAGAGTTGAAAGCACTTAAAAATGATTCGTCAATGGTTGAAACAGTTAAATAGTTTCTAATGATTTCAGCAACTAGATCATTACCATGTTCATCATCAGACTGAAATACGTATTCATAAACATTATCAATCCATGGTGAAACATAGAGAATAGCAGACAGACGTTGAGTTGAAGTGATGGAATCACTATATATCTTAAAAAATGCATCAATAAACTCAAATGCAATTTGGGGAACTTTGTTCGCAAGTGTTTGAGACATGGATACGACAAATGAGTTATTTCCGCTAGGGAAATAAATTTCATGTAAATGATGCAATTCTTTTCCAAGTTCAACATCAAATGATTGTTGAGTGACCACTAGAAGATTGTATGATAGACCTCTAATTTCAGCTGATGAGGAAGTTAAACCCAGGAAGATGACATTAAACATTTGGCCTAATAAGTCCTCGACCGATCTTTCTGATCTTCCTGTTAACAAGGAATCGCCCATAGTGTTAGACGTTCTGTTTCTTGTGAAGTATAACAATCTCATAATTTCAAGATATTTCGGAGACGCAAGTATAATACTTGTACCATCTTGAAGTGTTATAGTCACCTCATTCGATACTTTTGTAGTATCAGTAGATTTCACAGATTCGATCTGATCAAGCTTATAAACGTCATTCAAGAAAATTGACTTGATTGAATCTCTCAGCTTCACATTTTTTGGCGTTGTTTGACATATCTGCAGATTTTCGTGGCCAATCTTAACAATGACCGGTACAAATCTTCCATGATCTGCTTGATAAACAGAAACATCGGTGAATTTGACTCTGACATCATAGTAACTTTTGATTGAAGATTTAGGGAGACCTAAATTCATAACTGTCTTTTTGTCGTCCATAGATGAACGGAAATGAGTCGGGGAGGATGAGTCCCAAAAAAATGATGGCTTATTCATATTCGAAGAAAACTTCTTGAAAAATTGAGTTGAAACATTATAGAAGTACAAGCCAGCGCAGTTTTTCGTCATTTGTGGGGGTGCGAGACGTTGAAACAAAGCAATTGATCTTTGAGGATAGAAATCTCCTTCTTTAAAACCAGTGCTGTCCACAACCATAGCAAACTTCTGATCCCAAACCTTTGAAGCAACCTGAAAGAATCTGTACAAAACGACTTCTTCATCTAAGCTATTTATGTTGGAGAAATCAGGATAAGAAAAGACCAACAATTGAAGACCATCTTGGGTGATATCTTGACGAATGAATCCACTATCCAGAATAGGAGAAACGTCTTTCATTGAGTACTTACTCATAAAATCGTATAACTGAGGATTGTGCTCCGGTGTGATTGATGAAGGAATTTCATAGCCAAAAGAAGTTGTTGGTTGACCAACCACTTTCAAAACGCTCATCAAATCTTCAGCAATTCTTTTTCCAAAATCTATCTCATCTTCTGTGGTGAAAGTTGTTGCAAATTCTTTTCTAACGGCTGGCCAATTCTCATATAGAAAACCATGGAGAAATGAAAGAACAGTGTCATCAATAGTATCAGGAATGGAAACTTCAAAGTTCAAAGTTTGGTCATCAATGGAAGAAATTTTATCCAAAAACCTTGTTATTCTATCATTCAGAGCGTAAAGTTCTTCTTCCCTCTTTTTGAGGATAGGCCATCTGATAGAAGAAATAGAACCATTGGCCATGTTTTGCAAAACCTTAGCTAATAGTAGGAATTTTCTTTGGGTTTGACGATTTGGAATATCATCAATCTTCTCAGATTCAGGACTAACAATCACTGGACAGAAAAATCTCAAAAATATGAAGGAACCAACTGCAATCAATCTGTAATTTGGAAACTTCTGATGCACAGACTGTGAAATAGTTTGACAAACCTTTTTCAACTCGACAGGAATGTCGTTCGCTGAATTGACAATAACATCCACCAGTTTGGTCAAGAAATAAAAGAAGTTGTCGAGATTCTTTTCTGCTTCTGGATCATCAACATCAATCTTCTCTACCTCAAGTTCTAGATTTGATTCTTTGATTTCGGCTAATATTGGTTTCAACACCTTGACTAAATATTCAGTTCCTTTTATTCTTCCAAATGCTGACAATGAGCGACTTGCAAAACTGTTTCTTCTAAGAATATCAGTATAACTGGTACCAGCTTGAATCTCCTCTTCTAATAAAAAGGAAACTATTGGAGCTGTTTGGTTAAATGAGCTGGCCAATGACAAGATACTAGATGTGACAGCAGCAGCTTCAGTTGAAGGACATGCTCTACCTACACTGCTGATGAACTTCGGATTGTCTAAAGCTGTTTTGAATGCAGCTATAGCAACCTTTTTAGCTTGATAAGTTGACTCAGGTTGAATAGAATATGAATCAATAATTGAAATGAACACCTTCAGGAACGCAACTCTGACTTTCGTATTGGTGTGATAACCAATAGGTAAAGCGTATGCAAGACCAACATCAACATTTGACTTAAGTAAATTAGTCAATGCTGCGGTAATATGTTCCGATATGGTTGAAACTTTATGCTTTATTGAAGGTGAAAATCTTGCGAGATCAGAGTAATTTTCCAGTGCTTTCAAAAGAGTATTGAAATAAACACTGAAGACCCGCGCTTTGTAAAATTTTAACTCTCTCTCATTGAGAACTTTTGGTGATTCTAAAATCATAGAGTCTAACAAACTAGCCATTGCTTTAGAACTCTCCAGGGTAAGATCAATGTACACGTATTCCAAATCCTTATTTGGATGAGAAGTACGACTTGAAGAGTCTGTTTCAGTTTCATCGGAATTGAAAAGAAAAGCATTTTCAAACCACTTGAAGACATATCTCAAAAATACATTTCTTATCTTATAGGCATTTTGAATTCTTAGCTCAGAACTATGCAGGCTGATCTTATGAAACAGTAAAGAGCATCTCATTTGCAATCTCAATGATACCTTGTCGCCTGTTTTTAAAGAGTCAACAACACTAGCCAACATGGAAGCACTTTCAACAACATCAACAGATATCAAAAACAGGGAGGTATCATCGCCACCGTCTAGCATAGCTTTCAATATGATGATTGAGAGTTCAACAACATTCAAATCAACGGAAGAGAGACTAGAACCTTTGTAAAATGTTTCAATCAATGGCTTTAATAAGCCTATGATAGCTGGATAAGCTTTATTGTTCATCTCAGATGCTAAAATTTCCTTGGCATTTTCTCTAGTAACCAAATTATCATTAGATAACAAAGATAACTGTTGACTAATAAATGTTTCAACTCTTGCTGAAAAAGCTGTTCTTATATCTTCTGGGGTATCAATCTTAACAAATAAACCAGACGTTGAAGCAATGAAACTAGCAAAATTTCTGAAATCCATCAACTCAGCAGCTGATAATGTAGAATACTCAGATTTGGCAAATTTGTACCATTTATCATAGATTCTGGTGAATGCACCACGAACAGCAGTAGTTGGTTTGGCAAGTTTCGAGACAAGCTTTTGAATATTCTTGTGAAGGGCCACAGAACCAGTAGTAACCATCTTATCATTAGCAACAGCCAAGAAAAATTCCAAGTTAGAATCTGCCTCAGGTGCAACTAAAAGATCGTTCAGTTGAAATTCTTGAGCATGTGCTCTAATACCTCTCTTCAACAAACCATAAGTCTCTTGATCAGCTGTCGTCAGACAGAAGAGCAAAGTTTCTTCAATAGATGAAGCTATCTGATGATGAAATTCCAATTCAGCTGACTTGACTTCTCTGAAGTATGTGAATTGATTAAGAAGGGTGTGCAAGACCATCCTGAACTCCAACATGCGGATAAATGCTTCCAGTATAAACTTCTTTCTAGAGTCAGATGAGAAACTATTCAAAACGTGCGTAGTCAAACAATAAGAAATCTGCGAAGACCCTGTGAAAGCAGCGACAGTAGCTTCAAGATCATCAGTGATATTCGTAGTGACATAAAACGTATGTATAAAATCCTTCACAGCCATTCGTAGCTTGCCATTTGAGTCATTCAAAGCGGTGATTATTGGATCACCAATCTCAAAGATATTTGTTACCATCCACCTTATCTTTTCTGAAGCAGAGGAGTCATCAAATTTGTAAAGATATCGATGAGGAAATTTTTTGAAAACTCTGAATCCATTTGTCAATATTTGTCTTGAAATAAGAGCCGCCTTCGATGATGTCTCTTTGCACGAAGAATCCAAGGATTTTACTTCGTCTGCTATGGAAGAACTTTGATTGGAAGATGAGTGACTTCTGAAAAAGTTTTTTGTGAATCTTTCTGCCTTTGGCACAGAGGAAATTCCTGATGAAAATGAACCTGTCTTCATGCTTTCATTATTTTTGGATGATTTGGAGATGTTGTCCGGTATGAGGGACTTGAAGTTTGAATTTGCATTACCGGGTGGATGGTCAGATGAAGCACCTGACACAGTCTTGTAAATTCCCGAAATATCATCTTCTTCATAAACAGACCCAGAATATGAGCTAGCTTTCACAACTATTGTGGTTCTCATCATGACACATCTCAAAGCGGGGAGCGCTTTCAAGATATATTCTTGATTCGTAGCATCCAATGAGCGAGTTGTCGAATAAACCTTGAATATAGAGCATGCAATATTTAATCTTTCTAAAGATGAATGCTCATCGTTTAGTATCTTCAACAAGTCAGGAAATGAAACATGAGGAGTGAGAACACAAATGCTAGAGAAGTAGTCTAGTCTCAAATCATTGAAAAATTCAGCTTCAGTGTAGGATGCATGAGATAGGAAAGGAATTGCTTGACTAGAAGTGATTGGGACTAGAACTTTAGAAACCAAGTTATAGTAGTGGAGGGAGAACTTTACGGTATCATTGTTTGGGTCTGCTTTAAAAGTCGAAGAAGCAACGTTTGCAATGAAAATCATAAAATCCAGACTTTCCAAAAGTGAAGAAGTATCTGTGAAATCTTTGCCAATAGGTTGTGAAAGTTGTTTGATAACACTGGAAAGCACTTTCTGTTTCTTATTTGTGTTGATGTTGGCAATCTTCTTCAAAGCATTAGTCTTAGAACTTGACGAAGTTGAATCATTCAAAAACTGTGTCAGGGCCTTTGGATATAAGGTTAATAGAAATGCAAGGAACTTATGTGATGATCTGAACTGTCTTTGTTGTTGATTATTAGATGAGCCCCTAATACCTGTATCTGAAGAGGCCAATATCTCGTCAAACAATGTTTCGGCTTCCATAGAAATATTAGAGTCAGGTTTAGCTGCAGTAATATATTCACCTGGCCTTGATTCAATCCAAAGTTTGATGGACCTTAACAAGAAAGAAAAGACGAGTTGTCGATAAGAATCCCTTTTCAAAGTACTCATCATCACTTTAATCTGTTTTAAATATTCCAAAAGAAGTTGCTGGTTCAAGTAGACACATGAAAATAATTCCAAATAAGGAGCAAATTCTGATTCGTTGGAAACATTATGTTTGAGTATTGTGATTTTGGATGTAATGAAATGGTAAAAATCAGCAGGATTAGCAGCAGCTAGAAACTTCAAGATAGACTCACAGTTGTGATTAATTTGGTCTATTAGTGGTCTTGTAGAGATATCTTCGTAGACTGTTTGTTGTGATACCGTTCTACCATTCATCAATGCCAGCTCCTGGGTTAATGCATTAGTTGATTTCAACTTAGATATGAGAGAAATTGCTCTTGAAGCGATTTCAGGAATCAATTTAGATGGCTGTACTGTATGGAAATCCGTACTAATGCTTGCAAATCCAACACCAAAACTAGAGCTTGTAGAACTATTAGAAAAGTTGGATTCCATGGAGTTTTTTCTTGATGACGGTTCTGCAGCTGTCCAATTGACTTCTGATAAGTCAGCAAGTAACCTTATCATTATTAAGACGGATGATAAACTCGTTACATTTCTTTGCTTCAAAATCAGATAACCATCAGCTTTATCCAGAGTGTCAATTATTTCAATGACGGAGAAAAGAATCTCATTGAAACGATTAGCTTCAGCTATGTTGATTAATGCTCTTCTAGCATTCAGGAAAACTGCAGTATCATCTTCAACGTCAATCAAGGATAAACCACTCTTTACAGGTAGCAACTGGTGAATTCTGTTCATTATATGAGGCACCAGGCCCAGCTCATCAGAAATAGCTGGTATAGGAGCCGACATTGTTGAAGATTACTCCAGTAGTCACTTGTGGATGTGTGTATAGGAAGGCTCGGTGGCCAATTGGTCTGTTGGGAACGTTCAAACCCTTATCACAAGGCACAACAAGCAGCAGTGAATAGAGCACAAGTGGCGGACGAGTCGGTGAAGCAGTACTAGATGCAGTCGGACTTGGGTGCAGTCGTGCCAGCCAAAGGTGTGAAGGAGAGTGTGTAGTTGTCCAAAAGGGCGAGCGTTGGTAAGCCAAAACACGAATGTTATGTTGGTGTTAGTACAGTCCTTTAGTTAGGAAGGAAAAAGAAATTCACAAGTGGAGAGTTGCAACTGGGCTCTTGTAAGGGAATTTTCATAACTATGGGACATGGCCAGCTATGTGGCTCATACCAAAAAAGACGTTGCGGTTGCAGTTCTTCCGCCGTTACGGGCCAAAAAAAACGGATGAGAGATGTTGAAAATGTTGGACCGGAAGAGCAACCAGAGGCTCGTGGCAGGGAGTGGTGGCCGTATTGTGTCACTGGTGTGAGCTCTGAGCTTTGGACTCACTGATATGGTTTAGTCGTGCAACAAACTGAGTCTGGTCCGCTGCAGTGCAAAGTTTCAAACTGGCCGAATTTCGTTCGCAGCGAGTGGCAGAGTATTACTCCCGTTTGTTGTCACAAAAACAGTCAGCAACTGGTACCTGTCAGGTGTCGCTAGATTTAACACACAAATAGCAAGGTAGTGTGAGTTGGCTACCTCTATTCTTTCGCTTTAAATCTACAGGATTGCTTTCAAAGGACAATTAACTACCCTATGATACTCACCAGTCACAAGTCTGGTGCTAGCGTGGCCCTTGTTCAGTTTGGAGGTGCGCAATATGGTAAGTGCGTAACCTCCAAAAACTGTGATGTCTAAAAAGAGTTGCTTTTCTACTATGTCACCTCTTTGAGGTAGGTATCAGTCAGTGTAAATAGGCGAGAAAGAAGGTTTTAGGACTGGTTGCCCTATGCCTTATAAGTTAACTTATGACTTTTCCAGTTTCAAGTTTCAACCCTTCGAATCGGTCGGTTTAGGCGCGACCAGCTAGTTACGAGCCAAATTTAGTTTAGTCAATTGTTCCATAGATCTAGCCCCTGGGGTCGGCTAACCTAAAATTTCTTCCGAAGCACACAGTAGGAAATTTCCTTAGGTTATTGATATCGGCTTTGACATAACAAGAAGACAACACGTTAAGGACTGAAGATTTGTATAACGTTTAAGCAGTAAAAACCAAGCAGATTAGACTCGTAGACTTAAACAATAGGAATTATTCGGTGACTTGTGAAACCGAAAATTTTAAAGTTTATATCATACAGATTCTTATCATAAAGCCGAGTGAAGTTTGGAACATTCTTCCATATGATCTTGAAAGTTTATCGTCAATCTGAACTTGGAATTCTAAAATACTGACGTTGACTGTTTAACTGTTTAAAGTAGATTGAAACTAGGGACTCAAGACTTCTGATGATTTGTTTATGTGTCCGAGATACGGTGATGCCTCGTGTGCTTGATACTAGACCTAGATTGACTGAAAGCCATTAGTGTTACTGAATAAAATTCATCATGCCTAGCCTCACCAAAAACGGATACATAGGAAGGCTCAAATACTATCTGTAGAATTATTGGCGCTTGAAATCGGAGATTTACAGACTTTGAATCAGAGTTTTGTACTCAAGAGAAAATTCGTCTTTATCGTCGTAACGAAACAGTGTGGCTTGATTTCAGGTTATTCCTATTTCTTTGCTCAAACGAAAACAGTTCTTGTATAGTGGGTGGGCTGCAGCTCTGCAAACTTCAGAGATGTCTCAGGAGTAGGACTCAGGTCTGGCTGAACCTTCTAATCTCCAGGTAAATTTATCTAAATTTGGTTATGATTGGAATATTGAATTCCAGGCTTCTCTTTTTGCCTGGAATTTCTTTCTATTGGTTATCTAAGTCTACTAGCTCGGTATAATCCAATGAAACACTACTAGTGGTCTCTGTCTGGCCACTATAATCGGGCGCTTCGCCTTTGTAAAGCTTCGCAGCAATTATATTGTGAAAGTAGTCCATATTGCAGACTAGAATGCATTGCAATAGTATGTTCATAAATACTTTGTTAGCTAATATTCACTGAAAACCGGCGATCCTCGCAGATCACTCGAATTAAGTCAATTCTGACATTCAAAAATCAATTGTATTCTGTTCTTTCAATGTTTTCTACCAAACAATTGAATTAATATTATAAACACAAAATCCCATCAGCAAAAATACTCCTAGATAGCATGAAATAATTAAATGTTCTACGAAATGAACTCATATTTTAAGTCGTAGGTAATAATAGCTATACACTAAACCATACCTTGTTTTTTTATTCCCAATACCTTTATCTGGGTACTGAAAATCACCAAAATGTGAATCATCTCTTCGATAATTCAACTCCCCTCAATTGTCCAACTTCCCTTTAAGAAAATTGAACCGTTATTATGAATAAGATGCTTGTAGTGACTGTAAAACAACAGCTTCCATAAATAACAACAACGTATAAACTCACTTGAATGAAACACCAAAAAATTAGTAAAAATAAATGATAAAAATTAAACTCCCATCAGAAAAAATGTTAAGACTGCTTTAAAATAAAAAATTATGATACAACGATTGTAATGATAATAAAGTGACTTAAAAGTTCAATTTAGTGAAGAACCATTTGTTCTTACCAGCTTGGTATTTTTCTTCGAAAGCTTTCTTAACAACTTTCTTAGCATTTTCTCTTTGAGATGGTTCAGAGAAAGTTTCAGTTGATAATTCAGCTTTGAAAGACTCAACATCTAGAGTGTATCTGGTTGGTAATAGATGGTTGTAGTTAATGACTTTGATGAATGGTTTAACTTTAGATCTTTTAGCTAATTTCTTTTGGGAAGTCTTCTTGGAAACTTTTAATGGGTATCTTTCAATACCAGCAACAATGGCATGTGGGAAAGAGTGGGCTTTAGAACCTTCATCGTGTGGTTTGACGATGACAACTTTCTTACCGGCGTAACGGCCTCTGACGACAATAGCGACTTTACCTGATTTGATGAATTTAGCCATTTTGATAGTGGATGGTTGAACTAATTGTAAGGGACTTAGATTAAAGGTTTAGCTAATATTTCACTTTTTCAAAAAAAGAGTCGTTGCGCGAAAATCTATACACTTCTGCAATTTTTTGGCATTTTTCACGTGAAATGAAAACACCCGAACATTTTAGGGCTATGAACATAGTCACGTGATTTATATGGGGGCTTTGTGAGAATAATTTTTGTGTCAAAATAAGGAGTGACAGATCCGTTCTCGTGAGTGAGGTTCTACAAAGTTTTAATCGTTATAGAATATTTTCATATCATGGTCTGCTTGTAATTTTGAATAATCATTAACATATAGTATATCACACACATAACACATCAAGTTCATGATGACAGCTTTAAAATCAATATTTTGAGTGCCCTGTTATATGCAGAAATTTTAGGTAAATGTTCTATTTTTTCTTCCTTCTATCATGAGAGCGTGAAAGCATTCTTGAATTCATTCCAGTGATGAGTTTTTGAGTTGAAGGAGTTTTTGATTGTAATGGGTTCATATGGGTTTTATCATTAAATGAACTTGTTCGTTGAACAGAAGATGAGGTTGTTGTTTTCGTTTGATTTTGAGATGATAATGCTGCTGCTGAAGCTGCGGCGATTAGGGGGTCACTAGATGGGTTAGATTTGTTGTTGAGCAACTTAACTGGTAGCCCATGGAAGAGTTGACCATTTCCAGGAAGTTCCTTATGTTTACTTGTGTGTCTTGATGCCTCTCTAGTACGGGCAAAATCTTTCAAAAGACCAGTTTTGACTGACGGTGTGCTTGAGGTCGATGGTGATTTTGATTCTTTTCTTTCAAGAGCAACATTAGATAGTTGAGCATTTTGAGGAGCTTTACGTGATTGTTGGGAAATTGGAGCTGGAGAACGAACTTGCTCACCAAATGTTGGATTCTGTTTAACAGTCGGAGATTGGACAGTAGCAATGTTAGCAGCACTTTTTGCAGCATCAGACCCAAACACAGTGCCTGCACTACCACTCGGGTCATTCTCTAATTTGCTTAGTGCTTGTTGTTCACTGACACGAATCCTAGCTTTATGAATAGCTTGAGTCCACGCAGTGATTTTGCTCTGAGGACCTTCGAAAATGATTGCAGTGTTGTAAGATTCAATAACAAATAAACCATCAAGATTTCGAGAATTGGTGACTTGCAATAACTCTTTGACTCTGATCACTGGATGAACCAAATCAATTTCTGTCTTTAATTCCATATCACCTTCCGCATTGCTTTCGAAAATTAAAAATCTTCCAGCATTTGTAACTGCAATAGTTCTATTCCTCTTGCTGGAATGACCATCACTGCCAGAGCTAGTACTGAACAGTTTCTTGAATTTGCTTCTGGCATTACTTGCAATCGTACTTGTGTTACTTTCGGTATCTGGCGTAGTTGAATGGTGAGTGATGATGTCTCTTTCATTGTCGATTGAATTCTCATCCAAGTCTCTTAAACCTCTGTATGATCCCTTGGCCACTTGACTCAACAGAAATGAAGTTGAGTTGTTGTTGTTAGATCCTAGGGGAGCGTCAACTAATCTTCCTCTGAATTTCTTTTCAACATTATCAACAGTAGACAGGGTGACATTCAAGGTATCTTTCATGAGAATTCTTTCTTCATTATTGTTCAAGAAATTGACAAAATCTAGATCTAACTTAGTCATTGGTGCAACGTTGGAGGTACGCACAGCTTCTGATGATACCCTAACTGTAGGTAAATTTATTGGTTGGTGCTGTGTGAGGCCTTGATGTTGATCATTACCACCAGGTTGTTTAAATGTTGCTGATTGTAAAACAATCGGTGATTTCAAGTCAAAAGCGTGGGACTCACCTGAGTTGACAATTATTTTTTTGTTTTGACTTTTAGTGGTCTCGTTAGGTTGACGATAAAGGGCAATTGAAGCCGCACTAGCAGCGTTTCCGGAACTGACTGCTCGCTTTTGAGTGTCAATTTGTTTCTGTAATTGCTGCTGTTTTCTTGCAGCAACCGTAGCTTTTGCTCTCATCAATACTTTTTGACTTGCACTTGGTTCCATTGGGATTGATGAATCACCCTCGGTATCTTCTGTTGTTGCAGTACTGACCTCACTTCTTGGTGTTGATGGCTGAGATACTGCTCTTCTTGGGATAGTTATTCTTGAACTTTGATGAGCTAATTCAGGAACCGGTAACATGGATTTAGCATTGATTTTGTATGGACCAATTTCTGGAGGATGGACGTTCCAAATAAATTCATCGGGTCTGTTGAAGTCAATATCCTTGAAGAAATGATGATCTTGAATCTCTTTGATTGTTAAGCGATCCTTTGGATTAAGTTTTAAGATTCTTTTCACTAGATCTCTAACAACCATTGGGAAACCTGCAGTGAAAGCATATTGCAACTTGACGATCTTTTGAAAAGTAAGATACTCATTAGTAGCTTTAAAAGGAGGTTTACCTGCAATCATCTGATAGATAATACATCCATATGCCCAGATATCACAGCTTTTTCCTATTGCTTTCTCATTCAACAACTCAGGAGAGACGTATTCAGCAGTACCAACGAAAGATTTTGCTTTTGTATCAGCTGGGTAAACACCTTTTTCATCTTTTTCTAATAACTTGGCTGTACCAAAATCCGTGATTTGAATTCTCATTCTGGAATCAAGCAATATATTTTCTGGTTTTAAGTCACGATGAACAACACCATTGTCGTGCATGTATTTAATGGAATCCAATAGCTGAGCGGCATAGTATCTGGTAGCATCTTCATTGATCGAACCGTGCTCTTTAATCAAGTTCAAAAGTTCACCATGTTCGGCAAAGTCAAGGACAAAATACAGAGATGATTCATCCTGGAAAGCAAAAAACATATGAACAATACCGTTCCTTTTACCTAATCTTTTCAATGTGTTCTTTTCAATGTTAACATATTTCACTTTCTTCTCTTTGATGATATGTCTCTTGTCGAGCACCTTAACGGCAAACTTGTGATCATTTGATTTATCAGTTGCTAACAAAACAGTTGAGTAAGACCCAACGCCTAGTGTCTTACCAAATGTGAAATCCTTGACCGATTTTCTGATAATCTCATCCTCTTCACCCTCAACAGTGGCTTTCTTGACAAAAGTTGCTGCACCTCTCTCACTCCATCCCCCGTGCAGTTTGGAGTTCAGTATCCTAGCCTCATCATCGATACTGCTTGCATCGTCACTGTCGATTGTCAAATCATTTTCATCACCTTCGACAGGGTGGCCAGTCCTAATAATAGAGGGAGCCTCAATTAACAAGTCATCGAATGAGCTGGACGCTGCCACAATATCGGAAGTTAGAGCCCGCAATGGATGTGCAGGGCCTTCTCTGAACGTTGTAGTTGGTGTTGGTGTGGTCGATTGCGTTCTTGGGGAATCATTCAGTACATCATAGTGGGATGAAATATGAGTGGGTAAATCATATGGAATGCCTGGACGAAGCCTAACATCATCCTCGCTTTCAAATTCGCTTGGACTCTGGGTTTGATCGTCTCGTTCAAACGCTGAGATAGGGGTCTGATTATTTGAGGATGAGTCGTCCCCCAGGGTGATTATGGAGCTGTCACTGACGTTTGCTCTAGAGTCTGATGCGAATATAGGAGCGCCATCAAAGTAGTCTCTTCTTGCGGATGGAAACGACCTCTTCTGTTGATCCATTTTTCTTGGGTCTAATGACATGTTGTCAATGGTAGTGTATCTATAAATGCAACCTCAATTCAACTTCAGCACAAATCATTAACTTTGATGTAATGCTAGAATAAATGTGGGTGTGTGGACCTCTGGGAAACCGCAGAAATTTCTAAACGTGCACGTGACGAGACTGTATCTAGTTCAATGGTTTATGGAAATGAGTGTGTCTCTAGCGGGTAGATTTCTGGCACAGAATGAGAGATTGGTTACTTGTTATGATGTCAAATTTATTTGCTGTTTTCAGGAGACTTGAGGAAAAGTTTGAGAATTCGCGGGCATCTTTCAGGCTTCAACCACTACTAGATCTGTATTTGGTTGCGATTCGGTGATTATCTCATTTAAATTACTTCCTGTAAGTTTGGGTGTTGTTTCTGATATCTGAATTGTCAGAATTGTGTGGGTTTTCAGACCTATTTTTTAGAGATGTTTTGATGCATTTGTGTCAAAATGGTTATAGGTGGAGTTATTGAAGCCAGTAAGCTTTAAGCTCACCGCGATGAACTCATTTTCTACTATCAGACTCGACCGTTACGAGGTCATGCAGCTGTTATTGCAAGATTACTCTTCCCCTGATCGCATAGTTGGACTTGGTTCTGTTATTCCACTACCCTCATCATCTCCACCACCATCGATCAACGGAGTACAAACATCACCGTTGGATGAGGCGGATTCTTTTCATCCAAATCGTCCTTCAAGACGAAACCAGTTCAGAAGGTTGCTCAGCAGTATGATTGATGCCACAAGAAGAGTCAATTTGAGAGGAATGTACCATCATGGGAGGATCGATGAGTCGGATGATAGCACACTAGGAAGACCTCTGCCATTTTATGAGACAGCAAATCCTTTATTGAGTTCATCTTCTGTTGACTCACTGCATACGATGCAAAGGTTTCTCACAAATTGGAATACTGTTAGAATCAGAAGAGACACAGATGTTGAACTGACAGAAACACAGGGAAGACTACGATATAACATGTTTCATCGTCATCTAGGTCTTGGAACTCAGAGAGGTACACACAGACAAACAGGTGATGATATCATTGGGTATGATTCAGGATCTGAATTAAGTACATTTTTGGATCTAAGTGAATCAGAGTCTCCAGCGTCTATTCCTCAAGAAGAGCTCAGATATACAAGGGGACATCTCACAGCACCTTCTGAAGCTGCTAATGTACATAGAATTGAGCTCGCACTTTCTCACCACCATCGCCACTCGCTTCATCGTTTCTACCGTCCAGAAACCCCAGGTGCCCTGGTACGCACTTCCACCTTTTCGAGAATAATCAGGCTCTCCTTTCGCAGAACCAGAAGGGCACCAGTTTCAGAAGCGCATCCAACCCCGGTTTCAGTTCTCTCACCACAGGAAGAAATAATTTCAGAAGTTGGGCAGAGTCTTACAACTTCAACTGATAGTGCGTCAAGAGATCCGGTATCTTTCAGAAAAAGAACTCTTAAATATAGCGTAGGGAGAAGCAGAGATGTGTATCAGATGTTAGGAAGTTTTGAAGATTTCCATAAAGATCAGTTGTTTGAGGATTATAATGGCGTGTTAATTACAGGAGAAAACTTGAAACAAGATGGTATATAAGATTTAGATAGTATGAACTTTCGGGTTATGTTATCAAAGATGTAAATTGATAGAAATTTATGATAGAATTTTTCTCTATAGTCCTCTGGAAACTATTTAAGACTAGATTACTGAATTACACAATAATTCCAAATGTAAGTTTCAAGAATTATATTATAGTACTTCAACTGCATTTATCGTTTATCGCATCACTCTAAATTTACAAAAGTCATCAGAAAAAAAATCCTAAAATTTTGTTTCATGAATAATCATCGGCATAAAAACTTCAAGAACACAATATGTCAGCTCAAGAAGTCACCGAGTCTACTGCCAAGTTGTCTGTTGAGGAGCCAGTCAAGTCCAAGCATGACCAAGTCATCACCCCATGGGAAGTTGAAGGTGCTGTTGATGAATCTGGACAAACCCAAGTCATCGATTATGAAAAATTGAGTAACCAGTTCGGTACCAAGATCATCTCCGCAGAGACTCTTGAAAGATTCACAGCAGTCACTGGACATAAACCACATCATTTCCTAAGAAAGGGATATTTCTTCAGTGAACGTGACTTCAACAAGATTTTGGATTTGTATGAACAAGGAAAACCATTCTTTCTGTATACCGGACGTGGACCATCTTCAAGTTCGATGCATTTAGGACATTTAGTTCCTTTCATTTTCACCAAATGGTTACAAGAAGTTTTCGATGTTCCATTAGTCATCGAGTTAACTGATGATGAAAAGTTCTTATTCAAACCAAAATTGACTATTGCTGATGTTAAACAGTTTGCTAAAGAAAATGCTAAAGATATCATCGCCACTGGTTTCAACCATGAGAACACTTTCATCTTCAGTGATTTGGACTACATGAGCAAAGGTCTCTATGAAAATGTTGTCAGAACTTCAAGACAAATCACTACATCTACAGCTAAATCCGTTTTCGGCTTCAAAGATTCTGATAGTATTGGTAAATTACATTTTGCATCCATTCAAATTTCAACTTCTTTCCCATCTTCTTTCCCAGATGTTTTAAACTTACCACCTAAAACACCATGTCTAATCCCATGTGCCATCGATCAAGATCCTTATTTTAGAGTTTGTCGTGATGTTGCTGACAAGCTAAAATTTGCCAAACCAAGTTTAATTCACTCTAGATTTTTCCCAGCTTTACAAGGTCCAGGTACTAAGATGAGTGCTTCTGATGCCACTAGTGCCATTTACTTGGATGACACTCCAAAGCAAATTGCTAAGAAAATTAATAAGTATGCTTTCTCTGGTGGTCAGGTCACTCTTGAGGATCATAGAAGATTGGGTGGTGACCCAGATATTGATGTTGCTTATCAATATTTATCATTCTTGTTAGATGACGATGAAAAATTAGCAGAAATTGCAGAATCTTACAGAAAAGGTGAATTGTTATCTGGTGAATTAAAGAAAATTGCCATAGATGTTATTTCCGAATTTGTTGTTGAATTCCAACAATCGAGAGCTAAAGTCGATCAAACCGTTACTGATCAATTCATGACTCCTCATCTTTTACAATGGGGTAAGAAGGAACGTTTGGTTCCTGTTAAACCAAAGGAAGAAACAAAAAAAGCATCAAAGAAATAGATTGATAAAATGTAAAGATTCCTGTGTTTTTTAGAAGTGTTACAATAGAAGGGTTTCATACGAGATTACCCTGAATGATATTGACTTAATGTACAAGTTTTATTTTCTCTATTCAATGATCGTGATTTCAAATGCTTTCTTTGGTAAGGTATTTAACTTTCATAGGTTGTTAGTTTTAATGTAGTCAACAAGAGATTTGATAGTGATGATTTTGATGTTGAATTCCGTGCTGAATTTCAAACAGTCATCCAATCTCATCATAAGACCATCTTCATCCCTAACCAATTCACAAATACAACTGGCTTCTTCCAAACCTGCAAGTTTTGCTAAATGAACACCAGCTTCAGTATGTCCATCTCTTTCGTTCAGAAGACCAGGTTTGGCCCTCAATGGAACAATATGGCCCGGTTTCAAAAAATCTGTTGGTTTAGTGTCTTTCGATGCTAAAGCCTTCACTGTCAATGCTCTGTCATGGGCAGAAATACCTGTTGTTGTTCCTTCTCTCACATCAACGGTGATGGTGTAGGCAGTACCATGTCTGTCATTGTTGTCTTTCCACATCAAAGGTAGATCAAGAGCATTCGCTTTTTCAGTAGATAGTGGTGCACAGACATAGCCTGAGGAGTGACGTACTAGAAATGCCATTTTTTCTTGTGTTATGTGTTCAGCAGCGATAATCAAATCACCTTCGTTTTCACGGTCTTCATCATCCATGACGACTAGAAATTCACCGTTTTCTGGGGAAGAAAAAGTTAGCTTGTTGATCTCGCCATTATAAAAGTTAGTGGCAACTCACTGTATGCCTCTATGGCTTCTGGGATTGGAGTGAAGGACATTGTGATACAAAAACAAGATGAGGTTTGTTAAGCGAACAACGTGAGATGACTTTTGTCGAGGTTTTTATATAACCACAGTTTTTTTCGGATGATATGACAAATAATATCGATGAGTCTCGGACATGTTAGGCGGGCTGGCTAGGCGGAACCCCGGCCTAGCCTCCACCTAACAAAGCGGCAGCCTCTGCCTGGGAGCCCAGGGCTGACTGATGGTTGACAAATATTATTTAGTGTCATTATTCAGGAATTTGTCATAAGTTGGACATGGGAGTCAGTTTATGCAAGACTTTGTATAAGGCGAGTCCGTGTTTCTTGTGCTCGAGTTACTGGTATTTGCGCCGTTTTCCGCTGTTATTCAGCTGGAAAAAAGTGAATGGGCCAATCAAACAGCGCAATTTTTATGTTCCACAACCGTACCACTTTTTTCAAATTTTGAGTCAAATTCTGAATTTTTCTCCCACGGATCAGAAAAAGAGCTCTAATGTTATTCATAAAAAAATGGCACATTCCAAATAAATCGCAATCAACAGCAACAAAAACGGGGCTCTATTTATCGAAATCTCTAGTTCTGTTCGTAGCAATCACAAGCTCTAAAATTGCTCATCGGGCCCATTTAAGCGGTCAATTTCTGCTCTTGCGGCCTTTGAAATCTTTCCTGCGTTTCGGTTGTGCCATAAAAAGGAAAAAAAATTGGTATATAAACGAAAACAAATCTTTCTGATCTTTCTCTCTTACACCCTCAAATTAATTCACAGAATGAAACTTTTAACTGAAGACGAAGTCAACGCACATTGGTACGCCACCGCCGCTGGTGCCGTTAAGGGTTTATCCGCAGGTCTTTTGGTCTCTGTCGGTATCTTCAAATTAGGTGGTAGAAGATACCCAACCTTTTTCAAGAATCTCTCATGGTCCATTAGAACTGCTATCTTCATCAGTCCTCCAACTGTCGGTACGACCATCTGGGCCGAAGAAGCCTCTAACGCTTTTGATAGAGAAATGTATTCTAACGAATATGATGAGAATGCAAGAAAGAATAGATTAGAAGAATACAATCAGTGGGCTAAACTACCAATGTCTCAAAAGATATTGGGTGGTGTCCTTAACCACAAGTACAAAATTATTGTTTCCGCTTGGGCTGCTTCCATGTATGGTTCCTGGGTATTTGTTGACAGGGATCCAATCATGACTAAAACTCAAAAGATTGTTCAAGCCAGAATGTACGCTCAATTTTTGACTGTTGGTTTGTTGCTGGGTTCTGTTGCTTTGTCTTTGTACGATGAGAAAGCTCACCCAGAACACTACGAAAAGAAGGAGAAAGCATCTTGGGAAAAAGTTTTAGATGAAGAAATTGCAAGACAAAAAGAAGCCAAAGCCCTTGCTGCTCAACCATATCAAAGAACCAGAATTTACAAAGATTAAGTTGGCAGTTTTTTGTCTTTGACTATAAGTTAGTTATTCTTTTGTTTTATTTATCGATCTGTTTATAGTTTATTTCAACCAACCTTCCTTTTGAAGTTTTTGGTTTATTATTTGATGAAAGTGACGAGTTTATGTGTGAAATATTACAGGTGTGGTGCTTGATGTGTTGTTAATTGATAGTTGGGTTTTGGTCATTTATGTCCCTTGTTTTGGACGGTGTTCCATGACTCTTCTTGGAGTGTGGTTCTATAGCACTCATCCTGTTTTTTAATGTTATAGAGTTTATCCCCATAGTATGTGTAGTTTAAGTTTGCTGTGTTGAAGCTATCGCATTCAGTTTATTAATCAGAGTTTTGTGGAATAATTGGCCAAACTTGGGTGACTTTTGCAACAATAGCTGTTCGATAGTTTCAAATATCGTTTCCTCTTTGTCAACCTTGCAATTGTGCGTGTTAGTAAATTAACGATTTCCACTCAACATTAAATCAAGAACTTACTACCCATCCACTTGATGTAAAACGCGTCAATATCGTCTCGTCTTCGAGTGTGACGATTCGCAAATTTCCATCCTGGTCCACGACGCTTTGAACAAACTGGCTATATTCTTTAATGACTTCTAAATGTTCCTGATCCATGCTGCTCCTTCCATCATGGATTCATGAAGTAAATGGTGATGAAAAAAATTGATAATAAATTTACAAATTCATCAATGACTAGACATTTATCACATTCTCTCTATATACATAAAATTGATTAACTATGTTTATCTTTTCACTTTCAATGAAGATTCCAAATCACCAACATCCAATTTGGTACCTCTGATGTAATATTGTTTGTTTCTTGCTCTGTATTTACGTGGTCTTCTAATGATATCGACTCTAGAGATCAAAGGACTGAACAATTTAACATTTAACTCAACACCAACTTTATTTACTTGGTTTCTCAACACTAATGTGGCTGCTAGTCCCCTTTGTTTCTTAGCAATGACTTGACCAATAAAGGTAGGTATGGTTCTTGTGGTGTACATAACTCTGACAACATCTCCTGTTCTGACACGTTCGGAGTTGTCTTTGGCAATAAGTTTACGTCTCCAGCCTTCTGGGTCAAGTTTCTCTATTTCCTTGAGCTGATATAATCTGACAACGTCCTTCTTTTCGTAAGCTAATGGTTCATAAACGTCGATTGGTTTTCCTATTGATGAAAATATTAGTATGGGCTTATAAACTGGTTCATGAATAATGAGTTTCAAATACGTACTTTCTTTGGTAGGTATGATGTAAGATCTTATCTGTGTGAGCACAGAAGTGGATTTGAGGCCAGTGCTTCTCAGAAGCGCACGAGGAATAAGAAAAGACATGGTGTTGATGTTTGTTCTTCTCTTCCCATGCAATCTCGAAATTTAATTAAATTTTTCATCGAACAGTAAGATTAGTTCGGGTGCTGAAATTTACCGAGGTTTACAGCTCGCCTAAAAGTACGTAATAATCAGTACTGGACAAAATAGCTGCCCGGGACGTCTATGCAAAATGGCCACTATACAAATTATATTGTCTAGAATCTAGGTCTTCTCTTACGACCTGTGAATTTAGAATCCTTGGCGACTTTCTTTCCTCTCTTCTTCATGAGAGTTTTCTTTCTTTCAATGAATGATTTCTTACTTTCAACATCTTTCTTCAATTTCCTAGTTGCCTTTGCTTGATCTTGAGCATCCATTGTCAAACCTGTTAGATTCAACTGTTCCTGACTTTGACCAGCACTCAGCACCAAATAGTATTTCTTGTTCTTCTTACTCTCTGCATCATCAATCACCAAACCACCTTGAAACCCAGCAACTTTAGCAGCACCTAAAATCCAATCAATCTGATCATCATTCATAGGATAAAACTGTGCACAAAATTTACCACCTCTCTTCAAACTTGCAAACAAAGAGTTGAAAAATCTCATCAGTCTCACTTTTGGATCATTATTAGATGTGTCTGCGTTACACAGCCATTGAATGGCAGATATACTAATTGCAGCATCAAATGTACCTGCTCTAAATGGAATTCCATTCCCCATATCAGCTAAAAACAAATCACCTTCAACTTCTCTATCTATCCCAGTTGCCAACATTGACGTTGAGATATCCATACCCATCCATACATGACCTTCCTCAGTCAAGATTTCACCACTCAACCCAGACCCACATCCAATATCTAGCAGAAGATGAGGCGAATCTGGTGTGAGGTTTAGTAGTTCTAAGGCACGAAACGTCATTTTGGCCTGGATGTGTTGCACACGCGTCGACGAAGTGTACTTTTGAGACTCAGATTCATTGTAGAACACCTCTGGTGGTGCCAACTGTTCTGGACGTGACATAGCTCCTTCAGTTCAACACTTTCAATCCACCATTAGAGGGAAGCTCATCGCATATAACAAATTAAAATTTGTCCAATCATCCATACACCATAAATTTCGCTTAGTCAGGAGCTTTTTTGGAAACTTTTTGATAAATCGGTTTGACACAAAACCTCAGAAACTAAAAAGTTGTTGCGATTAGCCGGACAATTGAAGAATTTTACGAGATGAGAGAGCATTCTAGAACTATTTCACAGGATCCGACGCTACAGAAGATATCCCAAAACAGAGATCGTCCTTCGTTGAGCATTGACAATGACTATGATGCCAGTTCAACAGCTTTGAATTCCCCTGATATGAAATACGGCGATGCTGCGTCTGACCTTTTAGCAGTTGCGAAAGCCGCTACTCAAGTCAATAACGAGGAAATCCCACGTATAACCACTGACTCTAACTGGGATCCAGCAGCAGATGGTATTGGGGGGATTGAAGGCTCAGAAGTGAAGCTAATCAAGAAAGCAACGGATGAAGATATTTATGAATTGAAGACCAAGTTAAAACTGGACAAGAGGAGGTTCAGTACTGAAGGTCCACCAAAATCCAAACTTACTGATGTTAAGTTCTCAAATGTTGAATCGATCTTGGACAAGTCGGTGGCGTTTCCAAGCAGTGAGTTTGCTGGATTGTTCAATTTATTCTGGGTGGCTGTTGCTGTCATCGTTATTAATGCAACTGTCAACTATTATTTGGAGAATGGTTTCAAAGCCGAAATTGTCGAGATTTTGGCCACCAAGATTGTCGAAATTGGTTTAACGGATCTCTCGATGTATCTGTCTATGTACCCTATCATGTGGTTACATTATTTTATAAAGCTGGGATTTATCGATTGGGAAAAATCTGGTTGGATTATCTCTTCAGTTTATGAAATTCTTTTCTTCACGACATTCACTTTGTTTCCAGAGAAACAGAACTTCCCATGGATAGGCAAAATATTTTTGTTCTTACACTCCTTGGTTATGGTAATGGAAATTCATTCTTACAGTTTCTACAATGGGTATCTTTGGAGAATTCTAAAAGAATTGAAAGATGCTAAAGGATTGCTTAAAAAGATCAATGATGAACCTAAATATGAAGACTACAAGAAACTTTTAAATTCCACTATTGAATTTTGTGAATTTGAAATTCAATCCCAATCAACAGAGACTCCATTTCCGGAGAATATCACAACATCAAACTTTTTCATGTATACTATGTTCCCTATTGTTGTTTATCAAATAGATTTCCCAAGAACCCCAAGAATCAGATGGCATTTTGTTTTTGAGAAAGTTTCTGCTATTTTTGGTGTCATTACAATTATGATTATCATTGCACAAAACACAATGTATCCAATTGTGATGAGGGCTTTGGCATTAAGAGATCTTTCATTTACTGAAAAATTATCTCAATATCCATTATTATTGTTGAACATCATGCCTAGTTTTGTCATTATATATTTGCTTGTCTTTTACTTGATATGGGATGCCATTTTGAATGCCATTGCTGAGTTATCAAGATTTGGTGATCGTGATTTCTATGGACTATGGTGGAATTGTACATCATGGGATCAATTTGCTAGATTATGGAACGTTCCAGTTCATAAATTTTTACTCAGACACGCATATCACAGCTCTATCAGTGCTTTCCAGCTAAGTAAAACTCAAGCCACATTGGTCACTTTTCTCATCAGTTCCATCGTTCATGAGCTTTCAATGTTTGTGGTTTTCCATAAAATAAGAGGATATTTGTTACTCTTACAAATGTTTCAATTACCTTTGGTCACTATATCCAAAACTAAGTATTTGAGAGACAGAAAGACTTTAGGTAACGTTATCTTCTGGTTCGGTATCATTTTTGGGCCATCTTTGATGTGTACATTGTATCTAACATTCTAAATCACCTTTATTTGGCCAACATTACTATATACATAAGTGTCATTTGAACCCAACCTATGAACAGGATAAATGTAAGAATCTATCTATAGATATGGTCAAATGGTCTTGTATCTTTGAAACAAGAGTCCCAAACTTCATCAACAACTTTAACGGCTTGATCTTTATCCTTACAATTAGGATTAGCCTCAACTGACAAAACTGCTCTTCTCTTGACACATTCCTGATGTCCTTTACTAAACTGAGCCAGCCCTGCTCTCTTAATCTGATTCATAATTCTGCACTCTCCACTTAAAGAACTGGCTCTGATTTCTGAGCATGCATGATGCTTCAAATTCAACCAATCTACTTTAAACTTAGTATTATCGTAATAGTGTACCAGTTCATGAGTTAATGTGTCTTCTAGATGATACTTATCAATAATTCTATTCTGGCAAAGCAAGATACCTAATTCTGGATGGAATCCACCACCTTTCCACTCATCACATATATCACAAATCACTTGCTCATCAATCTTTTCACCTATGGATGGATTCGTTTTCTTTATTTGCTGCACCATAAAAATTACAGATGGGGAGTACTTCAGCGCAAAATCCCTGTATTCATAGCATTTTGCACAATCATCTTGGTTCTTTCTGTATCTAGCATCATTCTCATATTGTTCCATTGCTTCCTGTGATCCCATCATTCCTGTCTTGTAAGCCATAGTTCGTCTCCACCAATCAAAACCCTCTACACTTTTCGGATCAGAAGGTGGATTTGGTGCAGTAACACTTTCTGTCTGTAAGTTCTCACTTGGAATCGTCATCCTCTTTCAAGAAACTTTCCTTTAGTGAGCTTCGATAGAGATTGGAATTGTTAACTCCAATTTGAAGATTCATCAATTTCGCGAAACTATACTAGAAAAAATTATTTGCGATGAGATGTGCTTTATACAACAGGCATTAAGAACCTAAAAATGTCTAATTTGTGGATAGCTGCCAGTGACGGTGACCTCAACTCCGTCAAGAGTCTTATTATTAGTGGAAACTTCACTGCTAACTCGAAAGATGCAAACGGATACACACCGATCCACGCTGCTGTATCATATGGCCATGTCCAACTGTTGGAATACCTGATAGAACAGGGTGGCGATATCAACATACAGGATACGGAAGGCGACACGCCCTTGCACCATGTTGAAGATCTAAAGATGGCTAAACTGCTGGTGGAGAAGTATAAAGCAGATTGGAAGAAAAAAAACGAGGATGGTCAAACTCCTGCTGATTATATCGAAGAGGAAAGTGAATTTCCTGAAGTTGTGCAGTATCTACGTTCCTTGAACCATGATAATCCTAATGAAGATACATATGGCCATATTTTGGATACTCTACCAAGACCAGAAAATGTCGCTGATCATCAGATAAGATACAGTTATGAAAATGAAGGCGATATCACTATTAATTTTGATGATGCAAAGAGGGAACAGTTGAGGCAGATAGTGGAAGGTGAGAACCCGGAAGAAGCGATGGCTGAATTCTTGAAGAAAAGTGTTCATGAGCAATTTCAAAACCAAGCTCAAGACTCTCCAGATTCCAAAAGAAGAAGAGAATAAAACTACCCATGACCTACCATTACGCGTTTCAAAATAAATAATCATAAAACAAAATGTATACTAGAACACTATACAAAACAACTGTATGGAAATTATATCGTTATCATCACATTATAACACATGACTTCTTACTTTTCTTGTCCTTTTTGGACTTTTTCTCCTTTTTGTTGGCTGTTTCAGAAGATCTTGGTTTTGGATCATACTTCTTCTGTAAGGCCTTTGCAACCCGTGCATCTTCCTCTTCTTGTATCTGTTTGGCTAGCAACTGATCTTCTTCTTCCTGGGATGTCGGACCTTGTGCAAAAGGATTGGATGAATCATCCAATAACGGGGTGAAAGCACCCGTGAAGAACGAGTTGTTTGTACCGTTAATTGATAATAATGACTCCCAGACAATATTTGAATTGTCCGCAAATCCCATGTCGGTGGCCAGCTCGTATAAATCATTACCTCTTTTGATGATGGTACCAAAATGGTCGTTTCTAAAGAAAATCGCAATTGAGTCCTCATACAAACTTCCTTTCAAGAACTTGAGACCGTAATCGGTCAATTGGGTAGCACTTCTTGCAAAAAAGTGTTTGATCTGCTGAGAATCAGAAATTATTTCCTTGTCAACGAAATCCTTAGTAGGTTTACTCTCCAGTTCATGAGCTTCCACCAAAACATTCTGACTTGCCTCATACGAGTTGTATTTTCTGACAGCGGCATGTTCTTCGTCTGTTGGATCTACAATCCAACCATGCACCAACGGCAACCGGAAAACCTTGAAGATGGTCAGCTCGGGACCTTCATTGAACCCACCATCGAAAGTTGGATTGATGTTCAACCCCTCGTGTAATTTAGGCAACAAACTCAACGTGGTTTGGATGTCTTGCGGATCAAGGTTGTAGGTCTGCTGGTTTGCCACTGCAATCTGTCCCAATCTGTTCAAGAGCTGGTCCAATTCGATATTAGCCTGACTGTTCACCAAAACCACCAATTCGTGCACCTGTGGGGCACTTGCCTCGTTGACGGTGAGCAGTATGGAGTTAATGATGGCCAAAAGTGCACATGGGCCATTCTCATTCTGGATGAGAATATTACGTCTTCCTTGGAAGTCCACTGTTTT
Source organism: Gotozyma siamensis (assembly GCA_030579035.1). Taxonomy (NCBI): domain Eukaryota; kingdom Fungi; phylum Ascomycota; class Saccharomycetes; order Phaffomycetales; family Phaffomycetaceae; genus Gotozyma; species Gotozyma siamensis. Next base: position 563,272 of record JAKTZZ010000001.1, read on the forward strand.
AGTTCTGTAAGTGGTTGACATTTCCTATTGTGGGTGTTTATTTATTGAGTGGTTGCCTCCCTCCAAAATTTATATTAGAAAACTCAGCCCGGCATAATCTTACATTCCTCCAGATATTTTTTTTCAATTCAATCATATTTCGGATAGAATAGTGGTGCCTCATTCTGCTCCCTCCTCAAAAAAAAGCCAAATCTGCTTATAAAAAAAAAGGCGATAGTTACCTCCAGCTTGTAATCTGCAAACGAAAAAACGGTGAAATGAGTCTCTGTAGAAACTGAAGCAAAAATTGTATCATGAGTAAGATCTTCTTGGAGCTTTATATGCGTATCAAAAGCCTTTTAAACAAAAATAGCACTTGATTTCCCTTCGAATCAACTCTGGAGACTGGGGAGCTGGATGTATACGGTATTATAAATTTAACTGAATGAAAGGAGCTCGAAAGCGCCATTTAAAGTTGTATTATGGCTATTGCTTTTTATAAATTTCTCATGAATTATATGATATTTTGGTTATTGTGCGCCAGCTAATAATTAATCGAATAGTAATTTGGTAATTTCAGGTATAACCGACAGCTACAACCAACCGCTAATATATATGGGGATAACCATGTGTCGTGAAGTCAGCTCATAACTCATTGAAATAGAGGGAACTAGGGCTACGGCCTGTAGGTTAAAAGTTAAATATTAATATTATATTAAAATATAGTTTGTGATATAATTATATTTAAATATATAGGCCGGTGCTCGTTGACGTCCGACGTTGACTCATAATATATTATATATATATATATATTATATTATTAATAATTATATTAGGGACATCGTCGACGACGCACGTGGACGTATTTATATATATCATCATCAATATTAAATATTATTAGCTGTATTTATAATAACATTTTGTGTAATCTCTAATCTGCTAACGTGTTTTTTCTGCCCTGTTCGGCAAAATTTGGGAAAATCTGTTTTTTCCGGGGAGTAGAGGTGTTCTGGTAATTAACCGCGAAGGTGGTACGACAGTACGAGGCCCCAGGGCTTTTCATTGATTGAAGCGAATTTTTATGTAGATTTCACATTAAGTTTGTAATGCTAACACACTGCTGCTCCACACTGGCTCGAACCCGACCATCTGAGTCCAAATAAGTCCCAAAAGTGCTGCTCCATCCCATGGGCGAAGGCCCCCAGGACGGTGTATCCCAGTGGCATTTACTGGCACATTCGATAAATTCGCTCCATTTTAACTGTTTCAACAGATCATTAAGATGATTACTGAGCTTTAAATACCCAACTTCGTTTTTCTCTCTTGAAATGATGTATTCTCCCAAATTCAAATGTGTCAAAGATGAAATCAACTATCAGTCTACTGACTTTTGTCAAGGAAGACCAGATCAGTATATCCGACTCAGTTTGTAAACCCTGAATGGGATGGGAGTATTGATAAATAGCCTGTTTTCTAGCTTCCTCTTTGTTATCTTTGTATTGAAATCTTCTGGCGAAATTGGATGTGAAGACAGTGAGATTCTTCACATTCTGATCATACTCATCATGGGAAACATAACTTCTCTCATAAGTCTGATTTAAAATTTTCAATAATGAGGCAAACTTATCTACTATACCATCGGTCACTAATCTCCAGTCCGCTCCTAGATACGGATGTCCCAATTCTTCGTTTTTAAAGAAATCTTCAAGATCTGTGATTAATTCATCTCTCAAATCTTGACTAACATTGGCAATCCGACGAGTATAATCCATGTCCTATTTATAGCCTTAGTGAATCCCCTATAATCCAATAATACTCTAGAATCTCCTTTGTCATGAATAGCTCCAGACTGAAGCTCTTCAAATCCGGCGAAAGCCCTCTTTGTAAAGCTCGTCATCTTCATTCTTTTCAAACATCTCGTCTTTCCATGGTACAGTAACAGTATTGACGACCCTCAGTTTTTCACTCAACATCTCACAAATAACGGCCTCAAAGCTCATCTCTAGTCTAATGAACCCATCTAAGCCAAAATCGCTTCCCCAGTCACAAATTTTTTTGGCTATTTCTCTCTCATTTATACCTTCATCAACACCTGACAGAATTATCTGGGTGTCCATCTCCCCAGTCGGCTTCTTTGCAGCACTTGCTCCATCTAGTAAAATCATCTTAGTTAATGGCTTGACAACTTCTAACGTGAGTAATAATGGATGATCACGTTGAGGAAGTCGCTTGTCCCCATCTCCAAAGAATCCACTCTCTGATCCTGGTTTCTCACCACGGCCTTTTCTTTTTTTACCTTTAGGATCACCTCTGTTGGCAATAAACCAATAACTGAACTCAGGATCCATTGCAACGCATTCAAGTCCAGAATGTAGTTCTGTTGTTGTGCCATGATAAAGAAGGGTTCCTTCTGGGATATAAGCAGGGAAAAAACTAACGCCAACGGGGTTTAAAACTGTTTTTCACTCTCATTGCGTTGTGAACAGCATTAAATATCGCAGATGCATTAGAAGATGAAATCAGAGACTGATATTGAAGAAAAGTCTGGGGATCGTGAAGGATAACTAATAAAGAAATATGGGTCCTTGTTGGACATATTAAATGATGAACCAAGGATAATCGAAATGACTCCAGTGCAAAATGCAATAAACGTTAATGATCTGTATGTAAATTTCCTGATATTTTGATGATATTTGTACCATTTTGGTGGAGTTGATAGGTTGAGGTCTCCTCCCAAACTTTGATATTGACCAGCATCGAGCTCCAAAGACATATTTATAGCTTCTTCCTGGTCCTTCGCAGTGAAGTATTGATGTGACCACTGACCTTCTCCAGCCTCCAGTTACTTTGCTTCTTGACTTTATACGAAACAGGTATTATCTAGAAAAAGACAGCATGAGGAACTGTTTGTTCAAATGGGGGAATTTTCAAAACATTTTTGTCATCGGTGATCTTACGCGGAGATAACAAACTTGACGCATTTTCTTTGATCGTTTTCGTTTTCCTGCCTAAACTATTTACTAAAGAAGAACGAGGTACTACTAGCCAGCGCTGAGTTGAATTCTATCTGGTTAATCTTTCAATCAGATAAAAATCAATGAAGTTATATAAAAGAGCTAGAAGCCATGTTCCGGATCAAGCTTAAAATTGGGTCTGGGAAGGTTCAATAGACTAGCTTTTCTGGGTAGTAAACTATTTTAATATATACTGCATTATGCAGAAATACATTATACAATAAACACTCATTAAGAGCTAAGTAAGTTGTTACAAATAATCATATTTTTTTTTTCAACTCAATAATCTCTCAGAAGTATTATTCAATTTTTGACTGTGTTTCATCGCAGTCTCGAACTGCCAACTCAAATCTGAAAAACAAAACAAAGTCATCGTTCATAGCAATTGATATTCTGTCCTTTCAGCTCTTTCTTGCACCACTACGTCAGGTGAACTTTGCCATCTCTTATTTCTTAATAACTTTTTCAAAAAAAAATAGTAAATCTCTTTGTAAAACGGTTCATCCTTATGCAGGGGAACTGCTGATCATCTCTGTATTATTTCAAATTGACCAAATGTCCACAAGGGACCCCGATTTAGGTCGCGAAACGTACATATTTCCTCAAAATGCACTAGCTCATAACCAAAAACACTGGAGAGCAGTGATGGTAAATTGAACACATCAAAAGCCAAATCAAGCCCAAATCCCACAAAGTTCTTATAAGTATTAACTATTACCGAAGAGGCCCGAGGGATATCAAGCTGACTGTTAGATCAAAGTAAAAAGATATAAAGAACAAAAATATATGACTTGTTATAAAAAAAAAGGATTCTGGCTAAACAAATTACACTGAAAGACTGATTTGAAAAGTGTGACTAGTCACTATCGAAATCTTGATGGAATGGCGCTTTACCTGTATAAGAAAAATTCTGATGCCAAGAAATAAAAAATAAAAGAAAGAAGTGACACAAATCATTCGAACCATTGCATTCCATACGTCTATGATAAGGAAAATGCTTGATTGTAAAGCTTCTGCATCACGATAATTATCCAAACAAGCGTCTAGAAATGGAGCATATGATGGAGACTATATGTTTGGAATTTTAGACTAAGTTAAAAAAAAATGTGTGGTCTTGACCTCTTGTTACCTTTGAGGAAGCTGAGTCATAGATTGAATTAAAGACATCTTAGACATAGTCTCAAATATCCACGAGCTGTTGAAAACATTCCATATCTCTCTTTTCTGGCCTCATGGGCTGGTTAGAGCTTATTGGGACTTAATTTCTCAGCATCTGCAGAAAAAAACCATTCAAGCATTTCTGACGCTGCTTCAACTTCTCCTTTTATATCCAAATAAGAACTATTACACTAAAGTACGAACCTAAGAAGGAAATAAGGACATGTAGTGACAAGACGTAATTATTTAGTTTTTGGCTCAAGAAGTCTTCTCCCCTTCCCCAATAGTTCAAAATATTGCATTGTTTCTCGAACGAAGAACATAATTTAAAATATTACGGAGGTTTTTTGAAAAGATTCTAACTCGTTTGATCATATATTCATTTATCTTCTCCCAGAACCACCAGAGGTCCCTCTAGCGGAGCTAGTGGTTCGTATTGTGTTTCTGCTGTTTCTTGTACCATAAATTCTTCTTTTCAAAGACTCAGATTTTTCTTTTTCTCTTTTCTCTTGCGCAAGTCTTTTCTGGTTCTGTTGTGCATTTTCCCTAGCAATTTTCTCTTTCTCCAAATCATACATTTTTTGAAGCTCTTCCAGTCTGACATGTTGCGCTCTAAGTTCTTCCTTACTTCTTGCTGTACCTTTCCAATTCTTATCTTTCATAATCGCATTAATATAGCTTGTTTGTGAGAGAATTTTGACCCATTGATCCAACAGCTCATTAGAATATTCTGCCGTCTTTATCACAACTCCGATGTTTCCACTCGACACGTCCAATGACTCGATAACATTATCCATCACTTCATTTATTTGATTTAGTTGATGCAATTCTCTTTCTAGTGCTTTTGCTCTCGATGCCCCTGTCAGCCGTGTATTCTCACGAGACTCTTCAATAGTAGTCTGTATGCTATCCAGCGATGGAAGTATATCATTGGACATTCTGATGTGTTCGTGTTGTAGGTTCTACAATGTTTAAGCTTTTTGTTTTTTATTTGTTTTCGTTTTCTCAACACGTAAACAAGGCTTGATAAAAGGGTAAAGCACGTTATTACGACCCAGAATTCCTCAAACGCCCTGGTTTTCATTCAGATTATGGAATTTTGTATTTATTTTTTCTATATACTAGTTCAAATTGTCATAAAACATCGATTAAAAGTGAAAAATGTGGTTTTTTTGAATTTATGGTTTCTCTAACGGTAGACATATAACAAGACAGATTTTTGAACATAACAGCTCTTATGGCCAAGTTGGTAAGGCGCCACACTAGTAATGTGGCGAT